>JANRMT010062816.1:21213535-21236693 GCA_026402145.1 Polypterus bichir lapradei | reverse complement strand
GATAGATAGATAGATAGATAGATAGATAGATAGATAGATAGATAGATCCACTTGTGCTGCTCCCAGAGGTTTTCGTTTTTTTGGGTATGTGGTGATGCCTTTTGGGTTTGCTGAAGTCACTGCCATCTTTCACAGCTCTAATGCGCTCTGACAGGTAAGTAAACACAGTGAAGGTGCTACTGTATATACGACAGATAGAACAAGTAACTATTTAGACAGATTCTGCTGTCATCTTTTAATTGGTAACTGCCTGGCCCAGTGTGCTTTGGAGGGTCCAGGACAAGCCTGCACCTGCATCCAAGTGTCCCTACTAAGTGTAATGAATTTTTCAAACAGTCTCCAGTTGTTGGACTATGGCACAGGGCACAAAACTTGAACGGTGGGATTGCTGAAGGTGTGTATGACTTGTGGGTTCTCTTCTTCCACATTTAGCTGTTATGCACTGCACAGTATTTGCCTCACTCTTATTTTTCTTTCTTTTTTTTTCGATGCAGTTAGTCAATGTCCAGTCCGTTTTTGCCCAGAGTACATAACTGTGGCTATTTCCAGTAAAGGCTCAAACACTTCACTCAGTCTAGCCCGCTCCCAAAAATGTATATTCATAACACTTCAGGCGTAGTTGAGCTATCATTAGACATTCATAATAAAAAACTCAAACAATTGCCAGTGCTGCAGAGGCATTTGGCACCACATGAGATAGCATGTCAGGAAGGAAAAATGTTGCTTCAGTCTCCGTTTTTTTGGAACAAGTACATACTTTCTGAATTTCCTCAAGGAGAGATTATTGGTTTCTGGCTAAGCCTCGAAAACCACTGGTAGGCCACACAGAAGTTACAGAGTAAGCACATGGCATGCTCTTACAGAGCTCCTGGAAGCACATGTGGTTGAGAACATCTACCTACAAGCTGAACCAGAAGTACTGCAAGCTGAGACACAAGCAAAACAAATGACTAGAGTTCAAAAGGGAGGACGCCTCACGACACGGGACTTGGGTGTAGACGGTCTAAAATGTGTTCCTAGAAGTTGAAAGATCAGCCTCAACAGCATACAATCTTAAACTACACTTGCTGTTAAATAAAATGACATTTGTAACGTGCATATAGGGTGATGGAAGTCAAAGAGAGCATGGCTGCTGAAGACTCGGGAGGAGAGTGAACTGGGGCTGGGTAGAAAAGCCCCGCCCTTTTGATGGCCACACCCCTTCTCCCACCTCCACAAGCCAATTGTGCCAATCAGCTCTTCAACTTTTAAGGAGGCCAGCTTTCTTTATATCCCTGTTGTTGTTTTTTTTTTGTTCAGAAGTCAGGATTTACAAAACATGTAAAAATGATCTTAATGTTACAGAAAATGTCCTGTGCAGACTTCTTTGGTGTTGGCATTGTTGTGACTCCAGGTGGCAGGACAACAAAGTGAACGGAAACTTTCATTTTGTTGTACACTTTCCTGTTAGTTCGATGTTCTTGAACTAACTCCATAGCAGACCACTGACATGTTCTCCCAATGCAGTCGTCTTCTGTGTCAGTAACAACGCCTAATGCATGTGCTTAATGGTAACTGCCTTAGTGTGAAGCCCATAAATTTTGTCTATAACAAGGGTGTGCTGTGTATTGTACAACATTACTGGCCATGGAGGCGTTAGCTCAAGTTCTCTTGTCACTGAATTAGAGATTCCAAAATACCTAAGTCCCAAAAGAACTTCCAACAATGCCCAGTAAAGTGGGAAATCCAATCAAAAACCCTGACTAGATACAAAAGGGCTATGTAGAATCTTCATAAAATTGAAAGTTGTTTTTTTTCCACAAACACAAACATAGGTCTGCGGTGTCATGATTTGGGGTCCTCCAATGCCACCGGTGTTTATTTCTGTTGTTGGGTCTGCTTCCAGTCTTGCTAGGTGTGTGACATCTGAGGTCGGGACCTATGTGTAATTGATGAGATGGGATAAAAGAATGGGTGTGAGTGCAAATCCTTACCTGATCTAAGGATACCAAACCTCTGAAGCGTTCAAAGTTTATCGTTGTTCCACGTTTATTGTCTCTCATATTGGGCTTCAGTTTTATTTCGCTTTATATCTTTTGTTTGTTTTGTTTTTTATGCACAGCTCCTGGTGTTTGTTCACTGACAGAACATGTGGAGCACAAAAGTCAAACTGGACTTCCCTGTAACAAAACGGCAATCCAAAGCCAGCAAGTCTCCATACAGATTCCAATAGCAAGGACAAAAACACAGAGCGGAAAGGTTGAAATAAAAATCCAAAATGTTACAAAAATCACGGCAGAAGGCACAAGGACTCACCAACTCCACAGCACATTCACAATGAACTGCTGGGAACTGTGGGAGACCCTCCGGATTTAGAGGTGGAGGGCATGTCCTGGGGGTGACTGGCAAGTGGCCCCACTCACAAAATACATGGAACAGCAGGCAGACACGGAAACATAAACACAACTAAAGACAACAAAGATAACATAAAACAAAGACTTGAACCCCGGCCCTGGCTGAAATATCACAGCTTTGTCTTCTGTGCTTTCCTGTGGTTTGTAGTCAAAACATCACTCAGGAGCACAGCCCGATTTATATGGCGGGGTGAGCATTTTTTAGACCATATATGGCTATTGGTGGGAGGCGATGGGGTGTGGCTAAAAGCTTACGCATGTGTGCATAATTGTAAGCTGATTTGGGATTTATAAAGGTGCTTGGTGTGGCATGTGGCCTACCTACCTATATATATATATATATATATATATATATATATATACACAGAGAGAGAGAGAGAGAGAGAGAGATATATAGTTGAAATAGTTTTACTGTCAAATAATGCAAAGAGTACGCGACACGTGTTTCGCCCTAATTCTGGGCTCATCAAGCGTACACACTCACTGCACCCCCTCTCGGGAATCGAACCTCGGACGTCAGCGCTAGAGGCGAAGCCTCTTATTTGACAGTATGTAGATCGGGGTAATTACATTCAAGGCATTCGTAGTTTGATTCACAATCTGACTGTATCGGTGGTTACCTACCAGGTAACGCTTGTGGTTGGTCAGCAAGTCGGCTAACATCCACCACGGTGCCCTCTTTCAGTTGCGAGAAGCAGATAATAGAATGGTTGAAATAGTTTTACTGTCAAATAATGCAAAGAGTACGCGACACATGTTTCGCCCTAATTTCGTGGTCCAAGCATGTTCTGTCTGCTTTATGTCTATCCGTGTTTCACGAGAGAATTACTTAACGGATTTAGATCTGGTTGTTTTCTCTTATTTGCTTGAACTTTCCGGCAGATTTTGCGACTTCTCCCACTGGGCTAAGTACCAGAGTTCGCTTGTGGTACCAATGTATTTATGCAAATCCAACAGAGTGGCTGTGGGCCGACAGCAGGAGAGCGGGGCCTTCCTCATTCATTCGACAGCCTATGTTCGAGTTGGTCTACCTCGCGCCACATGTTGGAGCTCACCTCGCCTCCGCTTAGCTAGCGATACCTGTTTGTTCAGGAGACATTATCATCTACAGATTGTTAAGGAGTAACGTTTGACATTTTTGAGAGAGACATCGGAGCAGTGTTTTAGAGTGTAGCTACTGATTGCCAGAGATATCACAGCCATGTGCTTCTCTCTCCACGTGGGGAACGCTTTCCCGTCAGAGCTGAACATGATCAGATACAGTGCCAACGTCTACTCATTTTTAAAGTTTGTCCTGTTTCATTACTATGTGGGCGAAGCCACGGATTACAGCTAGTGGTTTTATAAATCCTTTTTTTTATTGTGTGTTTACGCCACTTTGATCTTCTGAGGGTAAGGAAATTTTTAGTATGGAATCTGAGCAAAGTTTTATACATGAGGCCCCGTGTCTTTTGCTTTAGCTTAGTGGTTATAATTTTTCACGTTGCCCCTTTTGTAAATTATTTCAGATTTGGCCTGAGCTTTGGCTACACACTCGCCCTTTCCTTTTGCTACTCTTTGTGCAGATCCAGCCGGTTGACCTTTTCCTTGTCTATCTCCACCCCGACATCGTCCAGTAGTCCATCTTACAATACTGAATGCAACCACAGTGGCCCTGTCACCCGCACCCCAGCCCCACACATAACAAATGGCCCCTCACAACATATTAGGGTTCTAAATATAAATACCTGAATAGTAAAAGATCTGACGTGAGTTGGGCACAGAAAGTGAGTGCTGTAGTGGGAATCTCATACTCTGGAAAAGAACTGCTTCAAAGCAATAGTCAGCGAAATTAATGGATAACTTTGGAGGCATAATTAGGCGATCTGTGACAACACAGCGATTGTGTCAAAAGAAAGAAGACCTTCTGACTTCTGATCTTAGCTGCCAAAGATCAAGTCGGCGCCTCAGCGACTTCAGACATGGCTGTTAATGGGGCTTCAGTGCAAGAAAAAAATGACATCAGAGAGCGAATAACTACAGGAGACTGTGGTGTCCCTTATTGGGTGTGTTTTGGGGGGACGGAGGGGTACTATCATGCCCCTCTTTTCATATCAATTAAAAAATGATTTTTTGGATATTGAATTAATTCATTCATTCATCTAATATAGCATCTGTCACAACATGTGCAATCACAAGTCACTGAAGATGGTCCAAAGAAAAATGTTCAATACATCCAAGGTAAGGAGTGAAAGACGGGGGATCAACAAAAAACGTCACCATATCAAATTAGGATATAAAAAATAAGCTGAATGTTCCCAGCGAGTTCATCTCCGGGTCATTGTTTCACAAAAGTGAAGCAGGGCCCCCTGTGGTGTACAAAATTTAGTAATTAATGCCAGTCTCCGATTGGCTAACTATCTCTGTCACCGGATCACCGCCTACCAGCTAATGTGTGGTTAGCACACTGGGGCAAGAATGGCTGCCATCACATCCTCTGATGCACACTGGTGGTGGCTGAAGTGGCTACCCACCGTCTGGGGAAAGGGCACTGAGTGTCTAGAAAAGCGCTATATAAACCTGTCTATCTGTTTTATATAGTGCCTTTCACATCTATCTATCTATCTATTATGCAGGGCCTTTCACTCTATCTGTTATACAGCATGTTTCATATCTATCTATCGGGCAGAGTGGTGGCTCTGAAGTTAGGGATCTGCGCCGGTGTTCGGAAGGTTGCTGGTTTGAACCCCATAAGTCTATTCCATTGGGCTCTTGAGCAATGCCCTCAACCTGCAATTGCTCTGTCCTGGGTATGACGTTAATCTGCATCCAACCCTGTGGGCAGGTCCTCCAACTTACAGGGACATCTTGGGGGTTGGTGCCAGGACTGGCACTTCAGCCATTGTACAAACCTCACCCTGTTCCAGTGAGATGCTGAGGTGTCACCCTCTGCACTCAGGTTCCAATCCAGGTGGTTTGGCATGTGATGGGTGCAGCAATGTTCTATTAGCGCATGCTCCCAACCTTTCTATCTATCATTATATAGTGTCTTTCACTATCTATCTATCTACCTAACAGAAGCCCCTTAACCATTCTAATCAGACCAAGAAGAATATCTGCTAATGGTAACATTGAACCCTCAGAGGACAGTGGGTTTGTGTAGTCATTTTAAAATCGGAGAGGCAGTTCAGTTCAGTTTAGGGAGGTACGGTGGTGCTGCAGCCTAACGGCTCCAGAGCCCTGGGTTCTAATCTTGATGTAGTCAAATTTTTCCAGATCCACTTGGGTGTGTCTCTGTCTCACTGGCCACCTGGCGTGAATGAATGTCCCCATTGATGGGGCAATTTCTCATTTACAGCTAAATCTGAATAAACTAAGTAGCTTTGGGAAATGGATAGACCTTAATCAGGTAATTCTTAAAAGAAGAAGTTCTGGGAATTAATGAATGAACAATCATTTAGTAATTCAGTATAGGGTTACTGGATAGGTATTTCTTATGTTTTATTATTTATATTTGTCAAAAAAAGAATGCAGAGAACTCTGGGCAATTTAATGAATGAATAAAATTTATTTCATTTCATTTTCGACATGTATGACTTCATTCATTGACCAAAACATCTTTAATTTGTTACAAGTTTGCAGGACAATTGATGGAAGTTTCAGTTTTGATCATAGCTTTCATATTCGGATATCTTTTACTATATTGGTTATGAGACACTATTTCATTCATTCATTCATTTGCCAAAACCACTTTAATTCATGACAGGGTTATGGGATGCAAATTAAGCCTTCAGTTTGAAAATTCACAGCTTCTAATTTTTAGGAGCTGGCTAAATAATAAAGGCTCAGGAATCTTTTGGGCCAAAAAGGATTAAGCAGTTTCATTCAATAACCTAAATAAATCTTTGTATCATTATGATGAAGTGTCATGTTATTTATGCTTTTGCTCAGTTATTCATTGATTCAGTCATTGATTTCCAAACGTCTCTTTAATTCATTACAAGGTTGCAGGATTTTGGATCTCTATCTTGAAATGTATAGCTTCCTATTTTATTTGCCAATATTCCAAAGAACACTCAATATTTTGATGATGATGGGCAATTTAGTTAATGAATATATTTTAATTAATCAATTTTTTCACTCATTAATTTCCTAAAGCTTCTTTAATTCATTACAGGAGAGCAAGGCCCTGAATTGAAGTTCTAATTTTGAAAGAACTTCATATTTTTTAACCATCTGACTAAATAATTCCTATATATTTCAATATGTTGATGATTCTGCAGTGGGCTGGCGCCCTGCCCGGGGTTTGTTTCCTGCCTTGCACCCTGTGTTGGCTGGGATTGGCTCCAGCAGACCCTCGTGACCCTGTAGTTAGGATATAGTGGGTTGGATAATGGATGGATGGATGTTGATGATTCAATCCTATTTCACTCATTCATATTTCTCTAAAGGCCTCTTTAATTCATTAGAAAATTTGAGTATTCTGGACAGACCACATGTTTTGAGATGTACAGCTTCTTCAGATTTCTGCCAACAATCCAAAGAACTCTGAATGATGGACAATTTAATTAATTAATATACTTTAATTAATTTGTTCTGTCCTGTTTATTCATTCATTTCCCAAAACCTCATTATTTAAACCGGGTTGCAGTGCTCTGGATGAGGACTCCAGTTTTGAAACCCACAGCATCTGACTAAATAATCCTAATAATTCTCAATATGCTGATGGTATGTGCCATTTCATTCATTCATTCATTCATCAGTTCATTTCTAAAAGTCTTTTTACTTCATTACAAGGTTGTAGAATTTTTGGTTGGAATTTTAGTTTTGCATTTTAGAGCTTCCTTTCTCTTTGCCAAGAATCTAAAAAAACATCAAAATTTGGATGATAATGGGCAATTAAATTAATGAATACATTTTAATCAATCAATTTTTTCAATCATTTCAATCCTTAATAGACTGGATGCTGGATTCTGAGTGGAAGTTTCATTTCTGATACCTATTGCTTTATATTTTGTTTTTTTACCAACTGATTAAATAGTCCAAAGAAATCTCAATATATTTCAAAGGTGAGGCGCCATTGAATCATCAGGACTGCATTACCCGCTGGCTATCAGAATAAAAAAAGGCAAAGTAAAAGCCCCACGCTAAGCATTGTTCCAGGTGCCGGTAATTAAAAACAGATTTGGCCGGCTGTCATTTCCAGCTCTCAATACGTTAATTGCTGAACAGCAATGCTGAAGAGTGGACTGTGTTACAAAGAAACGCTCAGCTCTGTAATTACTGGCAGATAAAACCCCGCAGGGATTTCAGAGTTGGTACAAATCAATTTTCCCAGTGAGTATTACCAGCAACGCCGACGGCCCCACGATGCAAACTGTTAACATTTCTGACATTGTTTGGCCACAGGAAAACTCCCAAAATGAATTGCCTGCACGTAAATAAAGACGGCTGCTCGCGTGCTGCGTGGCGCACCATCGCATCGGGGCGGCTCTCTGTCTCTGCCCTGCCGGCACTCATGTTCAGGGCGCCATACATGTACTGTAGATGTGGCTTTCTTTCTGAGATGCGTCACGTTGGTTCTAGTCCATAACAATATTTAAAAAATGTAATTTGTTTTTAACTAGTATCCATTTTTTTAAAAGAACATCATATTTAGTGTGCATTTCAATTGTCAGGATGGTCCAGCAGTATCAAAGCTCTGGAGTGTTGGTTTCTAATTCTGGCTCTTGTCCCTATCTGTGTGACGTCTGCATGTTCTCCCCGTGTTCATCTGGCATTTCTTTCTTCCCTCAGAGATGAGCAAGTTATGGTAATCAGTGAGACTGTGTGCCCTGTTCAGGTGCGAGCACCTGCCCCTCTTCTTCTGCCTCCTGTGACAAGTAGCTGGTCAGCAACACCATAAAATGAAAAGACATGGGTATACGTTTGGATGGGTGTGTGTGGCAGCGCAGTATGCTGTCCTGGGTTGGCGTCTGCATCACACCCATGCTGTAGTGATGGTCTCCAGCCCCCACAATCCTAAAACTGGTTTACACTTACATGAATTGGTGAAACGATCCATGGAGGTGGGAGTGTGTGTGAGTGCTCCTTTAAGTGGACTGGCATCCCATCCAAGATTGAACCAGATGCTTTGAGGATTCACTCTGGTTCTTTGATGGCGGGCTACTAGGTGGTGTGGTTCTTCTTTGAACTCTAGTTGACAAAAAACCTTATCTGATGATTCTGGGAAGGGCTCTTTGTAAATGCTTTGGGCTTTGAAAAGATTTGGGCAAAACAGAACTCTTTAATATGTAGTTTATGTTTCTCCCTCATTCCCAATGCTACCAGAATATATTCAGGCCCCCAGCAATTGTAAATTGGCTTGAGCAGGTCTGAGAAGTTGACATGACCTGTGAACAGAATGGTTAGACTAGCTACTGTATCTGCGCTCTTCAAAATATTGACTCCTAAATGGCACTTGACTGGGTTCCTTGTAGCTCCATTGCTTGACAATGGACCCTTTCATTCTGAGAAGGGGTCTTTACATATGAAGCTGGAACTTTGAGAAGGTTCCTAACGTGTGAAATAAGCAGAAATCTTTCACATTTAGAAGGCCACCTAGAAGGAAACCGATCAAGAGAAGGTGAACTTGGCCGGAGTTACTCAATGTGGTACGAATCCTTTAAAAATCAGGAACCCATTGGGATATTACACAAATCTGTTACTATCTGTCCATGGCTATTTATGGAGCTTGTTATGGATCGAAATGACAAATGGTTCTTTCTGGAACCTTCAAGTGGATGGAACGTTTTGGAAACTAAAAAAAGGGTTCCTTTAGGGCATTACTCTGAAGGACCACTCTGGCAGTTCAGTTTTGAAGGGTGAAGATGGAAGTCTGCGACATGGAACAGTGACGTTTGTCTCACACACACACACACACACACACAGGCCTAAGTCAACTGGACTAAAACCAAGAATCCAAAGCTGGATGGGACACCTTCTTAAGGTCCATCCACCCATGCGAGAATCGCCTCCTGGGAATTTGAAAAGAAAATCTGAAAACTTGGAGAATGTCCTCATGGAGCAAATGCCAAGTCCACAGAGTCAGGGACAAAATTTGAACCCAATGTCCCAAAGCTGTACACTTTTAAAAATAAAGGTGCCAGAGCGGTTCTTCAGGGTGATGCCACAAGGAACAACCATTTTTGGTTTCTAAAAGAACCATCCATATGATGATTCCAGAAAGAGCCTCTATTCATTTAGACCCCTAAGAGGTTCCATAAATAATCATGAACAGATGGGAACAAATTTGTGCGAAATCCCAACGGGTTCCTGATTTTAAAAGGATTCTTGCCACATTGAGTAACTCCGGCCAAGTTCACCTTTTCTTGATCTGTTCGTTCCTGCTAGATGGCCTTCTAAATGTTAAAGATTCCAGCTTATTCCACACATTAGACACCCAGTTTCATATGCAAAGACCCCTTCTCAGAATGAAAGGGTCCATTGTCAAGCAATGGATCTACAAGGAACCACATAACCCAGTCAAGTGCCATTTAGGAGTCAATATTTTAAAAAGCACATAAACAGTAGCCACTCTAACTATTCTGTTCACAGGTCACGTCAACTTTCTCAAACCTGCTCATCTCAATTTACAATTGCAGGGGGCCTGAATATATTCTTATAGCATTGGGCACGAGGGAGAAACAAGCCCTGGCTTGGAAACAAGCCCAGTCTCTTACAGGGCATACTTGCTCATATGAGGACAATTTGAGCTGTCAGCTAAACTAGCAGGCACCTTTTATTGGGAAGAAAACCAGAATGTCTGAAGAAAACGAAAAAAAAACCCATGTGGACAGAAGCAGAACATACAAACTCCACACAGACCAGGAATTGAAGCCAGACTCCTGAGTGCGAGTCAACAGCATTACCCACTGTGCCACCCAATCTAAGCTCATTTACAGCAATTAACTGAGAAGCTCATGTTCCCATCGTAAACTACATGAGATCAGTAAATATAGAAAGAAATGAACTGCTGCCAAATATAAAATAAGAGCTAGAACGTTTGTTTCTTTTGGAACATTCGACTATTATTTCAAAGGAACAAGTTAAAAATAAAGTTTAGTGGTCGACGAAAATTTGTCTTGAGGTGGGGTGTTCACGTCGGACGGACCCAAGGGATACGTGGAACACTGGAAACGACTTGCAGACCCAGTGGGAAAGCGTCAGGCCGTCTATCATCTCTGACAGGGACTGGGCTCCCTTTGCTCCTCCCTCTTTCCCTTTGTGGTGTTCTTCATGAAGGATCAACAAGTTTACTGGTGTTTTCATAATTTTTTTTCCCCTTTTCCTACTGGTTGCCTCCACATGGGTCTGCAGTTATAAGCACCATAAAGGAGATGAACGCTTCAGTAAGTGTCCATAGCTAGGCAGGGCAGTGGGTAGACATCATTTGTGCTTTAAATCTGAATTTATTGGTTTATCGCCTTTCCAAAACCTTCTTAATCCCATTTAGGGACACGGTGACTGGAGCCTCACCTGTCCGCACAATACAATACAATACAATACAATTTATTTTCATAGAGCCCAAAATCACACAAGAAGTGCCACAATGGGCTTTAACAGGCGCTGCCTCTTGACAGCCCCCCAGCCTTGATTCTCTAAGAAGACAAGGAAAACAGGAAAGTAGGAAAAAAATGGAAGAAACCTCGGAAAGGCAGTTCAAAGAGAGACCCCTTTCCAGGTAGGTGGGTGTCATAAAAAGGGATAAATACAATACAATACACAGAAGAGAACACAAGTCATCCTCAATACAGTACAATAGTAAAATAAAAATATTACAAGTACAGAGCACAGAGCTCAGGGCAGAAACGAAATCTGGATGGGGTGCAGATTTTACGGTTAAGGGGAGCTGTAACCTACACGCTTAGAAGTAAAAGGTACCAAAGTACCGTATATACTCATGTATAAGTCGGGTCTTGAAACCCGAAAAACTGATCATAAAATCAGATCCCGACTTATACACCTGTTCAAAAATGCAACCCTTTGTTTTTTTTTTTTTTGACATCTTCTTGCCTCCTCCAATCTCACACCAGTTCCTCAGACACATTGAATTTTGTTGCAGCAGCCCAGTTACCAATTTCTGTCTCCACTTCAAAACATTTAATTTAAAACCAGCTTCATATTTTCTTCTGATCGATTGCTCCATCATAGATAAGAAAGCGTATGAGGGTGTGAGAAACAAAAAACACAAAACAGAGCAAACGTCACTTCGGAATAGTTCAGGTATTACCGTGTGGTCACGTAGGCACAATACATAGAAAACAAAGGCCATGTGCTCCGTGGTTACTCTCTCAGGTGGGCGTTAGCATATCATAATCTCTTGGACCAATAGCGCGAATTTACCGCATTCAATTTATATGGCCGACATTATAAAATACCGGAAATTATACAGTAAAATCAAGTCCCGACTTATCCGCGAGTATATACGGTACTTCTTCAGAGCAGTGCCATTGAGGAACCATTTTTAGTTCCCCAAAGGACCTCCTGCAAGGAGATTCTTTATTTAGATCTGAAACATAAATAGCCAGGAATAGATTATCACAGGTTTGTGAAAAGCCAGTGGGCTTGTGATTTTAGCAGCACTCAACTCAACAGGTTTTCTTGATCTGTCAGAATCCTACTAGACATTGAAGACATCTGTCTTGTCCGCGTGTCAGGAGCGTTTCCAAAGGCCCAATGAACCACTTTTACATTCAAAGACGCCTTCTCAGGATGAAATGGCTCCCCGTCAAGTACTGGCTCAATGAGGAACCACACAACCCAGTAAAGTGCCACTTAAGAACCAGCGATATTTTTAAGAGAGCTCTTCAGTGCTCTGGGGCGAGTCCCATTGCATGTCTTATTAGTTCTCTCTAACTATTGAGTGCATTTCTTCTCTAATTTACAAGGTGTGCTCCCTTTTAGGTGCGTTTGCATAAAATGCTGAAACACCCAATACCAACACCAGGCCTGGCTGTGTGCATAAAACAACCCCACTCCCAACAAACTGATTTTGTTGAACTTTGGTACTCTTATTATCTCTCCAGATATCTTGAATAGAGAAGTGTGTTATACACAAGGTTGATATTTTCAGAAGCTTGTTCGTTAAAGCATTGGCAAATTTCCTCAACTGTCTTTTGTCAGTTGTAAGTGCAATGGTGGATGGAGTGGGTCCGGACAGGAATGGAAGATGAATCCTTGCCTGGGTACGGAAGTACAACGTAAATGGAGGTACATCCAGGCCGGGATGGTTACTGATGCCTATCCCAGTCAGGATAAAAGAATAATGTACAGACTGGGAGATTCAGAACAGTTCAATTCCCAGTATGAGAGATCAGCAGTGCTATGCTGGTTTGGCCCCAGTCTGGACAACTGCAGGGTTGCCTGGGACTTGTAGTTTCATAGGGTGACACTGTTGCGGGACTTGGGTGTCACCAAGGAGTGCTGCTGGGAATACACTTCCATGGTTTGGAAGGTTTCTGTATGACCTGAAAGTGTTTCTGTCATGCAAGGCCTAGGCTCCAGAAGGACTCCCGGGGCCATCATGAAAGGAAGCCGTCTTCCTTCAGGGGTTGAGTTGGAGTGGGGAGGCAGAGGGCAACACTCAGCTGGAGGAGCACAAGGAGACATTCTGTTTGTTGTTGGTTGTGATGTGGACATTGAATAACTAGGAAAAGAAGGTACTTTGAATAACAAACATTTATTTGCTCCCAGGACTGTCTTTGATGATTGTGTTTGAGGTTTGGGGCTCTGGGGCGCCCCCGGAGGTCACACAGTAGAGTGGATGTAAACCTTCAGCCATCAAGCGCCACATTTACAGCAGACTGCTAGTGATGAATTCGGAGCTTCTTGAATTAAAGTCAGTACTTTACCCAGGAATTCTGGGAAACCTCTCCTTGAACTCGTGTCCGACACACACAGTCACAACAGTGAGCCACAGGTGTCCCAATTCAAGCAAAGCGCGCACATATGTCCACTCGACAATCAAAACACAGCACTCACTAAAGCCCACCCTCCTAACGTAGATGACTGAAAGTGACAGTTTTACAGTATTTACCTTGGAAGGCAGCGCTGGGAATGACGTCACATCCGTGTTGAAAGCGTTCCAGTTAAACATTCACAAAACTAATATGGACATCTCCATTAAAACCTTTGTTGAGCTTGCTCCATCGGAACATATAGCAGTTGATAACAACGTATTACGCCATATTTTGTGTATCCAAGTCCCGTAGGAACATGTCCACAACTGTGTGTGCAACCCAAATAGATGGACGTGCTAATAAACAGCTTGATACTGCAAGCTTTCACCTTAGCTAGCAGTGCTCGTCGCCATTTTGTATTGACGTCATAATCTGAAATCGGTCAGACTGAGATTTGACAGACCAGCCCCGAGTTTCCAAGTTGGAAGTCTGACTTGTGGGGGCGTTCTATTTGAAAATTCCGACTAGGAACACCGAAATTCTGACTTCCCACTTCAAACGGAACACAGCAATATTTCATGCAGTGTGTGTGTGCGTGTCACTGAAGTAATTAAAAAAAGAAATGATTTAACAAATACGTAAAGCTTTCAAAAACTAGGCATTTTGTGACACGTTTAACTATTTGTACTTATATTTCATGTTGTTACTATTTATTAATTTTCTCATTTCACAGTATTTTTTACTTATTTGTGTATTTATGTATTTAACTTTGTCTGAAATACTCCTCCATGTGAACGCACCTGAATGTTCCGACATTTTCAGACCTGTTCAGTTTGACGGTCTGTACTGTGAAAGGCACTATACAACAATCAGAGTTGAAATGTGGGCTCAGAATTAAAAATCACATCAAATTTTATTTGTCAAATACAATCAGACAGAGTACAATATGTAGTGAAATGCTGAGTTGCTAAACTCCAAGACTATGCAGTAGAAGAAAAATATAAAAGACAATTAACCATAAGTAAAACTCTATAAATATATAAAAAAAAATCAGCACATACAATGACAACTTACATAAATAAATAATCTATGAGAATTAACAATGGGGCATCATGTAGCTGCAGGCTCAGTCCCTATTTAAGACTGTGGCAAGAAGTGAGAGCAGTGATATATACAGTATATATTACATCTTCATATTTTAAAGCTAAATTTCTAGTAAAATATGCATTTCCTTCAAATCTTTGGGTCGGAGATGTTTGTGAACATAACACAACTGGAAATGATCGGTCTGTCTGTTCTGACACAGGAGCCAATTGCAGATAACATGTGGCATTACTAATAACTGGAAAAGCATCAGCCAAGTCAATAGACCTTCCTGTAATCTGCTGTCTTCTTCTCAGATATCTATTCATGCACAGAATTATTGATAGACCGACATGCGAAAAATATGATCGTTTTAAAGGACAGCATATCGGGAGAATTTCTGTACCTGGAAAAAGAAACAGCCACACAGAAGAAGAAATGTCACGAGGGTAACGAGAAATGGTCGCCCAGAATGGGGCTATAAATGACACAAGATACTTCAGTGAAGAATAAAATATCAAATCCCGGGTCATACAAATGACGAACTGATAAACGATTTACAACATCTTCTAAGGTGAAATTCACATAACCTCACATTCTCCTACTTTACCCAATTCAGGGGTGATGGGATGTAAGGCAGAAGCCAGCCCTGGGTTGGACACCAGTGCCAGTGCCAGTGTCCTAAATTTTAAAGGGAGGCTCAAACTTAAACTATAGGAACCATGGGTAGTGGGTCACTCGATTACAAGACCCTCTCACATACAAACTTACTGTTGTTGAACCAGAGCTAATTAAAGGGTGGTCAGCTCAACTAAATGACACTGACTTCAGACAGGACCCAAAGGACATGGGGACTACGCAGCACCTCCACACACACACACACACACACACACACACACAATACCAGGGCTGGGAACTTCCACAATGCCAACCAGTGTGCTAAGGTGCCACAATATTGTAAATGTATTCAGTCAGTCATTCTCCAACCCGCTATATCCTAACACAGGGTCACTGGGGTCTGCTGGAGCCAATCCCACCCAGCACAAGGCGCAAGGCAGGAACAAATCCCAGGCAGGGCGCCAGCCCACCACAGGACACACACACACACACACAAACACACCAAGCACACACTAGGGACAATTTAGGATCGGCAATGCACCTAACCTGTATGTCTCTGGACTGTTTGGAGGAAACCAGAGCACCCGGAGAAAACCCATGAAGACACAGGGAGAACATGCAAACTCCACACAGAGAGGACCCGGGAAGCAAACCCAGGTGTCCTTACTGCAGGGCAGCATCGCTAGCACTGCACCACCGTGCTGCCCAAATGTATTCAGCTTACTTTTTATATTTTACAAAGCTGCTGTCAAATTCTTATAATTTCATGTGTAACAATAAGTATATTAATGGATGCACCTGAATCTCTGATGTTTCCTCTAAAAGCACATACAATAAAAATGTGTGAGCATGGAGAATAGTGAAGAAGCGCATGTACAGCAGTTAGGCTGCTTGATGAGAACAGGACAAACACCTCCATTTCAGACGTGGCAGACTCATAAAAGCCACTATATACAGTAGAAGGGTGTCAAATCATTTACTGTTACTATTTACTACTTGCACATGTATGTATGTATGTATGTTTGTTTGTTTGTGAGTTTTTTTTGGGGGGGGGGGTCCAGTTCAGTGGCTTTAGAGCTGCAGATGATGTGGTTCTCTTGGCTTTATTGGGCTGCAAACTCCAGCATACACTGGGACAGTTTGCAACCAACCAGGGATGAAGATGAGCACCTTACAAACCTGAGACTACGGTCCTCAGGAGGAAGAAGGTGGACTGTCCTCTTTGAGTGGTAGGTCAGTTACTGACTCAAGTGGAGCAGTTTAAGTATCTTGGGGGTCTCATTCACAAGAGGGGAAAAAGGGACGGTGAGATCGACAGATGGGTTGGGGCGGCAAGCCCAGTTATGCGGTTACAATACTGGTCCATGGTGAACAAGGTAAAGCTCTTGATTTACCAGGTGATCTACTGCATGTCCCTACCCTCATCATCCAGCTGAACTTTGGATAATAACAGTAAGAGCGAGATCAAGGGTTCAAGCGGACAAAATGAGCTTTCTTCACAGGGCAGCTGGGCTCTCCCTTAGAGACAGGGTGGAGAAGCACAGACGTCTTGGAGAAGTTCAGAGTTGAGTCGTTGTCCCTCTGCATCGAGGGGAGCCAACTGAGGTGGTTTGGGCGCCTGATACCAAAATGTCTCCCTGCGGAGGTTTTACAGGCACGACCAGCTAGGAGGAGACCCCGGGGAAGATGGCGGAGCTCGCTGCGAGGATTAAAACTCCTAGATGGCCTGGGAATGCCTTGGGATCCTACATCATGAGTTGACAAGTGTGTCTGGGGAAAGGGATATATGGGCCCCCCCATGACTCGGCCTCGGATAACAAGAGGAAAATGAATGCATGCATGTTTAATACTGTGCATGTATGCACGTGTGGTCCCTCATACTGTATTTCTTCTTCCTGTTTTATAATACAGGGTGATTCAAAAAGATTCATCCGATTTCAAAAGGATTTATTTCACTTATAATCATTACAGGGCGGCACGGTGGCGCAGTGGTAGCGCTGCTGCCTCGCAGTTAGGAGACCCAGGTTCGCTTACCGGGTCCTCCCTGCGTGGAGTTTGCATGTTCTCCCCGTGTCTGCGTGGGTTACCTCCGGGCACTCCGGTTTCCTCCCACAGTCCAAAGACGTGCAGGTTAGGTGGATTGGCGTTTCTAAATTGGCCCTAGTGTGTGCTTGGTGTGTGGGTGTGTTTGTGTGTGTCCTGCGGTGGGTTGGCACCCTGCCCAGGATTGGTTCCTGCCTTGTGCCCTGTGTTGGCTGGGATTGGCTCAAGCAGACCCCCGTGACCCTGAGTTCGGATTCAGTGGGTTGGAAAATGGATGGATGGATGGATGGATAAATCATTACAGAACAATGCAGTAAAATGACATAAATTTTATGCTCACCTAAACCATTTATGAGTGTTCAATATGAGCTCCTCCAGCCATACATCAATGCGATAGTCAAATTCATCCCATACTCGATTGAGCGTGTCGGGTGTCACTCTACTCACGGCTCTTTCAACACAATTTCGGAGATCATACAGTGTTGCTGGGAGTGGTGACAGTCAGAAACTCTGTGACCCCCTCTTTCAGTTGGTATGACATTGGTTTCTGGGCGCCTCACGGTTCTAAAAATATGGCACCTAAAAACTAGATAAGTCTTTTTGAGTCGCACTGTATTTAAAACCCATGTCTCTGTAAGTTTATCATTGATTGCACAAACCAAATAAATTTCCTTATATGGTTTAATAAAATTAAAGCTGAGCTGAGTTGAAAAGTTGCTTTTTGGTGGGCCTGGTGTGAGGAGATGAGTTAAGGCAGTGGGCTCAAGCATGTAGGAAGAAGGGAGGTCAGAGGATGAGGTGACGGCAGGTGAGAGGGAGTGACAGAAGTGCAGATTGTGGTAGCAAAGTGGACCCAGCCAGCCCACTAAATAGACGGGGGACCAACCTGAAGGAGAACGGACCACCGAAGCATCCCGGTTTGTCAGTTTTTCCGTTTACCCAAAGATAGATGTCAGAGGTGCTGTTGTAGGAAGAGTCAAGTGGAGGGAGCCTCGCAGTCAGAAGCCCATTTGGTCACTAGAGAGCAGGGAGGTCTCTTTTAGCACTTGGAATTGAGGAGATGTCACCCAAGACATCTTGCAGGTCTTGCAGGTGACAAATGCTATGGGGACATTTTGTGTTATAAGTTGTGGTTTGGTTGTGGAAGTAAAAAACTGTGACACAAATTATTTGAAAATCCCGGGGACTCTCCAGAGTGTGTGCTGCCTTTTATGGGCTGCCATGTCACTGGACTTCAGACACCAATAAAAATGACAAGTTAGGCAGAGGCCGAAGATCTCGTTCTGTAGTTTCCTGCTATAGGAAGCCCCCAGCGCTGTAGTCGCAGTGTCGCTGTTCCTTTCCAACATGTCAGACTTATTCTGTGTGTCAGTGATTTTCAGGGCTGCAGGTTAAATGGCCTTCTCCAGTTAATAAATCTGACGGTGCTGACATCGGTCTGTCCAGAAGACCATGGACAGCAACCAGAGCTACGACAAGGCCCACTTTACATTTATTGTGTGGGTTTGTGACATGGATAAGACGCCAAGAAGAATTCAAATTAACAATTTAATCCAAAAATGATGGGATAGGAAGACTTGCGGTAGAACTTTTGCTGACAAGGCAGCCTTGTCGGGCAGGAGAGAGCCTGTTGGGCTGCATCTTTCAGACAGGCCGTTCCCACAGCTCTCTGTACTGTAGTGGCATTCCCCCAGCCCCTACCCCCCCCACCGCCCACATCTATTCTCATGGAGATTAGCTGCAGTCCTTTTAAAGGACGCCATGGATGCGATGCTAAGCTTTTTTTAGGAACATTTTTCTCTGCCACTCCTGTGACCCCTCAGAGCATTCCCGGAGCTCTTCACGTACAGCTGTGAAGCACATATCAGGAACCTATCAATTATTTACTGTCATTGGCAGACTTCACGGAGGTGATAAAGCAACTTCTCTTATCACCTATGAGCTTCCCCTTCACCAAAAAAATAAACACACATATGTATTTACACAGACACCCTCAGCCTCGTCTACAAACACTGGATTGGAGGGTCTCTTTTAACAGAAGGCACTCCAAGTCAAGTCGCAACACCTGGCACAACAGGCACATGTCTGGCCTTGAGCAATGTCTGAGTTTGCACTTCACAGGACACAAATCCAAAGTACTTTACAGAAAAATGAAAGCATTAGTTAAGTTGGCCGTGTGACTTCTTTGAACCTGGACTGTTTCTCTGACATACTGTAAGCCAGGGGTCTCCAACCTTTTTTCTCCCGAGAGCTACTTTTACAAAATGAATATGGCCGAGAGCTCCTCATGTTTTCTAACGTTTCTTCTCATAGCTTATTTCAGTCCAAACAAACTGAATATGCTTGTTTTGCCTGAATAGTTACAAAATGTTGGTGTCCACAACTCACATTTTGCATTTAAACATCATAAAAAAATATTTAGTTTACCTGCAAGTGCATTTTGTATGTCTGTATGCATTTTCTAGTGGTTCTCACACTACTGAATTAAAACAAAACAATGCAATTCCAAAGCCACAGATATAACTTCTTTATTTGTCATTTTGTCACATGTCTCTGTGTCACTTTATTCACAGGTCCAGTCGCATGTGTGATGTGTTGTTTAGTTAGTCAGATGACTGGCACAGAGGTGTATGGTGGAGTGGAGCCCCTCAGGTTCACTCTTATGGAGTCATTTAAATGTTCGTCTCTCAGTCTTGTTCTGAACTCTCATTTCATGACATTCATGTCAGACTCACAGAGGTATGGAGACCCAAACACAGCAGACATTTTCAGAGCTGCTTGGTGAAGATTCTTATAGTTATCTGGCTCTACTGAGCTCCAGAAATGCTGAGAATGCTGTTGAGACTTTAACTGCACATTATTTTGAAGATTTACTAATATATAATATAGAAAATCCAAAGTCTCTCTGTCTGTACTCACGAGAGAACTACAGTACTTAACAAATTTAGATCGGGTTTTTTTCTATAATTTGCTTGAACATTCCGGTTACATTTGTGACTTCTCTCATCTCACTATGTATCATAGTGCGTTTGCAGTACCAATTTATTAGCGTGAATCCAAGTGAGACGCAGCGGGCAGAGGGGAGGGGGCGGGGCCCTCCTCACTTACTCACCAGCTTCGGGGCGTGTTCCTTAACTCCACTTAGCTAACGAATGAGAAAACAATTGAATTCAACTTTGTTTGATATTTAAAATAAAAAGTGTTACTTAGGTCTTGATGAGTTTGAGTCCGGGTAGTCTCTTAAGTGTATGCCACATTGAAAAGAGAGATTGCAATTCAGATTGTGGATCGTGAATTTGTGTTAAAAGGATCGTGATCTGATTTTTTTGGAAAGATCGCCCAGCCCTGATTAGACTAACCAAGTTTTCTAATTTATGTAGGACTAGCAGATTACCCAGTGGCTTCGCTCACCGAGTGGAAGGGAAAAATTTGTGGCTCTCATGAGGCAACGGCCTTAATGCCGTCTGAACAACACATCCCACGTGACTCAAATTTAACCCTCTGTGCTTGGCAGTACTCACACATGATGTCCATTTCTCCTATTGTAACTTTTGGATGTAGGCAATAATGTTTTTCAATGTTGTGATTGAATCCCTCCATATACAGACCCTGATGCCTGTGTGACGTGGTAGCCTGTGAATACTGCATCCGCCGAATTTGATTCTGTTCAGCAGATTGTTCGGGTGTTTGTGAGGCCCTCAGTTGTGATTGTCGTATACGTTGATCAGTGAGTCTGCGAGCCTTCTCTCTCTATCTGCTTCTGTCTCACTATTTTCTCTTTGTAACCTGACTGTTGTGGTCATACGTAATTTCCGTTTCAAACGTGAGTGCGTGAGTGCATTATAATGTGTTCTGTGGTCATACGTAATTTCCGTTTCAAACGCGAAAAGAATTTTATATATATATATATATATATATAGATATAGATTCATTAACATAATATCATCTACTGTACTGTTAATTCTGCTCCGTACTTGTAAAGAATTTTTTTTATACTGTATTGAGGATTTGTTCTGTTCTGTGTATTGTATTGTATTGTATTGACCCCCCCTTCTTTTTGACACCCACTGCATGCCCAACCTACCTGGAAAGGAGTCTCTCTTTGAATTGCCTTTCCCAAGGTTTCTTCCATTTTTTTCCCTACAAGGGTTTTTTTGGGAGTTTTTTCATGTCTTCTTAGAGAGTCAAGGCTGGGGGGCTGTCAAGAAGCAGGGCCCGTTAAAGCCCATTGCAGCACTTCTTGTGCGATTTTGGGCTACACAAAAATAAATTGTATTGTATTGTATTGTATTAACCCTGTGGAGAGCTACTGGGAAAAGGGTTGCGAGCTACCGGTAGCTTGCGAGCGATGTGTTGGAGACCCCTGCTGTAAGCTACCCTTCTGCAGGTACAGAATCAGTTAACCTGTATATAGTGCCTTTACAAAGTAAACAAAAATATAATGCTTATACTTTAAAACCCTGCTGATGGTTTACAGAGCTTTCAATAATCTGCTCCATCTTATATTTCAGAATGCCCTTCAATTTACACTCCAAATCATAACCTTAGATCTTCAAATGAGTGTCTGCTTAGAGAGCTAAACTTAAAAGAAGTGGTGAGGTGGGCGGCCTTGTGCTGTTAGGCACCTAAAATCTGGAATACAAGTTTACTGATAGAACTCTGCCAGGCTAATACAGTGGAACACTGCTAAAAACACATTATTGTAACATGGCTTTCTCATAGCTTCATTTTAGTGTAACCCTGATAATCTGTATATGCACTGAATTTTCATTATTATCATATCCCCACAATCCGTTCTATCCCCTACTTTCTCCGGTTTTTGCGCCCCCCCCACCGACCTGATCAGGGCACCATGCAGTCTCTACATTGATGGATTGGTCCACATGACCCTCATCGCCTAATTCTTCCACGTGAAGCCTGAAAGCCACGAGGACTGACTGAGATCATTGATGTTAGACAGAATGCCTAGTTGGGGCCTGGTGGAGTTGTGGCCTCGGAACCCCTGCAGATTTTGTTTCTTTCTCCATCCATTTGGAGTTTTTGTTTTGTTTTTTTTTGTCCTCCCTGGCTATCTGAACTTACTTTATTCTTTGTTAATTAGTATTGCCTAGTTTTATTTTTATATTTATTCTTTTTTCTTTCTTCGTCTTGTAAAGCACTTTGAGCTACCTCATTTATATGAAAACGTGCTCTAGGAGTAAATGTTGTTGTTGTCATCTTATCTCATCACGCTACTGCCGTATCCAGGTAAGAGCGGCGTCATTAGCATCCTTAAGATCTTCCTTAGGACATTCACGGAGAATGTGGTCTATTATTTGGGTGGGCTGACCACAGGGATATTCAGCACTTGTTGTGGTTGTGAGGCCCCATCTAAATAGGTTGTCCCTTGTTTTGCCCACCTTTGACCTAGCTCAGTTAAGCTCAGCCCACAAGAAGGGTTGTACCTTTCACGGAAAACACAGTCAGAAGGCACACAACACAATTCAGCTGACAAGATCAGCCAATCTGCGTTCATATCATGACTTTTACAGAAACATCCATCCATCCATCCACCCTTTTCTAACCCACTTATCCCCAGTCTGGAGTCCATCCCAGCAAGCAATGGGCACAAGGCAGGAACAGTTCCTTGGACACACTGCCACACACACACACTGTACTTGGGCCAATGTAACAATGCCAGTTCACTTTACCTGCCTGCCTTTGGACTGGGGGAGGACCGGAGCACCTCGGAGCAGAGACAAGGGGAGAACATGCAAAGTCTACAGGAGTGCCCAGGACGTGACCCCCCATCATCTACTGTGCCACCGCACGGCCATCACAGAATCATAAGTTTGACAAACCTACCACTTTGCCCCTTCAAACTCGTTTGGTTAGCTCATGGCTAAGCAGTTGCAATATACTCATCCTGATTCATTTCAAAGGTTGACATGGATTCTGCTTCAACTTCATTTGTTTCCAGATTCCCACAATGCACAGTGCTTCCTGGAAACAGTCTTAAATGCACTTCACGGGGGTCACCACTAGGTGTCCTCGAGGACTTGATTTGCAATTTATTTAGATAGATAGATAGATAGATAGATAGATAGATAGATAGATAGATAG
>JANRMT010062816.1:21194266-21204931 GCA_026402145.1 Polypterus bichir lapradei | reverse complement strand
ATAGATAGATAGATAGATAGATAGATAGATAGATAGATAGATAGATATGAAAGGCACTATATAATAAATAGATAGATTAGATAGATAGACAATTTTAGTGTAGTAGGCAAGATAGCATAAATATAAAAATATCAATTTGATAGATAGATGGATAGACAGACAGACAGACAGATAGATAGCTCTCTACAATATGAAGAGACAGACCGATGTGAAAGGCACTATACAATCCACAGCCAGAAGCCCTGCCCTGTCCTACATACTGCCCACATCACAGCCAAAGAGGCCACCAAAGCCTCAAACATGAACTACACGATGGCACACAATCCCAGACGACTGTCAGGCTTAAGCGCAGTTCGTTAGATGCCAGTGACAGAATGGCAGGACTTTGTTGTTGGCGGAGGACGCAGACACAGATGTCTCCTAACCCTGTCAGATTACCCTCTTCTAATCGGCTTACCTTGGCAGAGGCCTGGGCAGTTGGCACTGGTGAGAGGGCATCAGGAGTGCTGCTCATCCCCACTTGTTTATGAGATGTATGTTAAAGTGCAGGGCAGTGCCACATGTGTTCTCCTGTTTTACTTTTGGCTGAACTTTGATTCTCATTCACATTTTAAGCTAAATCAATTCCTTTTTCATCCTGGGGTGGATTCCAACGCAGAGAAATACATTTAAAAACAGGAGAAAATAAAATATTTTCCTACCATTTCATTATTAGCAGCTCTAGACACCCAACTCAGACACCACTGACCAGAGCCTACTCCTGACCTCAAGGCCTGTCACCAACGCCATATTAGCCCCCACCGCCCTACACTCCTACATCTTCACTCCAGTGGGGTTGATTTTGAGTGAACTTAATTTGCCCATTTTTTGGTATGGAGGAGAAACAAAGAGCAGACCGGAGGAAAACTGACACAAACATGAGGAGAACATGCAAACGATGGTGAGTTGTGCAGTCTCCGCCCAAAATGAGCCTGTAGTTCTAATCACGTCACCACCATGCTTTTTCTGTATTACAGTTTAAATTCTCAATACAAGCAACCTTTAGTGTATATTTTTGAGTGTTTGGTACACTATATTAATCCCTGAGAGGAAATTGCCTTTTCGCGTGACCTTTGGAGCGGTGCCTTTCTTTAGAGGCTCTCCTACTAAGGTACATCTTTTAGTCCAGTCAGTACAGTTGAGTTAGTGCTAAATACCTCCGCCACTAGGGGGCCACACTGTATAGACAGCTGTGGTGTGTTGGGATTTGTAGGCAACTTGTTGTCATTTTATCTAAAAATCAAGTGCTGTGCAGTCTGAGTCATTACACACTTGTGCTTTTATCTCATCTGACTTGGAGACTTTTGTCTGATTCCCACCATAAAGCCCACTGCATCTTTACGGGATTGTGTTGAACAACCTATGGGACAAGTGACAGATTTTACTGGTGAAATAACTGGGCTGCATCATTTCAGGGGGATTCTTAATGGCCAGGATGTTTTATGTCAAGACACATACATCCCACTCTGATGGCCAGTCCCCTATAACTGACTTCATATTGCCAGTTTTACCTTGTCAGCTACTACATGTATACTTGTTATATTCACATAAAGGGTTAAAAACATGACTTGATTTAATCAGAAGGGAAAAATGTAAAAAAGTGACTAGAAAATTGAGAAAACTCGGGCTGTGAGACAGACACAAATGTGTACCTATTATATAGTGCCTTTCTTTTCTATCTATTGTGAAGGCAAACTAGCATCCAGCTAGGATGGACCCTGCTTATTTGGCATGATAAAGGAAGATCAGCGAGAAAGCGGCCAGGAAGTGGACACAGAAGGACACTGCAGCAGCAACTTTACCGGGACAGGCGTCCCAGCAGCCACGGAGGGACGCATTGGTTGAGCTTGGGAGGCTGGAAGGACAAAACAATGGATGATTGACAGCTATGGGCAAAGCATCCCCCAATACACTGGGTGGCAGCATCCCATCCGGCAAGCAGCAATATGGATTCCTGCAAAGCAGCATGGGAGTGGTTATCCCATGAGGCTGCCCTGTCGGGTTCTGTGGGGGCTGCCAGAGGGAGCTGTCATATATTGACTATACAAAAGCCACGGTGATCCATTCTAACTCGGAAGTGCTTCCTGGTGGCATTAGACTGAGCACCGGAAGTAATTCCAGGTTTTGAGTTGAAAGAGAGCCCTCCAATTGATCTGGAGAGTCAAAGTCGGGAGAGGAAATGGACAAGTGTGGAGTGGAGGGGAACGAAGCGTGTGAGGAATTGCTGTGCTGTATTGTTCAGCATTGGAGCCACTATGGCACTATGTTAAAAGTATGTGGCATTGCAGTGCTGGTCAAAGCCCATGTGGAGCCCTAGGTGGTGCCAGGAGTGCATGCCCTTTGAGTTTCGTGAATGGCGCTCCATGATGTCTAGTGCACATTCAGTATTTTTGGTAGAGCTCTGGGGGTTCCCCCCGTGGTGTCCATATTGCACGCTCTTTGTCACCAAAATGGTGGCTGGGGAGTTGGGGATTCCAGAGCGTGCACAACCCTTAACTTTGTTGGTTGGCTAGTGCACTGTTCGTTAATGTTGCTGAATGGACTGAGCAACTCTGTGGAATTGTACATAAAAGCACTGGATTTGAACCCAGAACTGTGTCTGTGGTATTTGTGTCTGGGGCCATGTGATGCCCTCTAAAGGCCATCTATCTGTGTATTATGTAGTACCTTGCTATCCATCTATCTAACATTCACATTAAAATCTGACACTCTTTTCTACTTATTTGTGGGACACCCATATCCACACGAACCCCATGGTTTTCTCTCCATCCATTTGCCCTTCCATTTCAGATATGATATTTTCCAACTGACCCAGCTAAGCTCCTGAGCCGCCTACATGACAGATTTTCCACTGTGTTGTAGCCGATAACCAAACTTGGTGACAGCCGAGTCTTTCCACATGACCTGTTTTTGGCAGCCCCCAGATTCCATGCCTCCGGTCCACAATGGCCTCCCGCAGATCTGCTCCAGTTCAGTTCTGCTGTGTTGTTCATCCAACCAGTGACGTGCGTCTCATTCAGCTCCATCTTTGGCCAGTAAGCAGGACTGCACGCACATCCACAGCAAACAATCAGTCAGTCAGTCCATCCATTTTGCTAATGCTGCACCATCACCAGGAGCCAGAGGCAGGTTTTGGGGCCGCACTGGAGTCGGTCCATTACCGAGCTCACTGATGCAGACTTTCACACTTTGCTAATTTGGAGTCACTCATACCTTTGGAATGTAACAGAAAATCTGTGGGGACACAGGGAGAACACGCAAACTACACACAGGATGTGACTTGAAGTCAGCAGTCAGAAGTGCCAGCCACTGTGACATCATCAAACAAACAATACTATTTTATTTTCTATAGTGCCATGAAAAGCACACACATATACACACACACAAACACGGGGCTTTTTGGAATAAAATTAATCAATCCTGCCTCTAAAACTTAAATCACAATTGTGTCCATTTCTCTTATCACCCCTCACTCTGATATTTGCTTTGGACCGCTCTGAGTATTTTGTGTATGCGGCGGCATACCTTGTTCAGGTAATTACTCGATCTGTTCACAAAAAGGAGACCTATCAAATGGGGGGGCCCCTGCGGTCTTTAAAACAGATGTGTTTGTTTAGAAAGAAAACTGGAGCCCCCTGCTGAGAGCCCACATGCTTCAGTCAGCATGGCTTTCTAAGAAAAGCCAAAATGAAAGGAGGAAAGCCCCAAAAGGCATTGCCCCCCCCCATCATGCCTCTAACTAAACATTTCCTCCTGTTCCGAATTTGAGGGAAGGCCACAAGTGCTCCTATGGAGCAGAGCGGGCTCGTCACATTTTTCTTGGGGGGTTGGGGACTGATGTGACAGTACAGGTGTCAGAAACTGAATAAACAGATGGCACAAAAAGCAAACAGTCGACGAGAGGGGACTCGTGCTCTCTGGCTCAGAGGAGCTGCCAAGGAAGTATCGTTCACAAATGAGACCAATCTGGACGATGTGAGGGACGGCATAAGAACAAGCACAAGGAAAACCAAAGGAGCCACCAAGGATAAGCTGCTCAGATCCCGCTACTTTGTTTTCTCAAACAAACAAGAAGACAAGAAACTGCTTCTGTAATCCTTACGATGAATATTAAAGCTGACATGTGCTCCTCACTACTGTGAGAAAACGATACACTTGAAACATGAGGAGGTGGATAAACCCCTCAGTTTTTAGAGGACGGGGGTGTCGCGGCACACCATAACCAGCTGGGGAACATCAGTAGTGGGGCCGAGTTTATTCTAGAATGGAGCCACTGGGGATGTTTAGAGGGTCCTCTGCATGGCTGCGTGAAGTGCTGGTGGGGACAAGGGGGTACTCACTCCCAGGACACACCAGATTGCAATGCAGACATCTCCCGAAATACACACAACTGCTTTCTGCAAATTCAAGTAAACAAAGACAGTCCATTAATGCCCTGCTCGGCCCTTTTTATGAAGGACGATTTTCCACCACTAGCAGCCAATCACCTTGGCAGTCATTCCAAATGCACTCGGAAAGTGGTGGGCCAGGACGTTTGGGACATGTCCTGATGTATGAGGCGGAACAGAATGTCGGTGACACCTACCAAGTCTCAGCCATTCACGCCTGCTGACGCTCTGGGCTGTGTCAACTTGCCATGTCTGCTGCTCAGTAGTGGTGCGCGAAACCCACCGATTTAGCTTCACCTTGAGCATGGCAAAAATGCAGAAATGTTTGGGAATGCACTTAAGTCAATGGGGAAGAAGAGACGGAATGGATTATAATGGTGCAGAGGTCTTTTAGGTGTCCCCGAGGGCTAGAGAAGTGACTACCAACTATGCTGAACCAATCATTGTGACCAAAAATGTTGCCTGAACTGTGAAGCAGCAATGCTAACTAACCACTGTGCCACCCTCC
This sequence comes from Polypterus bichir lapradei, assembly GCA_026402145.1. Classification (NCBI taxonomy): domain Eukaryota; kingdom Metazoa; phylum Chordata; class Cladistia; order Polypteriformes; family Polypteridae; genus Polypterus; species Polypterus bichir. The sequence continues at coordinate 21,199,996 of JANRMT010062816.1, read as the reverse complement.
GAGTCCATTATCTTTTTTTGTATCTCTCAAACTCCTGTCACAGTGACCAATTAAGACACCCACAGAGCCTTTGATGGACAGGATCAGCGTTAGATACCTGGGAGGGGCTGTCCCTGTCGCTACCTGATCTGCACTACATAGTGAGGAGCATGACATGTCAAGACTCAACATACGATTACTCTGTACAGAAAAACAAAGAATGCTCAGGATATTCTTATTATGGTCTACTAATCCACCCCTCCAATTAAAATACTCCCGAGTTTGTTTGTTGTTATATTTTTTTTATTCATGTGGGGTGGAAATCAGGGTGCAGTGTCCTTGACTACTCATTAACAGCTAGTTACATAGGCAGGCACCCACCACACCTAAAATGGCTTCATAGGATCAGGTGAGAAGTTCCAGCCCTTATGGGTTTTGACAACCAAGAGCTCCTTCTTTCAGGGCAGTATCAGGAGCTAGGAGGTCTGCGCAATGTGCTGCTTCCTTTTTAGGTTTTCTTGAGTAGTGACATCACACATGCCTGGATACGTCGTAAATTATCGAAGCATGTACAAATTATACTGGGCAGAAATATAAACTTAAAGTTTTGTGCATGTGTGCCCCAAATTTGGCAGGTAGCACAGACTGGGTAGTGATAGCCACATATCCACGTGGTTCTTTGACGTCATGCTGACCCTGCAAAGCATCATGGGGTATTGGGGGAAAAAATGTTTAGCTGTTAACAGCCGCATGGGCAACTTTCAGGGAAAAATTTGGTAAACAAGGTCACCGATGAACTCAGCAACTTTGACGCAAAAACACTTCAGCTGTCTTCTCAAATTTATCTGGAGTGTTCTGAAACAATCGGAAAAGCCCAAGGAGGACCAAAAGGGCCAAAGGCTGTGCATTTAAATAAAGCACATATAAACAGCCAATCTGTTATAAATGGAAGATGTCTTATTAGGCATTGTTTTGTTGACTAAAGTTATTCTGAAATTAATTCTGGACTTATTCATGTATTTTGCAAGATATCTGAGCAGAAATTAGGGTTATTTTTTAGGGCCTAGAATGCTTAAAAAGTTTTCTGATTAGCTTCGTCCAGCATATTTTGTTAAACACTTCTATTTATGTAACATCAAACATACACACAGATCATTCTTGGCCCTTCCAGCTATGCTGGTGTTTTCATAAAGTATACGGTTCTGGAGAGCGTTTTCAAAAGTCTCTGTTTTCAGGGGTTAAAATGCTGGGATGTTGTGAAAGAAAAACTGAAAACCAGAAACTAAGTTCTGAATTTTTAAATAAGCAACCAACCTAGACCTCAGCGGTAACACCACCTATTGGAATGTATTTTGTATTGCATGCATTGTGTTTGTCATTCCAACAGGGCGCATCACAAACATTTACAGTAGAGTAATAAAATCGATTACTGCACTATTATTGCACTCTCTGTTAACATGACAAACACAATACATAGGTCTCTGTTTCATGCCATTTGGTATGGGATTCAAAAAAGCACTGTTAATGTTTGAGATACATCATTTGTTGGAATGATTAATGCAATGCATGTTGGTACAACAAATGTTTGTGATGTGCCACCTATTGGAATGACAAATGCAATACATTTTATAACTACAAATTTTGTTATGCGCCGTCTGTTGGAATGACAGATGCAATGCCTATATCTCTTTTACATGCCATTTGGTATGGGATTCATAAAAGCAGTGTAGATGTTTGTGATGCACGACCTGTTGGAATGATGAATGCAATGCCTACCTCTCTTTTTTATGCCATTCGGTATGGGATTCATAAAAGCAGTGATGATGTGTGTGATGCACTATCTGTTAGATTTACTAGTGCAATGAATTTTATAACTACAAATGTTTGTGAGGCACCACCTGTTGGAATGACAAATCCAATGCATTTTATAACTACTAATATTTGTGATGTGCCCCCTGTTGGAATAACAAATGCAACACATTTTATAACTATTAATATTTGTGATGTGCCACCTGTTGGAATGACAAATGCAATGCCTATGTCTCTGTTTATGCCATTTGGTAAGTGATTTGTAAAAGCAGTGTAAATGTTTGTGATGCACCATCTGTTAGATTAACAGATGCAATGCATTTTATATCTACTAATATTTGTGATGCACCCCCTGTTGGAATGACAAATGCAATGCATTTTTATAACTAGTAATATTTGTGATGCGCCACCTGTTGGAATGACAAATGCAATGTTTGTGATGTTGCAATGACAAGAGCCACAGCAAGGACTCATAGACACTTATCGTTTTAATAAGGTGGATACATAGTAACTTTCTCCGCAAGCACGATCAGAGAACTGAGCAGATAATAAAGAACTGATAGACTGATAGTTACATTTATATAGCACCTTTCTGGACACTCAAAGGGCTTTACAAAGGCAATGTAGAACATCCTCAATGACCACCAATGAGCAGCATCCACCTGGATGATGCAACGTCAGCCATTCTTGTACCAGTACACCCATCACACATTAGCTATTAGGTTGTGAAGGGTTGACAGAGCTAGCTAGCTAGATAATAAGGGACAGAGGATGGTTAAGGGGCCGTGGTGGGCAATTCAGTGATGCAGGAGGATCTTTTATGACCACAGAGAATCAAGACAACCCTCTGCATTCTCTCCTGCCGACATCAGGAGAGAGACGCAGACTGTAATAATCAATAACTGAACATAAAGTAAGCTGAGCACATGGCATACAGCGGTGAGGGCTCAACTGCACCTTTTTTGACCGCAGTGAATCAGGACTTTGGTTTTACGTCTCATCTGAAGCATGGCACCGGTTTTTACAGCATGGTGTCACCGCCACCACACATGGACATTGGGGTCCACAAACAGAGCACAGGATAAGCACCCCCAGCTGGCCTCACCTGCACCTTTTCCAGCAGCAAGCGAGTTCAGATGGGACAGCCGCTGTCCGTACCTGGGGCTTTGCTCTCTTTACCCTCGCATGCTGTGGTCCAGTTAGAGGACCCCACTTCCTCCTCAGAATGTGTTGTGTTGTATTTCTGAAATGCTTTGTGTTTTTGTGTTTTTCACTTTTGGGCTCCCTTAAACTTCCACTCAAAAGTTCCTACCGGACTGAGACTGGAAGCCGACACAAAGCAAGCATCCTGCACGGCTCCTCGGGAAAACCGCTTCCTGACCAGCCTGCATCCCCGCTGCAATGCCAGAACACAAAAGGCTTTTTTCTTTTTCTTTTCTTCTTCTCGTGGTTACTTTTGTGTGATACAATGTCGGCCGCATTGGCCTCCAAACTCCAAAAAGAAAAGAAAAACGCCCTGCAGGATTGCTAATGAACATAATCAGACATGGTGGGGGGAGAAAGAAAAAAAATCGGAGCGTTTCCGGGGGGAATGTCTTTCCAGGACAAAACGAGACTCGTCCAGTAAGACGGTCTGTGCCCATCCCCCTCCCCCCCCACAAGGGCCCAGCCTGAATGCCTCGCCCATCCCCCTCCCGCCCCGTGGCCTTCCTCAGAAGGTCTTCAGTTCCATAATACCCGGCAGACACATTCACAAAGTCCTAATCCACTCCTCTGGGTGAGTTTTGGATTCTTGCGGATGGGTGAATTATGTTTAAGCCAGGGTGTGGAGCAAGGAGCTGGTGAACTGCACGTTGAAATTATGCGATTTCTTTTTTGGACAACTTAGGAAAAGATGGCAGTAAAGATTCCTCAAAAAAAAAGGACAAAAAGAAGCACTGGTTCATCCTTGGCACAGCTGCCACCTTCTTGCCAGTCGTTACGCGGGCGCCAGTTTATCATGTCTTTCACAATTGCAAATTTAACAGTAAAACAATGCAGGCCCTTGCACAATGGGGTTGCTTCAAACTCAATAGGCTTTGTCCCCTTCTTTAAAGCAGGAATTTAGAAACAACAAAACAACAAAACAGCACCTTGTAAAACATCTCCAGTCCATTGAAATCGCAGGCCGAGAGGTGCAATTAATTCTAAGCGCACCCCCCACCCCCACCACACACCCCAACCCAAGAAAAGAGAGTCCAGCTGGGTGAGTCACAGGATTAGAGCCGCCATCACAATCAGACCGGCCTGAAGGCACAAGCAGATTAGGGCGGTGCTGCCATTCCGGGCTTCTCTCTCATGTGTTAGGAGGAACTGGGCCAATCAATCCCATTTTCATTCTATATAGCGCCTTTCAATTGAAACAGCTTACTCTTCTGAATGAGTTGTGCTTATTCCTTTAAATGACCTTGTTTTTTGATGTTTCAGGTTTGGGCTCTGTTGGAATTAAAGATGTTATGGACTGGAAATAGGCATTTAGATGAAAAACAACCAGAAGTTAGCCGAGTGAGAACTTCACGTAAGTAAAGTGGCACTATTAGGGATAAGCCTTTTCTTGTTAGCCTGACACTTTTATCCAAGGTGACTTACAAGCATTTGAGATACAAATTGGTTCCATTTCTCCACTTCTCTTTCTTCTCAAGTGAAGCACAGGCAGGTGAAGTGACTTGCTCAGGGTCACACAGTGGTGTCAGTAGTGGGATCTCAGCCCAAATTCTTAACTGCTACACCACACTGCTTGCCTATGCTGCCTTTAATAGCAAATATCAACACAAAATGCTTCAAAAAGCAGCTGGAATAAAATGAACAAACCTTTTACTGTTTCACAGGGGCTTAAATAAATAATACAATTAAATGCAATGTGACCACTTAACCTTAATGAAGAGCGTTTCACAATGAAATCAAAAAGAAATTTTTTAAATTGTTATATAGCCAGACTGCTGCATAGGAGGAGGCTTTCTGTTGTTAATCAGCCTTCATTTAGCGCATTTCACAGAGCAAGCAACCATAAGCACACATCAAAAGCTGTCCAAAAATAAGGCCATCCACTTCTTATCTTATACTTTATATAAGTAATATAATATTATATTATACTCTGCGTCACAAAGGACTTTACCAAAGCTAAAGCTCATTAATTAATCTTAATATTACACCTTTCCTAGTGTCAATAATCATGACGGGATACTTCAGACAACTCTTTATTATTTTAAACTGGTCAGGTTTGCTGACAATGCTGCAGAAATGATTCCAATAGTAATAGGCACAGTATGACCATCAAATCAATCTGAAATATAGTGCCTTTCACTGTGAAATCAACCATAAAAGACTTCCTAGAAGCAATTAAGCAATATGACCAATCAACTGAAATGTTATACTATTAATGTTATAGTCAGTCTGCTGTAAAGAGCATCAGCATTAATAATCAATCCATACATAGCACAGCGAAACCAAACACAAAATGCCTTCTACAAACAATTTGAAAAATAAGACCCTTCATTTGTCTTATTTACACAGTGCTGTGCTGACTCAGCTACAACAAAAAAGAGCTTTAAAATAGCAAAAGATGTAAATCAGAATTCAATCTTTATATAGCGCCTTTGACAGTGAAATCACACCATATCACAAACTGGTTCCCATAATCAATTGGAAAATAAGATCCTCCATTTCTGTCTTTAATGCTAACTCCACCTTAAACAAAAAGCATTTCCATGGCAAATAGGTTTAAAATTATTAATCAATCTTTATACACAATATTATCACTCTTTATATAGTGCCATTCATTACAAATGTTTTTCAAAATGTTAGGTAAAAATAACACATTGGAATACTGTAGATAGACAGAAATGAAAAGTGCTATTAGATAGATAGATAGATAGATAGATAGATAGATAGATAGATAGATAG
>JANRMT010062816.1:21163203-21194256 GCA_026402145.1 Polypterus bichir lapradei | reverse complement strand
TAGATAGATAGATAGATAGATAGATAGATAGATAGATAGATAGATAGATAGATAGATGTGAAAGGCACTATATATGATAGATAGATAGATACCTGAAAAGTGTTCTAAGTTTATAGTGTCCTTATTGTCACGTGTACAGAGCCCATTGAAATGCTTACTTGTACTGTATGTGCTAATCAACATGTCACACGGTACCAAGATTAGGGAGTAGAACAGCCTGACCTCAAATCTTCTCTTTTTTACTTGAAAAATCTCTGAACACATCGGTCATATAGGAAGAATGCGTACTAATGATAGATGGACAGATATCAAAGGCACTATATAATAGATGTGAAAGGTGCTGTATAAGAGATATGCTTCTAGGTCTTTATTATCAGGTGTACGGAGTCCAGTGAAATTCCATTCAGCGTGCAGGACGTGCCAGAGCCATGATCACTGGCTGATTATTACTACCTGGCCTCACGCGTCTGTCTCCGTCACATCTGACTCATAATTTCTATTTTCTTATAATGTATTGCATGTTGGCTTTGTTATTAAAAGTATTCTAGTAGGTGTAGACTCAATATTATCAATCAAAACATTGCACCTTAATATCATTCATGCAATGATTTCAAAAAGATCACTAATCCATAATTATTTGATCTCATCTCGTTCATAGTGCTACCATCACAAAAAGATTCACAGTTGCCTTAAGAACAATCTCTCTTTATATAGCACCCTTCACAAACAAGCCATTAAGAAAAAGTTTTCAAAAGCAATTTCAAACTATGACTAATCATTTGTAGCACCCTTTGAATAAATTCGTCAGAGCAAAAGTTGGATCACATTGTCAAACATGGTGCCCATGGGAAGTCACATGACCAGCCCAACTGACCGTTTGTTCTTTTGCCCCATGGCTTTCTTACGTAACGATTTACAACAGTGATGGGCTCAGTATTAAAAATTCAATGAATTCTTGAGTCTTTTATACTGTGCATTGTAGTACTAGGGTGTTGTACCGTGTTAGCCATTACATCTCGCCTGAAGAAGGGGCCTGAGTTGCCTGGAAAGCCTGCATATTGTAATCTTTCTAGTTAGCCAATAAAAGGGGTCACTTTGATTAACTTCTCATTAGATTCTGTACTTTTATACAGACTGTCATTGTAGAAATGATTACAACATTACCGAACCTGCATTTATATAGCACCTTTCACCCACCACAAAACATATTACAAAAATAAAGACAGATTTTATGTTATAAAGAGATTTATAAAAAAATGAGACTTCATGTTACCAATCAGTCCTTATATAACACCTTTCATAGTGGAGACATTCACACTATAATTTCCATCACAAAATTCACTCTAGCGGGTTTTACACTCGTCAGTCACAATTTCATGCTGCGATTTTCATAGTCTGTATTACACAAAGCAAGAAGAGGGGCGCTTATTTATGCAAAATATCATACTTTATGCAAATATAAGATTTTAAGCCATGTACATAAACTTGTTTATTTTAAGTTAAATCTTAAACTTAATGCAACTGTGTATGGTGAGAATTGGCATACCGTGGTTTAAGTGTCAAAAATAAGTTAATTTTAAGTAAAATTAGCATAGAATTTGTGAATAATGACAACAGTGCCTCAGATGGATTATGCCTGTGTTTAAAAGGAAATAATCAGATGGCTTTATTTTAACGTTGATTAATTGCGACACTTCATAGCTTTATGTCCCTGTAACAATAAGCATCAAACATGACCATTTTAAGCAGTCACTTCGGTGACCTGTGCTCCATCATCAGCAAAGATGACTCCAAGCTGTGCAGACAACAGCAGCCCCGGTCAAATGGATACCAAACTGGAGAGACAAACACATCAGTCTTACGGCCAAGTGGAGATGTTTGTGTGTGTATTGGCCTTTTCCATCTTCCTATATACAAGTGAATCCTGGACCTTGACAGCAGAACTGCAGTGGAAAAACTCCAAGTGGTGGAGATGAGGTGCTACAGAACTCCCCTGGGGATTTCAAATTTCAACTGTGTCACCAATGACGTGATCTGTTGAATCATCTGACAGCAAACAGGTAACTATGAAGACCTCATCACAATAGGAGGAGGAAGTCAAAGTGCCACAAGATCTGAGAGTCTCTCCAAGACAGCCTTGCAAGGAATGATTCAGGGCAGACAAAGTTAAAAGTGGATGGACTAGCATTGGAGCTCTACTAAAATTGGGAATTTGGTATCGATACCAGCTTTCAGACCTCCACACCGGCACCAAAACAGTACCAAAAGCAAATAATGTACGACTGAACCATCCCTCACCACCTGGGCACACAGTAACCTCGATGCTCCGTTGCACAACCACACGCATCCTTCAATACAAGCAACTGTTGGGGTCTCCTTTGGAGCCTCGACCTCATTTATCTACTAAATATTAAAACACTAAGGTCTGAGTATCCAGTCCCTCTGAGCAATCTGACTGAGCAGTTTGGCTTTGTTGACGTGATCGAAAGAGGAAGTTTGAGCGTGAGACGCACAAAGAGGAGTGCAAGGCATGCTGGGAGCATCACCTTCAAAGACAGCCAGTGTAAAACTGGACAGGAGGCAAGAAAGGCGCCTTGGCCGGTTAAGAGAAGTTAACAAAGGCATACAAGACATGCTGACAGAGTCGCCTTCAAAGACAGAAAGCATAAAACCTCTAAAATAGTCTAAGAAGCAGGCTTTACTAGAACACGCATGAGAAGGAGCGGTGGTGAAGAGACGTTATTCAAAGTGTAAGGGGCACACTAAGAGAGTCGTCTTCAGAGTTGGAAAGTATATAACCAGAAAGGAGACGCATTGAAAATAATGAGAGTCTAAGAGGTGACGTGAAGACAGGGAAGAGACGTTCACACACAACGTACACAGAGGAAAAGCGCTAAAGATACACATAGAACAAGAGATAGCAAATATTTTTGAATTATTCTATTACCAGTCTTCAATAGGAACTGTGGGTAACATTAATATATATTCATTCAGTACTAGGGTGTCGTACCATGTTAGCCATCATAGATGCAGTGAGAAGCCAAGCACAATGACACCTTTTATTGGCTAACAAAATAGATTACAATATGCAAGCTTTTGAGGCAACTCAGGCCCCTTCTTCAGACAACATGTAATACAGAAACTGGAGTTCCCTGTGTTAATATAACAATGATATTAAAAATACATTTTATTTATATAGCGCCTTTCCCATGCTCAAGGTGCTTCACAGAGTCTTAGAAAAAACAGCAGGGTATATGTAACATTGGATACAAATGTTTTCCTGAATAGAACAATGAAACAAATAACAAAGCATTAAATAGAATAAAGGACAATAAACCAGAGTAAAATACTAAATTCAATAGTAAAAGAAAAACCTAACAAATAACCTAATTTGTGATATAACAGACACACAAATTATCCTGAGCACCTGGACAGAGAGGTAAACTGAACGAAAGGGCAGAATGTTAAGGTAAATGCCTTCCGAAATAGACGAGTTTTAAGTTGTTTTTTTAAAAAAATGAATGGAGTCAGCTGATCTCATTAATTTCGGGATGTCATTCCAAAGTCTGGGTGCTATGGAGATGAAGGCCCTGCTGTCACCCACAGAGTAAAGGTTAGTGTGAGGCACAAGATTACCAGAATCAGAGGACCTTAGTAGGCGAACAGGAGTCTAGTGATTTAGAAGGTTACTGATGTAGTCCGGTGCAAGGCCATTTAAAGCTTTGTAGGTTATTAACAGAATTTTATATTCAATCCTGTAAGACACAGGGAGCCAGTGAAGGTGAAGCAGGATGGGTGTGATGTGCTCATTGTTGCTGGTTCAAGTAAGGACTCTTGCAGCACAGTTTTGAATCAACTGGAGCTGTGATAGAAGATTAGAAGGGGCAGCTGCCAGCAGCGAGTTACAATAATCGATGCGGGATGTGATAAATGCATGGACGAGTTTCTCAGCATTAGAAAAGCAAACACGGGATAGGTTATATGTTACGGAGTTATATATTATATATATATATATATATATATATATATATATATATATACACACACTAGGACAGATAACAACATTGGAAAACCTTTAAGTACGACATCTTAAATGTAAAAAATGAATAGACCTCTTCAGGCTGAGATTCATTCAGCAAGAGAGGAGAACAACGTCTATTCAAGATCTTTGGATAAGACGACTGCCCAACAGAGTCTTTTGAAGTTTCTGATGAGATTTTCAATACAACATGGGTCTTTAGACAGGTGGTCTGTGTCAGTCTGAGAGATGCAAACAATTTTTTACATTTAAGATGTCTCACTTAAAGGATTTCCAATGTTGTTCCTGTCCTAGTGTCTAATATACAAGCACAGGGAACTCCAGTTTCTGTATTACATTTGCCTGAAGAAGGGCCCCGAGTTGCCTCGAAAGCTGGCATATTGTAATCTGTCATTCATTTAGAAAGAGACGGGGTCACCTGTGGGTGAATCGAGTTAGATGTAATGAGTGGTGGGAGGCTGGGGTTGGGGGGGGGGGGGGGCCGGACTTTGAGTTGTGATCACACTAATAAAAGTCTAGCCGCAAAATTCTTGAAAACTACCATTTACTTCCGGTACTGAACTTACCATTGTGCCGCGCAACCATGGAATGGACTCAGTTGACATTTGCTGTAACCCTAATGCTGGCACATAACCAACAAGTGTGGTGACAACTGGCTAAATGTTCAACTGTGTAGCACATCTGTGACCACATTCAGTCGAGAGACTAAGGAGAGCAGAGAGAAAAAAACTAAATTAAGTACAAGTTTGAGAACACCTCAATTTTTATGGAAACGTAGGCAGTTTAATGTCTAGTTCTGTCATAGCCTGGACATTTGTTTTGGGTCATTCTCTTGCTGTAGGATGAAACCCTGATACTAGACGTAAATCAAAAGGTACTGCGTGGTGCAGCAAAATGCTGTGGTAATCCTTGTGATTCAGAATGCCAGTCAGCCTGCAGCACAAAGTCTCCTCTTCATAGTACAACCTTGATCTTTGGCTCTGCCAGATCTCTTCCAATGGCCTTTAGATTGCGCAGGACACCACTGGACTCATCAACACATTTGACTTTTTTTTTTTTTTGCAGTTTCTCTAAATGAAAGGCCTACACTACTAGAAGTAATAATGCTCTGTTGCATTACATTTTCTAACTGCCTTTTTCTTGCCGTTATCATTGAACTTTACAACGTTCTATAGTGTAATATTGTCCAAGTAGTATTTCAGAGGATGTAGTAACACAGTCTCTTCCAGACAGAAGACAACTTTCAAGTAATCAACAGAAACTGGGACACCTGTGCCAATTGTTTGCTTCAGTCTGCAAGGCTTAATTTAGTTTAACTGCTGCAGAACATCTGTAGGTTAAAACCTATTAGTCATTCCATGAAGAAGGGCCATTTGTAATACACTGACATTTCCTTTTTTTTCCAGTTTTTGCTAACCTAAAAACTTATACCTCTGGCAGTTCCCAGGTCCTCCCTGCGTGGAGTTTGCATGTTCTCCCCGTGCCTGCGTGGGTTTCCTCCCACAGTCCAAAAGAGTGCAGATTAGGTGCATTGGCGATCCTAAATTGTCCCTAGTGTGTGGGTGTGTGTGTGCCCCGCGGTGGGCTGGCAGCCTGCCTGGGATTTATTCCTGCCTTGCGCCCTGTGTTGGCTGGGATTGGCTCCCGTGACCCTGTGTTAGGATACAGCGGTTTGAAAAATGACTGACTGATGACCTCTGGCAGTTTATCGCATCATTGCATTTCAGGTTGTTTGAATTTGAATTTGAAGATAAACTGGAAAAACTGAGGTGTTCTAAACTTTTGACCAGTAGTGTACATAAAGTAAACGTCCATATTAGTTCATTTTTTCAGTATACAGTAAGACTGGATGGCCAGCGTTTTCAAACAAACAAGAATCACCTCTCTGAATTACATCTGTTATTCTTTATAAAAGCACATTTTCAGAAGCAATCCAAATAATATTATCTGTCTGAATTTCATTCATTTCATCAAAATCAATATGCTGTGAAGTGAATCGTATTGGCTGAGAAAGGCGCCATATACCGTAATATACTGCAGCTCCATTTGCATTTAGTTTTCACCGTCAACTTCCATTCTAAACACTTTTAACTGTCGCCCCAGCACAAGTCAGGGGTCTATAATAACACCAGCGCCTGTTGGCCCACTCGAGAGAGCTGCCTGGACACCCTGAACTCATTTAATAAGCCCTTGAGCCTGCCATGGTTAACAAATCAACCCCAAGCCTTCATTTAGGAAACAATAGCCGCTTCATACACGACAGGAGCCCGTTAAGGGGTCTTCATTTAGCTGAGTGTTTTCTGCCTTAGACTAAGAGGGACACTTCCTCCCGAGATCAGTCGTTTTCTGTTTCAAGACGCTCTTAAAAAGCACTTCAAAAGGTGTCGGCGAGACCGACGTGCTAACAAATGAAATTTCTGTGTGGTTAGTCACTGGGTGAGTGAGGTGTAAAGCATCGCAGAAGACACCTCAAGGGACTCCTAATAATGGATGCATTCTGAGCTGCGGTCACAATGACTCCTAACCTTTAAGGACAAACAAGGGCCTCTAAAGAGCTCAGTAATTCTCTCTAACATTTGGGTCTTATTGCCCTGCCCTGATCATCTCCATTTCTCGTAGCTCGCAGATGCAGGCCACCATTGTCCTTAAAATCAGGGCTGGCGGAACTCTGACTTGAGATTAGCCACTAAGCGACAAGAACAACTTGGATTCTTGGAACCTGGTGTGAGCGTGCAAATCCACCGAGTTAACACAGTGACACTAACTACGAAAAAGCGGACGACTGGAACCCACAGGGGCAGCAAGCACGCCTGACTTCAGCTCTGGTGTTAGCGTCTCTGTGACACTGAATGAATAAGTGATGGCCTGGCCGCTTCATACACCCGCTGAACAGCACAGGGAAGCCCATAAGTTAATTATTCATCCATTATTGTTTAGAAGTCAATTCCACTTTATGTGTTTACGATTTAGAAGGCGCCTGGTGTGAAAGCCTCTGCTGTCCCAAAGATTAAGAATGGGCCCTTCTTGACACTGGTATTTAGTGTGCATTTAACAAGGAAACCAACTGAGGACCGGTAGGACACTTGTTTCTCACACTACAGACTCTGATGTCCTCATATTCTTATGTAGTTGACCATCTAGGCCTTCCTCTTCTTTTTCTCTCCTGGTTAGTTCCAGTCTGCCTATGCCTTCTTCCCTCAAAACACCTTTAAATCTTCAGTTTCTCGGCAATCTGTCACATGAATTAACATTTCTTTTTACAAAACAACAAACATTGGACATGTTTCTTCAAAAAGCTATTTTGTTTTCGCCATTTTTGGACCCAGAACTGAAGTTTAGGAATGCCAGCGCCTTGCAACAGAAGTTAAGACTATGTGCTTGTATTATCGAAAAATAATAATAGGTTCCAACTGTACTAACGCCTTTGAAAAGGTTTCTGTAATAACCAATTAGAATTTATACATGACTAACTAGGAATGGACTATGGCTGTTTACCATTAGGACAGTGGAGTATATGGCTGCTGAAAATGATGCTTTGAAAGTAATAAATTATAAATCAGTCATTTCAAGCAGTAACAGCCATTTACAACATTAGTAATGTCTTAGCTGTATTCTTAAATCAATTTAATGGTTCCTTGATAAAAAAGTACCCATTTCTACCAAAAAATGTGAACTTTTGGGTCACTAGTGCATATATATGTTAAGTGAGGAGGATTTTCTGACATTTTTATCGATAGTTATTCACAATGACTTCATTTTACTGAGTGAGACTCTTATTTTATAGGATAATATGAAGCGAGTAGAACACTGAACAATTAACATTATTATGATTATTATTATTATTAGGCAGCACAGTGCTTTGGTAATTAGCACTCCAAAGCTCCACACATCCTGGTTTAATTCATATTAGGGAAAGACATCAGCATACCCTGTTGCTTCCTGCCCTGCATCCAATGCTACCCAAACACATTTTATCTCTCTATTATAAAAGGAAATCCTGAGACGAGACTTTCTCAGAGATAATTTCAGCTCCCGTGAGAAATAATTTCAAGTCCTGCGAGACAAGACTTTGGACAAGTCCCGTTCTCCTCTCAAACATTTGCAACCACACCCACCGTCCAATCACTACTCACTCATGTGAATGCTATTGTCAGACACAGTTCCTGCGCGCTCAGCTCCTAGCAGGGTCGGAAATGAAAGTCAAAGAGCAGAAGACAAAGTAGAATGTCGTAAAGAGGTTCAAAAACGTTGGTGCGATAAACATGCAGAGCAGGTTAGAGATTATGAAAGTACTAAAATTCGAACGTCTCAAAAAACTGATAGTAAAGATCGTATTGGCGCTAACAAATGGAAATTATTACTCGGTGAAATAATGGAACAACAAAAAGAGATCGAATATATGTACATAGGTGATATGACAGAAGTATGTAGATATTGTCCGGCTTTAAACTTTAAGTCAGAGACTTGTAGGTCGTCTAATTCATGTTGCCATCAGGGAAAAGTAGTGTTTCTAAACAATGAAGAGGCCTATCCGCCAGTATTAAAAGATTTGTTGTTTGGTGAAAGTGACATCCACATACATGAGCGGCAGAGACAAGAAGTGGCTGGCACGTAGCACAGGCTGGGGTGTTGGCGAGCAAAGAGAGCAGGGGGCGAAGCCCCCTAGTATGACTTTATAATTGGAATTGAATGTTTAAAACAAGCATAGATATCCATCCATCCATCATCCAACCCGCTATATCCTAACTACACGGGGGTCTGCTGGAGCCAATCCCAGCCAACACAGGGCACAAGGCAGGAAACAAACCCCAGGCAGGGCGCCAGCCCACCGCAGGGCATATATATTCTTCTTCTTATTATTATAGTTTATTTTCAAAACCCACTTATCAAGATCAGTTGCAATGCATCTGCCATCTGTTCTACAACCAAGATTAAGAGGTGACATGATTGAAGTGTTTAAAATTCTGAAGGTAATGAGTCCAGTGGATCAAGACTGTTATTTGAAAATGAGTTCATCAAGAACACGGGGACACAGTTGGAAACTTGTTAAGAGTAAATTTCGCACAAACATTAAGAAGTTTTTCTTTATACAAAGAACAATAGAGACTTGGAATAAGCGACCAAATAGTGTGGTGGACAGTAAGACTTGAGGAACTTTCAAAACTCGGCTTGATGTTTTTTTGGAAGAAATAAGTGGAGAGGACTGGCAAGCTTTGTTGGGCTGAATGGCCTGTTCTCGTCTAGAGTGTTCTAATGTTCTAATTACCAACAAGAACAAAGCATTGACCGTACCCTGAAAAGGATCTGTTGGTTGCGTTATTATTAATATTATTATTTACTACTACTTTTTGATAGTAAAGTGGTGTGGTAGTTAGTGTTGCAGCATCACAGCCCCAGACACCTGGGTTTAATTCACAGTTAGCTGTTGTATCAGCATGCCCTGTTGTTTCCTGCTCTGCATCCAGTGCTGCCCAGACAGACTTTATATGACATTATAAATGCAAACGTAGGCTTAGAAAATGCATAGATATTATTATTATCAGAACCCACTTATCCAGTTTAATTGCAATGTACCAGACATTTATTCTACAAGCACAAAGCATCAAAATACCCGAAACATGATGCATTTGCTGCATTATAATTATTATTATATTTTTATTGAATCCCTGCATTTTTACATAATTGCAACTCCATGTGACCTTAAACTGAAACATTGTTATTATTATTATTAATTACCATCCCTGCATCCATATTATGGGACTGTTTACAGAAAAAAGTAAGAAAAAACAGATGCCTTGTAATGATGATGATGACGATGATGATAGTGATCATAGTGATGGTGATAATTACCAGCAGTAAATGTTTATCCCTGTGGATTACCAGAGCTGGCATTGTCCTCCCACTGGTGTCCTATACGGTGAACTTACTGTAAACCCCCCAAACAGCACCCTCTTCTGCTAGAGGTCAGCAGGTGATCACTAAGGCCCTGGTCAGGATGTTGCCCTTTCTGTGCCCACTGCATGCCTGCACCAACTTTATCAGCATACTGAAGCTATAAAGGAGGAGCATTTGTGCCCTCTGCCCTCTACCCAAGAAGATTTTAAATTTCTGAACAGTGCCTGCAACTTTTAGACGGTCATAAGGGCGAGGACAGCAGCATTTAATAACTATTAGTTATTCCACCCAAAGGAAATGATCTGATCGTTCTGCAGGTGGACAGCTGCCGGCTTTTATTATTTCACATTGCCGTCCCCTCAGGACAGACCAGCAGGAGAGCAGGGAGTCATTTGGCGATCCCACAGTCCAACCCACTTCCTGTATAAAGAGGCAGCCGTTACTTCTGACGGAGTGCAGCTGGCCTGAAAGATGCAGGTTCACCGCAGCGGTTAGCCCAATATTGCTTTCCACTGTAAGCCCCTATAGGCCTGTGGAGGCCTTTCATTAACTGCTCCAATAAGACTGCTCAGCCTCTCCTAAATGTTACTCCTCGCCGTGAAGGCACTTTATGAAGATACTTCTCCTATGAAACACTCCACCACCGTTTAGCGAGGGGCTGACTGCTGGCATTTACCGGTTTTAGGGGAAATGTTCCTTAATGGAGATTGTGCCATTTAAAACAAAGATCATCAGAAGTACAACCTGGCCTGCCAACTGGGTGGCTTCCATAACTCTCAGTGTCAGCTCTGCTTTTCCCCTCACTATACCGGAAAAATGCAAGGAACAAGAGAGACGAATTTCAAACCTCACATCCCTAAAATACGTGGTGGACAGAACCACCATTCCTGTTTATACTGCATGCTAAGCTTTCCAAATATAACTATTAATGATATTTCAGCCAAAAATGCACATGTTTTGCACATTCAGAGCATATACATGGATATTAAACCTGTCAAAAATGTGACATGAGTTATGAGTTTTTTTGTTTTTCTTTTTTCCATGGCCATTTTTCACATTGTTTTGCCATTGTCCAGTGTTGGTCACGATTGGGTTCTGTTCCTTTAAAATCTTTAGAATCAATCTGTTCCATTATAACCTTCTCCACAAAAACAATTTGTTCAGCCACCACTACAAACTACATCGGGTCAGTAGCACACAAAAAAAATGCCATTTTTAGAAGCATTCCATTCATTTTTTTAATGAAACCCAAACAACACAATTACAAACATCATGATGAAATACAACACATTTTGTTCACACAGGAACCATCCTCTTAAAATCTAAAGTGCCATAGCTTAATGGTGTGCTACAGCCTTTACCCTTCATATTGTGTCAAAAAACAGAAGCAATCAATTGTTGTCAATTAGGATTATCTTCTCATATTTTTTTTTCTATACTTTCTAAATATCTTTATATTTTCCCCACAATACATGGTCCTAAAGTAGTAGAGTTGCCATGTAGTAGTAGAGTTTCTGTACTACATTTCTGTTACTGTTTTACAGGCCATGATTTGTTGATACCTACAACAATACCCACGTTTATCAATAATTGGGTAGCCTTAGTTGTGACGGACAGGTCATTAGTTACTTTGACTTTAACTATCACTGCTATAGACCTGTTTTAAACTTTGAATTATGGAGGCTGTGTGACCTTTTACTGTCATGGGTTGGAAGGAAAAAGAGAAAGGAACAGGGAAATGTTTTGTTACGATACTGCACACAATTTCCAGAGCAACAGCCCAAAATGAAGAGTCATTGCCAAGACATTGTTGTTCACGCACAATGAAATTAAAAATATCCCAACTTTGAGTGAAACCGCCAATCTGGCAACTGGGCCTGCAGACGTCACTCTCGCTCTTTCTCACACCGCAACAACCAACTTCTACATTCCCGGTGTGCCACATAAAAAGCAATCAATTAACACAATTAATTATTAATTAATTATCACAAATAAAACGACTTCGTTTCTCAAAGTAAAACTTTGATAATATATATAATAAGAACTCAACTATTTTAATGCGTTTACATTAAATCAGTTATCAACAACAATTTTCTTACAGTAGAGGCACTGCCACAAATAAAATCCAAAATAGGTAGGCTTACCAGACGTCCCGTATTTCCCAGTGCAGTAACGTTTTTCTTGCCCCAATATATTTTTTAAAAACTCTCATTTTAAACGAGACTCATTTCTCAGTTCATCAACAGTACAGGGCGCGAGGTGGCGTGGAATAAGCGCTTTCGCGTGTACATCCGTCAACGAATTAAAAAAATAACCAATCATATCAATTCTATTCAAATCAGGCAATTCCAGGCCAATCAGACAGTCTAGATTTATGGCGCAAAGCTAACGAACTGGGAACTGCGCAAGCGCGATATCAAGGCGCCTAGTTCTGAGACGGCTTGCTTTGGCTATGCGCTTGACCGGTCAAAACGACTACTCGTTTGTGCTCGTTTAAAGAAGGGATTCAGAATGAATTGCAATTTCAGAAAACAAAGAAACATTTGATTCCGACAACAACAAACTTAAATGACAAACATGTGGAGGATGCAGAGATGTTACTCGGCATATCAATATCAAAAATCAAAAAAGAGTGAGTGTGCCAGGTAAGCCTGGACTTGAAGCAAACATAAATTGTGGAAAGGTTGGACTTTTCGCGTGTCGTTCAGCCCCAGAAAATAAAATAGTAATAAAATCTGAGTGGCAGTGTAGGCCATTTTAATTAAATCGACATAGTACCGTGATAAACAGTATGCCCCCAACAACTGCATAAGGCCGTGTTCCTCAACCCGTGGGTCGCTGGGCGCCCTAGATGCGTCGTCGACTTCATTTTAAAAAATAAATAAATAAATAATCGCTGTAATGTTTTGGGGAGTTAGTGATTGCAGATTTAAGTTCTGCATCCAGTCAATTGACACTGTGGTCCCGGATACGGAGGAATTGAAATGTCTGGTATGCAATAAGTCCCGTTACGAGCAGAAAGCCCACCGACATAGACGCGCTCCTCAAATGCCCCCTAGCATCACTTGCACCGAACTCTTCCAATTCCGTATCAGCCCAACAATGTTCATCCCAAAAACCTGAACAAACGAGAGGGGTAAAAGAGCATGCATCCCAACTTTTTAGTTTCTCATATACGAAGTACTGGGAAAGTACCTGTTTTGGAATCGTCCAAAAATTCGATGTCGGGATGTTTTAGACCTCCGAAAATACCATTTTTGGAGTTATGTCTGTGGGTATGTAAACACAATAACTTTAGTATGCGCTTTCACACGTATGACGTCAAAACGTAGATTTCTATCAACTTTTGAGCTATTTCCGCTAACCGGAAGTGGTCCTTTACCTGAAACGTTTCCCCAAAAATACTGAAAATATGATAATTTCACATCATTTAATGGTAAAGCACCACATTCTAGGCATGTAATGTCCCTTTGCATTTTTTTCGAAAAACGACAGGTTTTCGAGATCATTGCAATTTTCCGTTTGACGCTCAAATGGTAATACATACAGAGTGGTGCAGATCCAGATTGCCTGGATGACTTTGATTTATACGGAGACGATTCCATTTCGGCGCGAAGGCGATTCTTCATGCCGTCAGTTCACACACTTATCGATGGTCCGTGATTTTTCGGGTGATTTTCAATGTAATAAACTTAATAAGTTATAGCGTAACGAAAATTGCATAATTAGATCTGGACCACCCTATACATATCTGAGAACGTTCTTGCTTTACGTAAACGAACTTTAAATACACACATTACTAAAGTCTCTTCCAACTTTTGACACAATTACGCTTAATGAAAATGGTAACTTACCTGAATTGTTTGCCAAAATAAAATTATCATGGCAAATGTTTTTATTCATGCAGGCAGCTGCTGAGTCCGATTTATTCAACTTTTCGTTTATATTTGTTCAATATATTATTAATTTGATTTGTTGTAGATGGTTCTTTAATGTACATAATATAAAAATATATTCATTTTTTGAGGTTTATTACTCAAATATCCATCCCCATATCGGAGTATACGAGAAAGTCCCGGGGAGAGCAGTCCCGAGTTTTTGAGATATAGATTTACTTGTACCGGGAAGCATGGCGATCAGTGGGATTATCTGCGGTGTGGTGCAACCAAACCAACGGACGACGCGTTCCTCTATAAAGGGCATCTGGAAGCTAAAATATTACTGAAGTAAATCGTTCGAGTTTTTACAGTCATAAAGCCTGAAACAGTATGAGCCGCCCTTAGTCAGGGTGCCCACAAGAAATGTGATGATTTACTTCATGAGGTAGATACGCAAGAATAGTTGCGTCATGAATGTAAACTATCAGTGAGTGCTTCAATTTAAATGTTTAAAGTCTGTCTAAATTCCCGACTGTAATAGAAATGTGTCATTTTCATCCTCTTGATAGAAATCCAAAGAGGGCAAGAACACTAAAGGATCAAACACCAAAAATAACATCATATTCATAAGAAGTGGCGTTTTTATGTGTGAAATGTGCCATTTTTAACCTTCTGGAAGTGGCTCTAGAGGACCACTGTTTAAAAGATCGACATCAAAAAAATATGATCAGGTTCTTTGACAGCAAAACGACACTTTACGGACTTATATTACCTTTTTTCTGAGCTTTGATAAAAAGGAATAATTTGACCCCTCGTTTCCCGTTGAGGATGAACCCCTGGTGTCGGCTGACGTGGCGTGCACAATTTCAAGTTGATACTTTTTGCTGAAGACGCCTGTTGGTTTTCTCTTTTTCTTAAGGGTCCACGCAAAACCGTTAAGAATGGACTAAAAATTAGGGTTTCCCGGGGACCCCAAACAACTCGATGTCTAGATGTATCAAGACGAGACGACCAGTATGTCGCATGTGGGGGTTTTGAGTCAGGAGGTCCCTGACCGAAAAAAAACTGAAGTAAGCGTTTTGAAGTAATTCTTACAAACACAAAAATGGAAATCTTAAGGCTTCAGAAAAACCACACTGCCCAGTAATAAACACCCATGCGTTAAGTTAATTTTGGAGGAGTGCCGCACTTATTTCATCTGTCAGCTCAGGTTGGACGAGATTGCGTCGGTTTGGACGTGTGCGGAGGAGAGATGCTGTGTGTATTGGGGAAATGATACTAAGGATAGAGTTGCCAGGTAAGAGGGAAAGAGGAAGGCCTAAGAGAAGGTTTATGGATGTGGTGGGAGAGGACATGCAAGTGATGGGTGTAACTGAACAAGATGAGAAAACAGAAAGATTTGGAAAAGAGATGATCCTCTGCGGCCAAAAGAAGAAGAAGCCGTGCCTATATATTTCACCTGTTGTGTACCCTGCATTTAAATGTTAAAAATGCATTTGCGGATCTTTGTGATTATGTGATATTCAGGGGAAAGACTTTGATAGTTGCAATACCATTACTGTTAATAAAGGGTCGTCACTGAACAAAAATACATAGACCCGGATACGAAGGCCAAAAATGATGAGAACTTCAGGTTTCAAGAACACAAGTAATAAAGTGACTTATTACACAAGTAGCTATGAAGGCCACCCTTGTTTGGTATTTTTCTTTATATGTAAACGTGTTAGTATACTGCATTATGAAGCTCTCCTCAATTAAAAAAAAAAAAATCACCACCAGTACACACGGCACGACCCCCATATAGCAGAAGGGCAATCAATTCAAGAAGAATCTGCCGGCATCGCCGCTCATCCGGATGTCCAGAGGTGCGCCCCTCCTAGGGTGCAGTAACAAGAATGCGGGACTCTGCTCGCCATGGAGGTGTGGCGGGGGGCTTAGGATGAGACCCGTCAAAGACGACGGCTGACTCAGGTTGAGTCATCGCAGCGGAGCTCCTGCTTCCAATCACACGCAGTAAATACAAAGGCGGCCTGTCAGCTCTGAGCGGCGCATTCCCGGAGAGCGCGGGGTCAGATGTGCCGGTTGTGTTGTTTTTTTTTTTTTTTTTGTGGAAACGATGAACTTTTTATTCAAATCAAAATTGTTGTCATTCTTTCGTTTTCTTTCAGGCTGTGAATCGTGAGACTATTAAAACCACCCCACGGTTTCCATTCTAAACGGTTTCATGCTTGCTAACTAATAAAATATTAATTTGGGTTTTGGCCCGTCCTCGTGACGTGACGTGATCTACTGCAGAGCTGTGTCTGCCATTGCATTTTTTTTAAAACCTGCCATCTTTTTTCAATCAACTTTTCCAAATTAAAGTTTAGTTGTGCCTGCCAGCGACTATATCGTGCTGCTCAAGCATTCTGGGCTCATTGAAGAGGAAGAGGCCCAGAAAAAAAAAGAAAGAAAGAAAGAAACCCTTTTTTATCACATCGGTACGTTCGCACATTTTAAATCAGCGTACTGGCGTTTTTCTTTTTAGATTCTTAAATCTCATTTCAATCAGCTCTTTGTGCAAAACATGTGTGCCAAAGATGTGCGGTAAACTAATGAAGTCTAAATTATTTTGCACTTACGTAACAGTGGGGTCCAAACGCACAATCATTCACCTGTTTGTTTCATACTTACAGGAAGCTGGAGCCTGATCCATCAGCTCTGAGCACAGTGGCGTTAATGGGGGGGGGGGGGGGGGGCCTCGGGGGGGCATTTGGATATATGGGGTGGAAAAGTAGATGCCAAAAGATTTAAAAATGGACTAAAAATTTCGGGGAGGGGGTGACCCCAAACAACTCGACGTCTAGGTGTATCAAGACGTATGTGGGGTTTTTTAGTCAGGTGGTCCTTGACCAAAAAGTAAAAAGTGAAGTAACTTCAAAGCACTCCGAAGTAATTCTTACCAAACACAAAAATGAAAAACTTTGATTCTTGCTGCTTGCAGGAAGCTGGAGTCTGATCCGTCAGTTCTGGGCACAGTAGCGTTAATTGGGTGTCATCGCGGGTGGGCATTTGGATATGCAGGAATTGACTTGTTCTCCCTGTGGTTACGTGGGTTTCTTCCCACTCAATCCAAAAACACGCAGATTAGGTGAACTGGCATTGATAAATCGGCCCTAGTGGGTGTTTATGTGTAAGTGAGTGAGATCACCCTGTGAAAGACTGGCGCCCTGGCCAGCGATTGTTCCTGTCTTGTGCCCCGTACTTGCTGGGAGAGGTTCCAGCTTTACTGCCTGCACCGTGCACAGGATAAGATTTGAAAATGGATGGATGGATTTCTTTTTGGGGCATTTCCTACCCCTGACCACTCTAGCCACACCCCCAACTGGGCACAAGGAAGGACACACACAGCACATGTACATTTAAAAATACTAATTCTTTAATGCCACTCCACTGAGTTGTGTGGTTCCTCATCGATCCATTGCATGACAGAGAACCATTTCATTTTGGGACGTCTTCTCAAGAATTTGTTCCTGTGGAGGTTGAAAAGGTTCCTGATGTGTGTACAGTGTAGACGTCTCTAATGTATGGTAAGCAGTAGGATATGAACATAACAATAAAGCCTGAACTGAGCCTGTGTTATTTCATGCAGTGAGAGACCTTCTAAAATCAGGAAATCATTGGACTTTCACAAACCAGTATATCGTACATTTAGGGTTATTCATGGAACCCAATTCTTTTGGAGCTAAAAATGGTTCTCCTGTGTCATCGCTCTGAAAATCCACTATGGCACCTTTATTTTTAAGACGCTAATTGAGAGTAGCAGCACTCCCACTGGCATACTGGAAGAACATGCAAACATAACACACACTTGACAAGCAGAATACTACCAGCTTAGCAACAGCAAGCCTTGTAGAAGAGGGCACTTCATCACGGGACTAGTAGGTCAAGATGTCGACTGTACCAGCCTGTTTATTTGTTTGACCCTAAATGAGTTGCTTCTGTAAACCATAATACTATTACATTATACTATACTATATTACACAATACTATATTATTATACTATTAGGTAAGACTCTTTGGTATGGCGTTTAAATACAAAGGCGCTATATAAAATGAAGGTCGCTGCAGTAAATGGAAGAGGGCAGAATGTTTTAAACCACGCCCACTCGATTACCTCATGCCACTTTGTAAGAGTCGAACGTCGTAAACGTTTACATAAATCTATGAGTCCCCATGTTTGAGTTTATTATTAAGGAAAAAAAGTGTCAAGAAGAGAAGCCCCCCTATTCATACACCCCAATCGCGCAATCCGCGGGTCTCTCGACACGCTTACTAAAAGTAGTCATCAGGAACATTACAAAATAGACGCCCTGTTGACCTACTTAAACTTGCCTATGGCTGGAAACCCACTTAAAGGGAATGGAGTGTGTGTGTGTGTTTGGGGTTTGGTCGTTCAAAACCCACTTTGCTGACGATTGGTTTAAGTGCAGGACTCGCCACTTCATCCCAGGCTTAAACATAATGGGCACCTGATGCTTTGGGTTTTCCGCTCTCTTTGTACGTCAGGCCGACTGTTCTAACGAACAATGCCAATTTCCGACGTTTTCCTAGTTACATCTTCTACTTTTCTCTAATTACACACAAAAATGAGCACTTGGATGAGTACCTAACTGCAAAACACAGCGATTACTTTCACACGTTACACGCGTCTAATCAAAGTCTTAAGCAGCTTTGCATAAAATATGAGTTGAGCGCGCCCTGGGAAACTCGGGGCGGCTCGGCTGGGCTCTGCGCTTCCATTAGACCCGAAGTGTTAATGAGAGCACCGCAGCAAAGAAGGGGCAGGAGAATTAGCGAACGCGCTCCCCAACACGAGCCAAGGAGACTTGTTCTAATCCGAATCTGGGAAGCAGTAACACCTTTGAATGAAAAGTACCTTGTGCCAGAAGTCCTCTACTGTCAGAGCGGCTTGGATGAGCGCCCCGCAGTAAACGTGACATCGAAACTGAAAAGGGAGCGAGTCGTGCGACAAGTGCGCTGCTGTCTGCCCTGCCGCCGTCTCCTCACCGCAATGCTGGCTTTTACTAAGACGACATTCCCGTGCAACGTGAAGGTTTGGTCAGTCGTTTTATAAGTTTGATATGTTTCGTCAGTTTCATTCTGCAGTGCGTTCTCTATGAATAGGATGGACTTTGTGAAATACACTATGCAAAACAACGATTGTGTAGATTGTGTTCGGCTGATGCCTTTTTCCAAGGCGGCTAACAACATTTGAGATACAAGTGGTCACATTTCTTTTGTTTTATTCAAATGAATCCCAAGCAGATGAAGCGAGATGCTAATGGTCACACAGATACAGTAGCGGGATTTGGAACCCACATCCTCAGGGTTTGACGTTCAGAGGCTTAACCACTACGTCACACGGCCTGTCTGCAAGTCATTCTCTTGTTCATTTTGTAATTCAGTAAATTGTACTACACTTTGAATCTGTAAGATTTTACATACACGTTGAGATGAATTGTGCAGCTCTTTTGTAAAGGAACAACATCTTGCATTGGGCTCTGCCTTTTGTCAGTCAGTCAGTCAGTCTTTCCCCAACCCGCTATATCCTAACTACAGGGTCACGGGGTCTGCTGGAGCCAATCGCAGCCAGCACAGGGCGCAAGGCAGAAACAAACCCCGGGCTGGGCACCAGTCCACCGCAGGGCACACACACACACACTCTAGGGACAATTAAGGATCGCCAATGCACCTAACCTGCATGTCTTTGGACTGTGGGAGGAAACCCACGCAGACACGGGGAGAACATGCAAACTCCACACGGGCAGGGAGGACCCGGGAAGCGAACCCAGGAACCCTGCTTTGTGAAGTGCTTCAGAAATTGATTTTGAATGCACTAAATGACAGATAGGAAAGGCACTATTTAATAGACATATTGACAGACATACTAGATAGAAGAGGCAATATATCCATCCATCCATTTTTCAACCTGCTGAATCCGAACACAGGGTCACGGGTGTCTGCTGGAGCCAATCCCAGCCACAATGCAGGAACTAATCCCGGGCAGGGTGCCAACCCACCGCAGGACACACAGAAACACACCCACACACCAAGCACACACTAGGGCCAATTTAGAATCGCCAATCCACCTAACCTGCACGTCGTTGGACTGTGGGAGGAAACCGGAGTGCCCGGAGGAAACCCACGCAGACACGGGGAGAACATGCAAACTCCACGCAGGGAGGACCCGGGAAGCGAACCTGGGTCTCCTAACTGCGAGGCAGCAGCGCTACCACTGCGCTACTGTACCACCCGAGGCAATATATAATATTTAGAAATCTGCACTAGATTGAAAGGCACTATATAATAGATATATATAGATAAGAGGCTCTGCATAATATATAGAAAGATATTCATCCATTCTCCAACCCGCTATATCCTGACTACAGGGTCACGGGGGTCTGCTGGAGCCAATCCCAGCCAACACAGGGCGCAAGGCAGGAAACAAACCTCGGGCAGGGCGCCAGCCCACCGCAGGGCGCACACACACACACACACACACACATATACCCACAAAGCACATGCTATAGGTACAATTTAGGCTCGCTAATGCACCTGACCTGCATGTCTTTGGACTGTGGGAGGAAACCGGAGTGCCCAGAGGAAACCCACGCAGACACGGGGAGAACATGCAAACTCCACGCAGGGAGGACCCGGGAAGCAAACCCAGGTCTCCTTACTGTGAGGCAGCAGCGCTACCCACCCAGCCTCCCGTTATAGAGAGATATGGTAGAAAGAAAAGGCAATATATAATAGAGTTACATGTAGATATATTAGGTAGGAGATGCAATATATAATACATAGAGAGATACATAGGCAAATAGAAAAGGCACTATATAATAGATATATACATAGATATACTAGATAGATAGATAGAAAATGTACTATATAATATATATGGAGATATGCGTTGGCACCC
This sequence comes from Polypterus bichir lapradei, assembly GCA_026402145.1. Classification (NCBI taxonomy): domain Eukaryota; kingdom Metazoa; phylum Chordata; class Cladistia; order Polypteriformes; family Polypteridae; genus Polypterus; species Polypterus bichir. The sequence continues at coordinate 21,173,483 of JANRMT010062816.1, read as the reverse complement.
TGCCTGGGATTGGTTCCTGCCTTGTGCCCTGTGTTGCCTGGGATTGGTTCCTGCCTTGTGCCCTGTGTTGGCTGGGATTGGCTCCAGCAGACTCCCGTGACCCTGTGTTCGGATTCGGCGGGTTGGAAAATGGGTGGGGTGGGTGGAGATATGCTAGATCGATAGAAAAAACTCTATATAGATAGGTATATACATAGCTATACTAGATAAATGGAAAAAGAATTATGTGGATTAATTACGCTGCTTTTTAAAAAACGTGCTGCTTTATTTGGGAATTGCTTTGTACAGTGTTTTCTCATACTCTATGGCTGTATGAAGAAATAATATACTGTATATAATATAGGAAATAAAGATCGATAAAAAGCTTAGCTGTTATTTTAATGCAATATAATTTTTGTATCTTTCTGGTGACTTTTTTAAGTGCTTTATGGTAGTGTTCTTTACACAAGGCACTATATAAAATAAAAATTGGACAGTTTTGATGCTCTTTTCTGTGTGCAATGTATAGTATTTTTATAATTTACTTAATTTTGAGTTTCTTTCTAAAGTTCTTTGGGTTCATGTTCACAGACATTGATATTAAAGACGCTACAGAATATATCAATAGACCTATCAGGATCAATTACTTATCCTGGCATTTTATACTTTCCCCTTGTCCTGGCCTGTGAATTGGTTTATAAGATAGGTGCTCTACGATCATACTGGTGGTGAACAGCACTATATAAGATAAGATAAGCTTTGATTGATTGTTTGAATACACTGATCTTATATTTTTTTCTTCATGTATTATTCTGTGAATTATTTTGTAAGGGGCATCATAACAGCGTTCACTATGAAGACAATGCATAAAACGTTATTTCCTGTAAACACTCATTCATTTATTTATTGACCAGCTATTTTTCCAGCACTGGACTTTATATTACTTTGTAAGTCAGATGGCTGCTCTCATTATGAAGAACATTTCCCATCCATCTTCCAAAGCCACTTTAGGAGGCTGGGGCCAATCCCAGCAGGCATAGGGTGCAAGGCAGGAACAGTCCCTGGACTGAGCAGCAGTGAAATACATTTATAAAGCGAGTTTGATTCATTTGCTATTTTATGAATGCAATTTACTTTTCATCCTTTGCAATGTAATGCGAATTGCGTTGTAATGTTTATGAGAGGTTTCTAATTAATGAACCATTTATTGAATTGCTCTTTGTAATGCACACAAAATCACCAGCATTCAATGACTTGTTATAAAGTTAAAGTAACCCTTACAAGCGTGTGAGACTTTCATTCGGACACTTTAAGCGTCGATTTACCATCCATCTGCTGTGTCGAGCGCACAAGTGAAAGTGTGACGTGCATAAAGAAGAATCAATTTTATCAGTTAGTTTCTGTGAACACTTTAATATTAATTGCTTGTTCTGGTGATCACTATGAAAGCTTGCAGCATAAAATAATTTTTAAATAGTGAAAAAAAAAATATTCATTTTTACTGAAAAGCAAAGGAAACAAGACCTGGATGAGCTTACTGTGCCAACTGCGCTGACGAGTCCTGCTCTTTACCTGCCAGTTCGCGCTGCTCAGCTATGCCCCCTGCACCGATACCAGCCACACACACACACACACACGGCTCTTAAGTCGCATAATACGTAATGGAGACATTATTATTATTATTATTAATGGAGAGACTTTAAGTAGTCTAAGAGGTCAGTGCTGCAAGCAAGCCAGGAGCGAAGATAGGAGTCCCTGACAGGCAGTACCGCAGAGAGACCCCAAAAGATGAAACCGTAGAGACGTCACCATCTCGGTGTATTCGCTGTTTTCTTTCTATGAGGATCACATCTTTTGAGATTCGGCTGAACTTTTACGTTGCCATTCTTTCCCTTCACCTGCCACGGCTCAGAATTTCTTTGCCAGGCGTTTTAGAAATTCTCTTTGCTGTTATTTGGATTTTCTTCTCCTCCTTCGGCATCTGCGACATGATTGTTATATAAATTCACTTTTCGTGCCCAAATGACAAATCAGGTGATGTCTTGCAAAGGAAGAGCGCAGCTTTCGTTCAAGACATCTCCAGCAGCTCTCGTGCTTTCGCAACGTTTAAGAAAAGGAGCAACGGAAATGAGCGAAACGCCAAGCTCTGTCAGAGTTAACGAGGCATGTGGGCAAGGGTGCACCATTGAAGGGCAATGCGACTGACACTAAGAGTTCGGTCAGGTAGACTTTACTATCCTAGAGGGAAACTGGAAATGACTGGATATGCTCAGTGCTTAATGGGTTAGACTTCAGCCACCCACCAGTCCCTGCTCAGGATTAAGAGGATTTACAGAATGGTATGGTGTAGTTCTAGAATATTCCACTGGAGTCTCCACAGGCACCTTCCTGATTTGGTGCTTCAGGGTTTACCAGGAATCAATTACGCCCCAATTGATACTCCCATTCAAGGAAATTCAAATACCAGCATCTACCCCCCCCCCCCCCCACTACAGAGTCCTGTTAAAGGAAGCCCCTGACCTTTGCAGTGCAGTTGCCCACAATAAATCATCACTAATCCGTTCAGTGAGAACTAGAGGCCTGAACCGGGGGGCCTTCTTGACCAAACCAATAGTCATCTTAAAGTGTACCTGGCATTGTCCACCTAAGAAAGGGGATCAATAGAAGACAATGCCGTCTTAACAGCATTATAGGACCCCGGGGCAAAGCAGCGCACTGGGGCCCCAACCTACACAACCACTCAGCAAGTCACAACATACATAGATTAGCATGGGGCCCCCGGGCAACTGCCCAGCATGTCCAGCGTGCCCATGAGTTCAAGGAGTGACAGTCATTGACTTCATTAATCTTATAGTGGGGGAGAATGCCCCAGAGATCTCTGATGTCACTTCCAGCTGGATGCCCCGCCCTTTCCTCTCTTGCCTCCACTTAGCAGTTGGTGTGCATTGATGGACCTGCTACTGGAGACCAGGATTCATCCTACAGGATGGTATTTACTACGTTAGCATCATGGACCTGCTCAACCACACCTTGTGTTTGTACGTTTTCCTGGTGCCCCTCTTCTTCCTAAGTAGGTGACTTTTAATCGGCCTGGCATGTGTGATTGGGTATTGGACTGCGTGATCATGTCCAATATTTGACTGCCCTCCCATCCACCTCAAAGCTCGACTTTGGGTTCAAAAATTGAATGGAAGGTGAATGCGGCACTGGACACTACCAATAAGAGTGACACCTGCCTAGACATGGACATACATTTGATTGTGAGAGGGGCTACGCCAGCTTGGAGACCAGAAATCAGACTATGGCTGCATTTTAAAAATTGATAATTCAAAAAAAAAAAAAAAAAATTATGAAGTCGATATGATCAACAGCCTGCTGAGAGTGTGGTGGAGTGATAAGGAAATCTCAAGAACTTCTCCTCAGTCCCATACTTCCCCAACAGACTAGTGTTTAGTCACAACAATGGCTTTCGATTTTTACACCACACTGGCCTGCGGGCACAGCTGATAAAGGCTGCCGAAGAGATTTTCTTCAAATCTGATCGTGAAAAGCTTCTGCGGCGGATGGTGGCCATCCTGTAGAGCAATTTGAAAACAAAGCACTCCTGTTTTCTAATATACAGCACCCTGCGTATTCTTCATTTTTTGAAACTCCTCTAAGATAAAACAAAAGTGCGCCCCTTCTGTTTAGGAAGATCTCCTTTTGCAAAATGTCCCCCTAAACCCTAAATCTCTGTTTTCCTGCATATTCACCTCCAAGACCTTGTGAAGCGGCATGAGCACTCGTGGTGGTTTATTTTGGACAATCCAACCATCGCTGGAGGAGACCTTGGGGTCTGAAAGACCACTCCCCCCACCCACACACACACACATGCACCCCCCACCAAAATAAGTGTAATATCCTGTGTGTGATCCCGACAATGGCAACCAGATGTGAAGTTCACAGACCTCATAGAGGTGTTGGGCAGCTCTTTGACATGCGCCGTCTCAGCATAGAGAGTAAAGAAAAGAGTCATCAAGGCGAGAAGATTCAGCATGCGCTCCGTAACATCCATACGGTCCCGCTGTATGATTCTTCATAAATCACAGTCTGACAGTCACTTCTGGAAAAGGGACCAAAGGTCACTTGGCCAGATGAGCAAACCAGCCAGCTCAGTAACCTGGCTGACCAACTGCAAATAGCAAGACGCATCAACCTTATTATTGGGGACCAGAGGACGAGGCAAGCAACTCCAGTCTCGAGATAATACATCAGACCACAGTCCATCACACGGCCATCTTAGCATCACAAACACACCTGACTAGATACCTAGGGACAAAACTGAGGAAAGCTGCTACTGTCACAATTAACAATGGATGTCGAGTGGACACCAGTCCGCTGTATGGCCATCTCCAGCTCACCAGAGCATATGGAGAAACTGGACACATAAGGTCAGCTTTGGAGCTTCATTGTGGCCAGAAGTAGTGGAAGTGAGTTGAGAGTTCTACCAAGTAATAGTAGGCTCAGACTGGGTGGGAGTCCATGCTTTGTTCCTGCCATGACAGACCTCAGTATGTACACTTTGGGAACTGCAGGTCTGACATTGTGGTCAGCAGCACAGGAGCGCCGCAGGGGACTGGACTTTCTCTGGTCCTGTTCAACCAACATACATCAGACTTCGAATACAACACGGAGTCCTGCCATGTGCAAAAGTTCGCTGACGACACTGCTATGGTGGGCTGCATCAGGAGTGGGCAGGAGGAGGAGTACAGGAACCTAATCAAGGACTTTGTTAAATGGTGCGACTCAAACCACTTACACCTGAACACCAGCAAAACCAAGGAGATGGTGGTGGATTTTAGGAGGACCAGGCCCCTCATGGACCCCGTGATCATCAGAGGTGACTGTGCAGAGGGTGAGGACCTATAAATACCTGAGAGTGCAGCTGTATGATAAACTGGACTGGAGTGCCAATACTGATGCTCAGTGCAAGAGAGGACAGAGCCGACTATACTTCATTAGAAGGCTGGCGTCCTTCAACATCTGCAATAAGATGCTGCAGATGTTCTATCAGATGGTTGTGGCGAGCGCCCTCTTCTACGCGGTGGTGTGCTGGGGAGGCAGCATAAAGAAGAGGGACGCCTCACACCTGGACAAACTGGTGAGGAAGGCAGGCTCTATTGTAGGCACGGAGCTGGACAGTCTGACATCTGTGGCAGAGCGACGGGCGCTGAGCAGGCTCCTGTCAATCATGGAGAATCCACTGAACAGGATCATCTCCAGACAGAGGAGCAGCTTCAGCGACAGACTGCTGTCACCGTCCTGCTCCACTGACAGACTGAGGAGACCCCACACTATGCGACTCTTCAATTTCACCAGTGGGCGGCAAACGTTAACATTATACAAAGTTATTGTCTGTTATACCTGCATTGTTATCATTCTTTAATTTAATATTGTTCTTTATCAGTAAGCTGCTGCTGGAGTATGGGAATTTCCCCTTGGGATTAATAAAGTATCTATCTATCTATCTATCTATCTATCTATTATATCTGTCTATCTATCTATCTTATATAGTGCCTTTCACATCTATCTATCTATCTATCTATCTATCTATCTATCTATCTATCTATCTATCTATCTATCACCCAGCGCTAACCAATCAGTCTACAATGGGACAGAAGAAGGAAGTAACGATGGCTACAGACTGGACGACAGCCCATTATGAGGCCAGTTTACATACCAGAGGACAAGACTGAAGAAGCAGCTCCTAATACAGCAGACACAGAGTGGACGCCGGTCCATGTTACGCCACAGGAAGGGTATGTCCCTTGGCTTATGTCTATTTTCATGTTTTTCTGCTGCATATTATTTCTGTATTGTGTGTTTCGGTTGTTTTTGTTATGTGGGTGGAACCCCTGAGAAGCGGGACCACCATGATGTCCCGCCCACCCCCAGGTTCAGTAGATGAGCTCCAGCAGAGTGCCAGTCGAGTTAAAGATCTTTCTTTTGGACTTTTAATTTGATTATCCTGTTTTTTGTGAAATTTTCCTACTGGTTATTATTGGATTTTGCAATTGCTACTATATCGTTTAATAGCATTAGCGTTGCACGGTACACCGACAACTGAAAAATTACTGAAAACACCAATTTTTTTAAAAGGTACGGTACCAGCATTTCATTAACTTTGATACCGGAAGTAAACGGTAAGTTTTCAAGCACCTCACGCTCAGTTGCTTATTTGCACAATCGCAACTGACAACCCGCTCTTTAAGGAAATTTCTATTATTACATCTGACTGGATCTACCACAAGAGATTACTCCGCCCCCACCCAAACCCACCACCACCCCCACCTTGTATTAATTTGCGGAGTGTGGTAAGGGTGAGAGAAGTTGTGATTGTGCTGGGGGTTAACGTGAGGAGTTATCTATTGTTTGCTTACGTGTCACTTTGGTGTTCCAAAAGCTGGTATCAATACCAAAGTCAAAAATTCTACTAACGGTCCAACACCAGATGGCATATACTGTTCAGGGTGGCGCAGGGAAAAAGGAAATTTTGGAAGTAGATGTTGGCAACCCTGGAGCATCTGGGACCGATGCGAGCTTGTTTAGAACCCCTGGCCATTAGTTATAATGGAGCAGTGGAGTGGCGCGCTTCGAGTGTGAAAGCCTTTTATAAGGATGGTGACAGTGTGACTGCTGCGTAAAGGGAATTTCGACGTCATTCCAGGGGTCCTCAATCACGGTCCTGGAGGGCCGCAGTGGCTGCAGGTTTTTGCTCCAACCCAATTGCTTAATAAGAAGCTCTTATTGCTCAAGTAACACTTCTGCTTCACTTTACTTGTCTTGCTCGTTAAGATTTTGAACCCTTATTGCTTATTTTAGTCTTAAATAGCTTTGTTTTTGGTTTTTAATTGCACCTAATTACCAATAACATGCAAATGTCAAAAGAGACCAGCATTTCTCCATTTAGCTTGTTACCATTTACACCTGTGTGTATTTATCATGCACTATTGTGTTTAATTAAATACTTGGAAGGAAAGTGAAGAGAAAAAAAATAAAGGACTAGATTTACTTATTATCCATTTTAGCCTTCAGATCATTTGGATGATATCCTTAGACCTTAGAAAGGGGAAGAAAATATAGGATATGAGAATTACCTGACATAGCAGAGTTAAAGCACTAATAAGCAATAAAATGAAATTATTGGCAAGAATTGCTTTCTAATTAAGCAACCAGGTTAGAACAAAAACCTGCAGCCACTGCGGCCCTCCAGGACTGTGATTGGGGACCCCTGAGTTAGGATGTCACGGTCGTGTCCCGTCTGCTCATGTGATTACAACATGGGTGCGTTAATTTCGAAGAAACGGTTTCAGCCTTAAAAAAGAAGTCCCCAGGTGGCGCCACTTGGCATACTGGCTGACAGTCGATGGCAGCTATTCGACGATAGTTTGGAAGGCGCGTCATTTCACACAATGGCGACATACCATGGCCTCTGAGATCCCCAGATCTCACTGTTTGTGATTTCTTGTCTGTGGGGACATCTTAAATGCCAAACACATCCTGCCACCGTTGCTGAACTAAAAAGGAGGATTGAAGAGGATATCGCTGGCATTCCTCTTGACGTGTGGCGTCGATCAAGGCAAAATTTCCACAGCATTCTGTCACAGGATGTGAAGGAGAAATGGACAACACCTTCATGATGTTACCTTCAAAACATATTGAATGAATATTGATTACCATCATTAATTGCAAATCCTGTATAATACATTTCACCATCAAATGTATTTTGTAACGTGTTTATTCGTGTATTGAACGTCAATTGAAACTTTCCCGTTTCCCAGCACCACCCTGTATTTCAGGGGTCATCTCGTGTTCCTTTTTTACTCAAAAACACCCTAGCCCAGCGTTTCTCAACCTTTAAGTATTTGCGACCCGAGTTTTCATAACAGTTCTAATCGCGCCCCCCTAACGTTTTTTTGAAAGGAGCCCACTAATACCAATTCGTTCTTTTTTAATTAATTACAGTATATATCATAGATGCATATTTTATTATACCTACTTAACTTTTATCTAACTCTATATTTATTTTTCTAGTATCATGTAGTTTAAGTTAATTTGTTTTGGTTTCAATAGATGTATTTTTCATATTTTCGATTCTTGTTTTTTTTTTTCACATCTTCGTGCCCCCCTTTTTGTTACTTCATGCCCACCCCACAGATTGAGAACCACTGCTCTAACAGTACATCTTGGGACAAATACGAAGGCAGGTCAATTGAATAAGAGACCAGATAAAACATGCTAACACTTGTCACCAGGATTTGAAACTCTCAAGTGGTCAATAATGCTAAACGAAATCCGCAGCAAAGAGGCCAGAAGCCGGGAACAGCAAACACACAAAGTGTGTTTTGAATCCGCAATTGCGGATGACCTGGATGTGCATGGCGCTGACCTTCATGCCATTACATGGATGACGTTATGTGCCCCGCACCTCCAAACATGGGAAAATCAACACACACAATGGTCTGACACCCCAAGCCCGTCTGAGCTGAAAGCCCTCGGGGAGCTCAGCACAGAAGAGTCAGTGATGGCTGGTCACCTGTACGGTGCGCGCCTCTTGGTGATGGTGTCATCGACCTGACGTGACTGCAGAACTGCCAGAATGAAATGACACCAAGGAGCTTGCCAGCATCTTTTGCCATCACGTAGTGGCAGCTGACCTTCCCACTGTGACACTGGGCTGTTTTCTCATTAAGCTTTAACACCTCTCCAGGAGCTAAATAACAGACTCTGAAACAACTGACGCAAGGTGTTTAACGATACATCAGGAAGTCATAATTAGGTCCTCAGATCGACGACAAAAGGAAAATGAGCCTGTCACCTCACACCTCGTCCACTGGCCCGAGTGTCAAAGCCTCTCACTGCGGCAGCTGAAAGGAAGGAGGCCGTCTGAAAAGATCACGGTGGCCCAAAGTCCCATTTACAAGGCACCAGAAACCTTGATGGATTGGCCTAACGAAGACAGCCGTCACCGTTAATACCCAGTCTGAGCCCAAGGCTGACCCACAGCAATGCCTGCGTGGGCCGTCCCGGGGAACGGATTAAGGCAGTTATGATTGCTAAACACTAACACATGGCGCTCAGGCTGAACATGCTAGGCTCGTCTTCAAGTCTGTCAGTGGAGGAGTCTGTGGTCTGGCAGACGATCGGCACTTTTCAATTTCGTCCCTACATATGGGCATAATGAACACCATACAGTTGGAAACCCCCTCCCACCTCTGAGCGGGCAAAACAATGGCATCGGCCGAGTCTTCAATAAGGACCTGGGAGGACGACTCAAAATAGGGCGGAAAATACGAGACTTGGAAAAGCCAGCCCGGCCTCTGCAGTCATTATCTGCCATAAATACAAGCAGAATATGAGAGTCAGAAGTGCTCATTACGAGGAATTGTAAATACAGGGGCGGCCGGCGAAGGGGCGACATTTACAAAACGATACAACAGCGCAAATAAACAGAGGGCCAGCCGTCACAGTCGTCTCAAGCCACACGACTGTAGGAACTCGCCCCATGGGAAGACGAGAACTACTGAGGGTCAAGCGGACCTCAGGCTGCTGGGCAGCTCGAGACTTTGGTGTTTCTGTGTGAGCCACTGGCGCTATGAATCTCTGACCCTGCAGCCCGACCGCTCTCCAGGGCCTCTAAGCTACGGCCAACGGCTAGAGTTAGCTGTTGTTGATTTACCACACCATCGAGCGCTTGTGAATTTGAGCCAACTTATTATGTTGAGTACATTTCATCTTGACTCCTATCTTACCCTCGATCAATGATGGGGGCCACGATGACCAAGGCTGTGGTGGGTAATTTAGCCATGATAGTTGGGGTACACCCTGCTCTTTTCGAAAGAAGCCCAGGGATCTTTCATCAACACAAAGAGTCAGGACCTCAGCCTAATGTCTCATCTGAAGGATGGCACCAATTTATACAGCACAGTGTCCCTGTCACTGCAGTGGGACATTAGAATCCAAACACAAGCCACACATGCCCCCTGATGGCCTCACCAGCAGCAACCTAAGTGTCTATCTGTCTGTCAGTCTGTCTACTATATAGTGCCATTTACAACTGTCTTTGTATATATCCATCTATTGTATGGTGCCTTTATCTATCTATCTATCTATCTATTGTATGGTGCCTTTCACATCTATCTATCTATCTATCTATCATTATATAGCGCCTTATCTATCTATCTATCTATCTATCTATCTATCTATCTATCTATCTATCTATCTATCTATCTATCTATCATTATATAGTGCCTTATCTATCT
>JANRMT010062816.1:21133204-21157685 GCA_026402145.1 Polypterus bichir lapradei | reverse complement strand
CTTAATGGATTTAGATCGGGTTTTTTTCTATAATTTGCTTGAACATTCCGGTTGATTTTGCGACTTCTCTCATTGCACTTTGTCTCGTAGTTCGCTAGCAGTAACCGATTTATTTGTGTGAAATCCAAGAGAGAGGTTGCGGGCCGAGGGGAGGGGGAGGCAGGACCTCAGGAGTTGGGAGCCAGGCAGGGCCCTCCTCTCTCACTCACCAGCCTCCATTTGAGTCGCTTTACCTCTCGCCACGTGTTGGAGCGCACCTCGCCTCTGCTTAGCTAGTGATCTCTGTTTGTTCAGCAGACCTTATCATCTAGAGATTGTTACAGAGTAACGTTTTGACGTTTTTCAGAGTGAGAGATCAGAGCTGTGTATGTTTTAGAGGGTAGCTGTTCATTGGCTGAGACATCACGGCCACGTGCTCTTCTCCCCTGGGGGGGGTGCTTTCCCGTCAGAGTTAAATACCACCAGATACACATTGGAGGGTACCTACTCTCCGCTTGGCCAGAGATACCTTGCCAACTTTTTATATTTTTGGCAAAGAGATCACAGCTACATTCTCACCCCTCATAGCAAAACCAAAAATATTGAATATCAAGAGGCCCTCAGATACGAAAGCTATCAATATAAATTCTTCTCAATACAAATTATTACATTTTATTTTATATTTTATTGATTTTTAAAGTTTGTTGAGTTTCACTACTACATGGGTAGAGCTGCGGGGGAAAGCTAGTATAGATACTATATATACAGTACAGGCCAAAAGTTTGGACACATCTCCTCATTCAATGTGTTTTCTTTCTTTTCATGCCCATTTACAGCACTCCATCACTCTCCTTCTTGGTCAAATAGCCCTTGCACAGCCTGGAGGTGTGTTTGGGGTCATTGTCCTGTTGAAAAATAAATGATCGTCCAACTAACCTGACTTCTGCACAACACAACTGCTGGTCCCAACCCCATTGATGAAGCAAGAAATTCCACTAAATAACCCTGATAAGGCACACCTGTGAAGTGAAAACCATTTCAGGTGACTACCTGTTGAAGCTCATCGAGAGAATGCCAAGAGTGTGCAAAGCAGTAATCAGAGCAAAGGGGGGCTATTTTGAAGAAACTAGAATATAAAACATGTTTTCAGTTATTTCACCTTTTTCTTGTTAAGTACATAACTCCACATGTGCTCATTCATAGTTTTGATGCCTTCAGTCATGAAAATAAAGAAAACACATTGAATGAGGAGGTGTGGCCAAACTTTTGGCCTGTACTGTATGTATATATATATATATATATATGAGTGTGTATGTCCAAAACATGTTTCTTCCATCTTAAAAATGTTAGGAAATTAAGGCGCTTTCTAAATAAACAGGATTGTGAGAAATTAATTCCTGCATTTATCTCTAGTAGGATTGACTACTGCAATGCGGTGTTCACTGGCTGTTCAAACTGTTCTTTATTCAGCCTCCAGTTAATCCAAAATGCGGCTGCAAGAATTATTACAAGAACAAGAAAATATGAACACATAACTCCAGTTCTTAAATCCTTACACTGGCTCCCGGTTAAGTTTAGGGCAGATTTCAAAATCCTCCTTTTAACATATAAAGCATTAAATGGCCGAGGTCCGGCTTACTTGTCTGAACTTATCATGACTTACAAACCTGAGCGCACATTAAGATCTCAAGATGCCGGTCTGCTTAGGATTCCAAGGATTAATAAAATAACAGTGGGAGGTCGAGCTTTTAGTTACAGGGGGTCCCTAAACTGTGGACTGGTCTTCCTGCTTCTATAAGAGATGCCCCTTCGGTCCCAGCCTTTAAATCCTCAGTACTTCAGTTTAGCACACCCTGACTAGAGCTGCTGATTAACTGTACATACTGCATCTCTGTTGTTAGTCATTAGCACTAAAACATAAGTAACATGATAGTTATAATTGAATACTAACCCTCACCTATTCTGTTTCTGTTCTCGGTACTCAAATGTGGCAATTGGTGCCACGGCCCACCTGCCAAGTTGTTTGCCTGCCTAAGGTAAAGTCATCCCTGGTGGAGGATCACAGGAATCATGGGAAAAAGGGGCCCTTTCATCGGATTGGCTGGCCGAGCAACGTTTCAGCCGTGGAATGGCCAAATGGGGAGGCAGCTTGACGGATGAGGTCTCCAGGACTCTAAAAATATCAAAATCTTATTATGTGATATCATCTACTGTTAAATTCTGCTCTATACTTCTAAAATTTTTATTATTATGCTTTATTAAGGATTTGTTCTGTTCTGTGTATTGTATTGTATTGACCCCCTTTTTCTTTTGACACCCACTGCACGCCCAACCTACCTGGAAAGGGGTCTCTCTTTGAACTGCCTTTCCCGAGGTTTCTTCCATTTTTTCCCTACAAGGTTTTTTTGGGAGTTTTTCCTTGTCTTCTTAGAGAGTCAAGGCTGGGGGGCTGTCAAGAGGCAGGGCCTGTTAAAGCCCATTGCGGCACTTCCTGTGTGATTTTGGGCTACACAAAAATAAACTGTATTGTATGTATATATATATATACATATAGATAGATACAGATATACAGGTATATATATATAGACAGATAGATATAGATATAAATAAAAATAGATATATATATATATAGATATAGATATTTATATATATATATAACCAGAGAGAGAGAGCCACAGTAACTTATATATTTTATATTTGTATTTATATTTGGCCCACCTGTGTGGTGTGTAAAGCTCTGTATGTCTGCTGCTGCACATTCATAAATTGCAACTCTAACCATTGTATCTTCCTTGCTGCTTTCATAATAAAAATGTTACATAAGGGCTGAATGCCTAATGGTGGCATCTTTTAGAAATCGGATCAAGAAAAGCCGTCCACTGCATAGTGAAGAGGACAGAGAGAGAGAACGTGCCGGCCACACTTGTATCAAATGACCCCCAACATCACGGCAGTCAAAGGTGAACGACTGGCCAAGCTGACCCTCAGGTAACTGTAGGCAAAGTCCCTCAATAGTCTGAAGGAAATTCAAATTTAGCTTTGTCACCAACAGGGTTAGACTCCAGCCTCCGCACAGCCCTGCTCTGGAGAAGCGAGTTTGGAAACTGAATGAATGAATGAATCCTCAAGAGGTGAGTAGATGTTCTTCTCCTTCTTCTTTTAAAGAATACCAACTACAGTATCAGATGGGGAAAAGCAGCCAGATTGACCCTCTTGTACTCCCTGAGGTCAGAGTCCCCCCTGACTTTTCCGGGTGGGTTTCCGTCCAGTAGGGAGGGGGAACTTTCAGCCAATGCAGACCAGTCACTTAACACATGGTGGTGGGGGGAGGGGGTTCAAGTCAAACACAAGGGGTCACAGAAATTCACCTTTGCCTCCCCCCAAACCCAAAGGGTCCGCCACACTTTAGATATACAGATAGAAGTTTACTTGTCCCCAGGGGGAAATTTGGCTTTTTAAGGAAGTTCTTTAAATAAATAAATACATAAATAGGTAGAAACAGAAAGAGAAATGGTAAGAAACTTTCATTGCTCGGTTCCCACCTTCCCATCAGTTACATGCACACCACGTCCTATATAATTCAATCCATGACTGTCTTCTCTGCGTTAGTCAGCCTAACCAGAAACAATCTCTGAGTTATAGGAGGGATAATCACAGGGAGAACACAAGTCATCAAATGAGTACAACAAATGAGGCCGACCCCGTCTGCTCCGGGGGCTCATGGGCTGCCCTACAGAAAGTGCAGGGATGGCTCCTCAACTTGACCTTCCTCAGTACGTCCCAAACCCACCCTCATTCCAAATCACTGCCTTCCCCCCCTCGTGGTTAGTCAGAGTTTCACTGACGTTAGAGATTTTAGGAATGCAACGTCTGAAAGCAAAAATCCACCAAGCTGGGTCCAGGTGCAGTGTTTTTGCTAGGCACCACTGCCTAGTTTTGACTTATCTTATTCTGCTAAATTTATTGCTTTTGTGATCATATGTGTGATGACAAGTGTGATACAACAGTCACTGAAAACAGGATGATTAGGATCAAGAGCCAAAGAATTATTATTATTATTATTATTATTAAGAGCCCTTCACCATCATGGACGCTGTGGAAGTTATGATGGGCCTGATTTACAGACCCTGATATTGAGCTTATCGATGGTGCTGGCCTGCTGGGCTCCTGACTGGCACCCATTGTGGCCGGAGTGGGCCCTGAATTACAGCAAGCAGCTCCACAAATCGAGGGATCAATGGAACAGTTTACAGCAGCTGTAGAATTCGTTATTATGTGTATCAACTGTCACAGCTGCCTATCTTGCCTATCACAGTTGTCCTGACATCAGCCTGTCTCTTTATATTAGATAGATATGTGAAAGGCACTATATAATAGATAGATAGATAGATAGATAGACATGAAAGGCACTATATAATAGATAGATACAAAAGGCACTATATTACAGATAGATAGATAGATAGATAGATAGATAGATAGATAGATAGATAGACATGAAAGGCACTATATTACAGATATATATGTGAAAGGCACTATATAATAGATAGATACAAAAGGCACTATATTACAGATAGATAGATAGATAGATAGATAGATAGATAAGGCACTATATTACAGTTAGATAGATAGATGTAAAATACACTATATCATATATAGGTAGATATCCATTTATATCTACTGTATTATATAGTGCCTTTCATGTCTGTCTATCTATCTATCTATTCAAACACAGAAGAGACCAATAAAATAAAAGAAATGAATTTCAGAGTGAGGGTCCTGTGACCCTCCAGCACCCCGTTGCTCACGGCCCTGTAGACAAGGGGGGCGTTTGCTTTCATTTGGCACACCTGGCACTGCTTTGGACCACAGGGCTGCGCTTCTTCCCTCTTTCTGGCTGCTTTTGTGGCTTGATGGCTGTGGCTACAGGACAGAGCTAAACTATAAAGACAAGCTGTTATTGTAGGGCCTTTTTCAACCCAAAATAACTGTGTGGTCACACTGGGGATGGTTGGTTGGGGGTGGGGGGGGGTGGGGGGTTGCGGATGTCTTTCATTGACAGTCAATGTCAAACAGCTTAACTGGAACTAAGACTGGATCCCATAAGGTAAAAACTTTTCGAGCGCCTCAGTGGGGAGGTTTATTCTGTTTTAATATTCACTTCCCAAAAGAAGCCCAAGAACAAGCAGGCTTCATTGCAGCTCTGCACTTTCTGTCACTTTCTCTCACTCTCTCTCTCTCTCTCTCTCACACACACACACACACCGTCTCTCCCTAAGGTCCCTTTTCCTACTTTTGGTTCATTAAATTTTCCACAGATTTCCAGAGAAGAAAACCCAATCAATAAACCCTGACAAAAAAAGGAACGTGTGAAAAATGTCAGAGAAAGAAGGGCAGGAAGATGAAAGTGAGATCCCGGTCATGGATTCCAGCCTGATGACCAGAGCTTTGGGCTGCTGAATAATTTGAATAGGCCATCATTTCTTTACATCTTTTCAGCCTCTTCTGCCTGACTGCTGGAACTCTTCATCCAGCACAATAGTAAATGCACTAAAACTTTTTTTTCTTATGCTAATGTCTCAGATCAGGCACTTGCATAAAAAAACACTTCCCACTAACTCATTTTCTCTAGCACTCACTTCAGCCATATAACTTAACAGCCACATTACCAACGGAAGGAAGGAAAGAAAGACAGAAAAAAATAGAAAAGAAAGAAAGAAAACGAAACAGCACACTCAAACAACCACTTTCCTACATGTTACTACCAATTCCATAATTCCCTGTGATTTAGATAGCTTTAGAATGCTTGCCCTATAGATACCTTGTTTAAGAGTTCTTGTGTTTGCATCTGTCATTCCGTCTCTTTATTATATAGTGCCTTTCCTGTGTATCTGCTATACAGTACCTCATCTATCTAGCTATTTATTTATCTCAAAATGCATTTCATACCAATCTATCTATCATATAGCGTCTTTCATATCTATCTATCATCCAATCATACAGTGTGATTCATGTGTATTTATCTGTCTCTCTATATTATGTTTTGCATTCTTAAATGTGTGTATTATTTATAGAATTTTGGTATATAGTTAGTATTGTCTGCATCACATTTTCTATCTGTATTTTATATTATTTAGCTTCTTTTAATCCACCATGTTCTATAGTGTCCTTTGTCTATTATCATATTGCCTTTATGTATCTATCTGCACTTACAGATTTATTATCTATTTATCTATAATATAGTTCCTTTACTATTTATCTTTCTGTTAGATAAGACACTGTATCTCTATCTTATAGTGACTTTCCATCCATCTATCTATATATTATGTAGTGCATTTCATATATTTCTATTTATATATATTTTATATAGTGCCTTTCATATTTACCTATCTAACATATTAGATTTCATACCCATTGATCTACTATGTAGTGCCATTCATATCTATTTATCACACATATCTATTTATTTCTACATTACTTTTATTGCTTTTCCATTCATAATTTATAGATTCTTTAGTATATAACTGGTATTGTGTGCATCACCTCTTCTGTTTGTATTTCATAAAGTTTTTGTATTATATTTTGCTTCTTTATTATCCACCATGCTGTGCAGTCACTTGTCTGTTACTATATTGTGTTTATATCTTATATCTGTGGAACACAGTGGCTTTAATATCTGCAATCTGCTCTATATAGTGCCTTTCCCAATTGTTTGTCTGTCTGTATGTTTTATATAGTACCTTTCACATCTATTTGCATTATATAGTGCCTTTCATTTCTATCTGTCTAGTTTTATATAATGCCCTTCATATAACTTTCTTTTAAGAACCTTTCGTAGTTCTCTGTGCAATATAATAACTTTTCTGCTTATCTGTCTTGCTCGTTTTTATATTTGTCTTTTCAAATGCCTTTTACATCAGTGTTTTATTTCTCTCTCTCTCTTCCTTGTCAAATCTTACGTTGTTTATGTGGGTAAATTATTTCGCTGCTTAACTTTTTTCAAAATAGACATTGAGATGGATGGTATTGTACTATTTCGCTATAGGAGAAATCATCTACATTAATCACCAGAGAAGTAAATGCGGAACGATTTTTTACAGACCAGAAAATTTTAGAAAATAATAATAGTCAGAATCTCACATCATCTAATTTAATAATAATAATAATAATAATAATAACTGAGACACAACGGTGCTGAACATAACAATTGAGTTCAAGAGGGACGGATGGTCGGACGGACTAATACTGACTGCCCGTTCCTCGCCGTTAATTCCGTTTCGGTCTCTCCGCGTCCCTTTTGGTCCTTCAGGCGCGACTGCTCTTCGTCATCGGTGTCACCAGTTTTCCTTTGCTTAAGCCCTCCGTATCTGACGGCTTTTCAACTCTTCGACATCGACTCGGACTCGAGCCTCGGAAGGAGCGCCTTTTGGCTACCTGGCCTGCCTTGTCTGCCTGTCCCGTTGAGTGTTTGTGTATTCTTCACTTGTAAATTCAAACCCCAATTACCGCTGCTTGTAAAGCGCACTAACTTTTCTGCAATTAGCACATTAACTGGCTGACCTCGGAGATTTGGTCGGCAGCTTATGCCGGATTCTAACTTTGCCAGGCAGATACACAAAGTTTACTTTTATCCGTTCTCCCTAAAGGGGTCCTGATAATCTACGGATATCAATTACCAAGCCCGTTGTTAAGAGAGATTTGAATTCCGTTATCAGTGAAATACCAAGAGACGTTCAGTTTGAAAAGGCTGGTTAACTGAACTCCAAAGAAAGGAAAGGCAAAGCGCCGCGGGGCGAGCGAACGGGCGAGGGAGCGAGGGAGCGTGAATGAAGAAGTTGTTGTTGAAATGACGGAAGAGCAGCGCGCCTCACAGACGCTTTTTTCGCGTGTTTTTTTTTTTTTTATTCTTATTTATTTACAGTTTACATTCTGCTCCATCGCCAGTCAGATTGACTTCGAAAGGCATAGCGACCATGCCTCTCTGCTCCAAATATAAGAAACGAAGCCGAATTCAAATAAACGTTTGAGACCTCACGATGCTAACCCATTTGCACACAGTTCCAAAAGTCAGGCAAATAATTAAAATAAATCAATCCACAAAGCTGTTCGCGTTGGTTAAAAAATTGTTAGTGTAAATGAGGTGACGTCTAATTGACATCCTGGTACAAAACACAAACTTTTTTTAAACGCGGAGCGCGGTGCTTGCATCGCATTCACAAAAGTGTGCAAATCACTGAATGGGGCAAAAAAAACTGGAAATGGCGCACTCCGGTTATTAGCTTAATATAGGCTCGCTCTTTCTTTCTTTCTTTCTTTCTTTCTTTCTTTCTTTTGTTTGTTAGTTAGTTATGTTTTAATTCAGCCCACTCTTTTATAAGTGGACAGTCATTTTTTTTTTCCCTTGTACCAGTCCCTTTCGGATCAGGTTGCCAGACTAAATTTTTGACATTCCTGTGCTTTAAAAAGTTGAAAGGGCACATTTAAACGTGTAAAATCAATCCCGTCCTATCCGTACACATGCAGGCAGCTGTGCTGTGCAGAGGACATGATGAAAATGTTACATTCTGGATGGCAGGAAGGCTTTATAATGTGATGCATAACTGCAAAATTACAGAAACACGTGAACAAACAAATATGAGAAAAAAAGGCAGAAAAGTGAAAACAAAACTTCACGAAAGTAGAGAAGCGAGACATCACCGAGCGGAGTCGCGATAATGCAGCACCGATGGGGACCCCGCGTTGCAGCGATTGAGACCACCTCGGTCTGTACTCGGACAGAAACAAACATAACTTTACCTGCTTCAAAGAACAGCGTGGGACTCTGCTCCAGAAAAGTCAGCGCCTGATGAAAACAGGAAGATCTGCGTATTCGGATCCAAAAGGGAATCACAGCCTTCTTAAAAGAAACAAAAAAAAAAGCGAGAAAAGTCTTTGATGGCCTGCAAGTCAGATTTGTAACTTCATGTCCCGTTTGATGCGTTCAGAAGATCCAGTATAAAAACATATTCAAAAGAAAGAAGAAAAAACAAAAAAACAAGAGGAACTCGGATCAAAGGAAAACTAGCGGGCTTATCGTCGATGTAATCGTCTTCGTCTCGAGGAATTGCACTCGTGAACTTTCATCGGCCGTTGAGTTTCCCCGGTCCATTATTGCCCATTTCGGAAAGTTTTCCAGGCTTTTTGCAAGTCTTCAGAGGGGGCGCAGGCAGCGAAGAAAGGCTTTAAACTTTTGTGTGTGTGTGTGTGTGAGAGTGTGGGGGGCTGAGGCTAAGATTTCCAAGTACAGAAATCGACAGCCTGATCTGTTTTCAATCTGATCCCCCTTCTCTCTCTCCGTCCCTCTCTCTCTCTCTCTCTCTTACTTCTTCTCTGCGCTTCCCTGGTGAGTTCAACCATTTGCTGCACCAGATGGGCTGGGCTTGTCGAAATCCAGCAGCGAAACCGAGGAGGAGGAAGGGGTGGTGGTGGAGGGAAGAGGAGCGAGGGGGGTGGGGTGGATTTGGACAGAGGGGGTCCGCCTAAACTTTACTTTATCGCCTTTTCACACCGCGGCGTCCGGGCTGGACATCCACGAGATCCTCTCACTTAAAACCCTGGGGGCGAAACGTGCGCCGCGGTGAAGGAGGGCTGCGCTTTCGGCAACGTGCGGCGAAGGAGGGCGTCCGGTTTTTTCTTTTGTCTTTCTTTAAATGTGCGAGCTTCAGAAGGTAACCGATTAGCGATGCGAAGTGCCCTGTTGGTTTAGTATGTCTCCTGGAAGGTTGGGATATCGCAGAAACGCGCCATCAACTCTTTTAGAGAGCTTTTCATATCCACGGGTCTCTCGATTTATCCATTGCATTGTGCCTTTCCTTGCAATTGCAAAGCGCATTCCCTGTCTATCTGATACATCGCACCTTCTATCTATCTATCTATGTGCCTTTCTTGTCTCTCTCTTATTGAGCACCTTTCATCCATTTGTGTGTCATTCTCACTTTTATATGATGGCTTTTTCTATGTATCAGACAGATAAAATTGCTATTTATGTACAGTATCTATCCGTCTGTCTACTTTTCTATCTACTATATAGTGCTTTCCCCATAGCACATTTTATCTACCAATCTATTAAATTGTGCCCTTTATAACGTTTATATTGTGCCTGTCTGTTTATCGATTATATAGCAGATTTTGTTGGTCTATTACACGGCGCCTTGCCTATGATACAGTGTGCTTCCTGTCAGCACCATTCATCCATCCAACTATCTATTACATGGTTGGCCTGTCTATCTACTATATAGTGCCCTTCCTGTATATCTATGATATAGCACCTTAATCTATCTATCTATTATATGGTGCCCTTGCCATCTATTTTATAGTGCCTTTCCTATCTGTCTATTATATAGCACCTTTCTTCCATCTATGATTGTATCTGTCTATTACGTGGTGCCTTTTATCCAGTCCAGTGCCTTTCCTGTCGATCATATACTTCGTTCTAACTACCTCAATTAATCAATCAATCAGTTTTATTGTCATATATACAGAGTGCGGTGGACAAGTGTAATGAAATTTTTATTTGAGTGCTACCTCGCAAAGCACAACCATCGACTAACAATTAATGATACAATTAACAGTGCAGTAGTGCAACAATACAGAAAATGAAACACTACACAGCACAAAATACTGTGCAATAGCCAAAAACTACTGTACAGCCATGGGTAATGAAGATGAGGTAGAAGAGGGCAGTAGAATAAAGTGGCGAGTGTTAAATGAGGAATTAAGCGATAAGGTGACACTTCTGATGTTTAATATTAATAATAATAATAATAATAATAATAATAATAATAATAATAATAATAATAGAGCGTTTTACCTGTCAATCCATTACATAGTACATTTTCTATTATATAGTGCCTTCCCTGTCTGTATGTCACCTTTTATCTCTCTGACTTGTCTGTTACAGGGTGCTTTTTCTGTCCATTACTGATCAATGCCTTTCCTTTTATGGCACATTCTGTCTCTCTGTCCCTCTGTCTACACTGAGCCACTTCCTCTGATCTTCTGTGTGACATTTGCTTACGAGGAGACAGCTGGGTATTTCAAAGTTCTTCCACGAAGCGAGTCCCTCACTATGTGACACACTCACTCCTTCACCAACCTGCAGCAGAGGACTGCGTGTTCCTAAATTCTTTTCGGCTCCGATCTTCCCAAGCTGACACATTTCACGCGCGGTCGCTCGCGTCGACTTTGGGTGTCATGCGAGCGGTGGACGGCGTGAGGAGCTCCAGCTTTGTGCGCTTCTGCACCACCGAATGACTTTTTTATTCTTTCGTAAGCGCTTAATTTACTTCACTTATTGACCTTCATTCTTCACGGTTTGAGGCGGGTTTTATTATTTACAAAAGTCAACTCAAAATTCCCGGCGTCGGAGTCTGTGAGCAGAAACGCAAGAACCACGAAACGGAGCGAATCGCCTATACTTTCGGTCCGTGGCATATTTATGCTTGTACTTTGATTTAGCAAATTTATATACAGTAGTTAAATTGAAGATATAAAAGCTAGATAACTTAGCGTTACTTTATTACAGTTAATTTCATTGAAAGGTTTCATTTAGAAGCCCAATTGTATTTCTATTGTGTTAGTGTCGTTCTCTGCACTTAAAACATTCCCTTTGATAGACGACTAACCGCGTGCGCGACTCTCTGCGCTCATGACGCGCATTTTACAAAAAGAGAAACCGAAAAAAACAAATTAAAAAATAATAAAAACAACAAAAAACACGAATCACCCTGACTGTGTGCGTATTACGAAAGACAGAGATAAGCGCGACGCGTTTTTAACTATGCACACTAACGCTTTTCTTTCTTTCATATGCTGTTTGCTATCATTTGCCTGGGCAAAATTATTGAGTCGCTGGAAAATTATATTAAGTTTTTGAAATATACAGAAATGTGCCGTCTGCAATATAAATGACAGAAAAACATATAGTTGATATTACGGTTACATAATATATAGAAAACGTAGATGGAAAAGAACGGTGTCTTAAAATAGAAAATAGATGTGAGAGGCACTATGTGATAAATAGACAGGTAGGAAGGACATTATAAGATACAGATAGATGTGAATGGCACTATAAAAATAAATAGATCATTAGGCCGAACACACGCTGTACATACGTCATGTAGGAAATGATAAGAAACACACTGTATAATAAAGATACATATGAAAGGCACTATAAAAATAAATATGCCGAACAATATATATATATGCTATATATAAAGCTTATTCATAGATGTAAAAATCAGTGTATGCTATTCATTGATATAAAAGCAAATATAATGAAAAATAAATAGCTATGTTGACAGTGCACATATGAATGGCGCAATAAAAAATAAAGACACCTTATGAGCCAAAGAAATATGAATGACACCAAAAATTAAATAACTGTTAAATATGCAGAACATTTTAAAAGTTATATACTGTATAGATTGTATTCATAGATGGGTGGATTTAAAAATCCATTGCCATCATTGATACATTTAAAATGACAGATATGGTAGTCACTGTGCGTATGAATGGCCCAATAGGTAGATAAAGGCGCTATATAACAAAGAAGTATGAATGCCATTCGAAAAATTAACTGATAAATATGCCGGGCACTAAATAAATTATAATGTAAATCATCATAGGTGGATATTAAAAACAATGAGCTATTGATAGATCTAAAAGTCAATGACAAGTAGGTTGGTACGCTCTTAAACATTTACTGGCTCTTTAATGGCACTTTACTGGGCTCTATGGTTCCTCGTTGAACTTTTGCTTGTCAAAGAACCATTTCATTCTGGGAAAGGGGTCTTTGCATGTGAAACTGGTTCTTTGTGGACTAATATTTGAACAGAACAGGGATATTTAATGTCTAGTAGGCCATCTGTATAACGGAGCAGGAAACCCTGGACGTAACTTGTGTGGTTGTGAGGTGCACGAAGCCTTCAAAATGACAATCTCATTGGCATTTCACAAATCTGTCGTCCTCTATTTATGGGGCTTACAGGTCTAAATAAATGAAAGTTCGTTCTGGATCCTTCATGAATGTTCGTTTGTGAACCAAAAATGTTTCTCAGTGGCATCGCCCTGAAGAAGCAGTTTGGCACCTTGATTTTAAGGCGTGTACGTCGATCGGTAAAGGCACTACATGGCATCGAGGAATATGAACGGTCCTCTATAAATAAATGGATAAATATGCGGAGCACTAAACTCAGATAAATGGATATAAACATCAATGTATGTCACTGAAAGTCGTACAAGGCAGTATGTGTTAATGGCGAATAGCCAGGCATGTTGGTCGATGCTCCCCACATGAAGGGCGCTATATAAGAATGGAGGGAAATACGCAGCTCGATGAAAGGCGCTATATGACACGTGGAATATTGGACATCTCTGTGACAGACACGTCGCCACTTTTCAAAGCCACGATTACAACAGAGCTTCTGGCACAAGATGAGCAGACCTGCTTTTTACTTAAACTACTAAGTTTGGCTCTCATTGTTTGGATTTGGCTTTCTTTTAGTCGGCCATCAGTAAACAATCTTCTGTCGTTGTCGGGACCCCTTCAGTCGTGCCCAACTCTACACAAGTTCACTATATGCTGCTCGTTTTTTCAAAAACAATTTTCTTAATTATGGTATATTTCTATTTCCAGTCAGGGAGGCGCTCCACAAATTAAGATGCATTTTAAGAGAAGATTTTGGGAAGACTTTATTACGCATTTCTATACCCGAGTAAACAATAACGGCTAAGCGACTCCTACCTTCATACTAACTTTGTGTTCGCTTATCTGTTTGTCTGTTTATTTTAGTTTCTCGTTTTATTTTCATCCTTTTGCCTCGAGCTCTTCCGCTTTGACCCCTTTGACATGTGAATTTCCCACCACTATGACTGGCCGTGTAGAAGTCTCGTAAAACAGCTAACGGTTCTTAAGTTTACTAAAATGGTGTCGCATTCGAGTCCAAATCGGAAAAGATGCGGAGGGCGTTTGTTAAGATCAGCACGCGTCGTTAACAACCATCGCATTTGCTGAACTTGTCAGCTTCGTTCAACTCGATAGCCAGTTTGGATTTCAAGCACTCGTCTGTTAATTTGGTAAGAAACTTCAAATATTATAACTTATACATTGAAGTTAATAGTAACATCACGATGACAGAACAGAATGGAACGCGTACAGTGTCCAATGGAGATGAACGGATTCACTGAAGATGAAACCCGCAGACTGTTAAAGAAACAACGGGAGAACAGCCTCAGCATTAGCGTAGAAAACGAGAGCAACCGAGGACAGAAATGAAAAGAGAAGAGGACAGCGCCGCTCAGCGGCGGGGTTGGAAATCGAATGCCAGTCCCGTGAAAGTAAAGCAGCTGCGGATGAGTGATCTTTCAAACGCATCATGCAAGTGAAAAAATAAATAACAAATCTGTCGATTTTATTTTTTTTTTGTCAAGTTATGTATTTCATCCATTCTTTTATTTTCCAAACCCGCTATTCCTAAGCAGGGTTACGGGGAATCGGCATGGGGCCCAACCTGTAGGCAGCGGGCACAGAAATCTTCATTTTATTCCCAGAAGCTTTGCAAAGCGCAAAGATTTTATGATCCTGATTGTGCCGTTGCTTCCGCGGAAAATGCAAAATAACCCGTGTTAAGTTAGTTATTATAGTGTTATTGTAACCAAAGTGTATAAGTAAGAATCGAAACATTTTTACAGTTGAACTGTTATTTTAACACTGGTGGTTTCGGAAAAATACTAACACTATACTATACTATATATATAAATATTTAAATATATATATATATATTTATAAATATATATATATATATATATATATAATTTATACTATATACCGACAATAATTTTTACAATAACAATTAACAACCTACAACAGGACATTTTCAAAGCGGCCTTGGAGTTCGGAGCGCAACTCAGGCCAGTCGCGGACGGCGTGCCAGTCCATCGCAGGGGCCACATGGGCACACCATCGAGTCACCAATTAGCTTAACCTGCTTGACATGAAGTATGTAGGGCGAAACCCAGACAGCCACGGGGTGAACGTGCAAGTTACACACAGGCAGTGACTCGCTTCCCGGGGCGTGGGGTGTCATTCTACGTACTGACTCGACGGTGTTTCCTCCGAGTGCTCCGGTCTCCTCCCACGGTCCAAAGACATGCAGGTTTGGTGAACTGGTGACACTAAACTGGCCCTAATGTCTGTCTGGTGTGTGCGTGTGTATTTGCCATGTCCAGGGTTGGTTTCTGCCATGCGCCCTGTGCTTGGTGGGATTGACTCCAGCACCCCCGTGACCCTGGTCTGGATTAAGTGGTTTAGTAAATGACATGACTTTAACCAGACTTTTATAAAAACACATTTTTTCAAAGTACATAAATGAAATGCGCATAGAAAGTCGTGAATTATTTAATATTAATAATGATGTGATGGAGTGGCGCCCTGTCCTTGCGCCCGATGCTTGCTCAGATGACTCCAACTTCCCCGCCATCCTGCTCAGGATAAGCGGGTCGCTAGATGAATGAACAAATCATCATAATTAAGTTGAATGTATATTTCGACATTTTAAAATGATAAATAACAAATAATTGTAAACTTCTTTATACTTTTATCGACGGGATCCATATTAAGTGTATGTTTTGGTTTTGATTCAATTCCCCTTATACTGAAATGATACGCTGTCACTGAGCCTGAGTAAAAGTGTCGCTGGCAGAGAGGGTCACCCAGTGGCGCCCTTTCATTTTAGTAAATGACTGGATGATATAATCAGACGAATTATCTACACGCAACTAAACGTGTCTTGTTTCTGATTTCTTCTTCTTCTTCCGTAATCGGGCACAGAGTCTGTTTATACAAGTTGGGTCCGGACTGCGGCTTAATCCTGCCATCTAGTGGTGACCAAAAGACCTCCTCTCAGACACGTGCGTTTCATTGTGTGACTTTTTCTGATCCTCCTTTTTACTTTCTCTTATACGAAGTA
The DNA here is from genome assembly GCA_026402145.1 of Polypterus bichir lapradei. Lineage (NCBI taxonomy): Eukaryota > Metazoa > Chordata > Cladistia > Polypteriformes > Polypteridae > Polypterus > Polypterus bichir. The sequence goes on along the minus strand of JANRMT010062816.1, from coordinate 21,141,702 downwards.
TGGTTGAAAGTATTGCAATCGTCCAAATATTCGATCCATCAAAATCTCGACATTTTAGACCTCCCTGGGTCCACAAATACCATTTTTGGAATGATGTCTGTGTGTCTGTCTGTCTGTGTGTGTGTGTGTGTGTGTGTAAACACGATAACTTGAGTATGCTTTCATTTAGGTCAACGAACACAAGCATGAGGTACAAAACGTAGATTTCGATCAACTTTTGGGCTAGTTCTGCTAACCGGAAGTGGTACTTTACCTTTTATTCATGCAGCTGTAGAGTCCGATTTATTCAAGTTTACTTTTATAATAACTGTTCTGTATATTATTAATTTAATTTGATTTGTTGTTGATGGTTCTTTAATGTACGTTGTATAAAAATATAATCCTTGTCTTGTGGTTTACACCTGAAACATCCATCCCCATATCTGAGTATACGAGAAAGTCGAGGGGAGAGTACGCACGATTTCTATGTCTGATTCAGAAGGTCCTGAGAGTCTTTCATTTTTTTTAGATTTTGATATGTTGCAGCCTTTTGCTAAAATCATTTCAATTCATTTTCCTTCATCAATTAGCACTCATTACCCCAGAATGACAAAGCAACAATAGAATTTTAGGAATTTTTGCAAATGTATTAGTAAATAAAAAAACGAAACTATCGCATTGACACAAGCATTCAGATTCTTTACTCAGTACTGTGCTGAAGCCCCTTTGGCAGAGCTTCCATCCCAGAGTTTTTTTGGGTTTAATAATAATAATAATTATTATTATTTATTATTATTATTATTATTATGATTATTATTAGTAGTAGTAGTAGTAGCAGTAGGGCGGCACGGTAACGCAGTAGGTAGCGCTGCTGCCTCGCAGTTAGGAGACCCGTCTGGGTTTGCTTCCCGGGTCCTCCCTGCGTGGAGTTTGCATGTTCTCCCCGTGTCTGCGTGGGTTTCCTCCCACAGTCCAAAGACATGCAGGTTAGGTGAATTGGCGATCCTAAATTGTCCCTAGTGTGTGCTTGGTGTGCTGGCGCCGTGCCCGGGATTTTTTTCCTGCCTTGCGCCCTGTGTTGGCTGGGATTGGCTCCAGCAGACCCCCGTGACCCTGTAGTTAGGATATAGCGGGTTGGTTAATGGATGGATTAGTAGTAGTAGTAATAGTTTTTTTGGGTTTGACGTGCCAAGGTTCACACACACACACACGGATTTGTGGACTTTCTCTCCTTGTTCTCTTCAGATCCTCTCAAGCTCTGCCAGGCTGGATGGAGCTCTACAATGGACAACTGTTTTCAGGTCTCTCCAGAGATGCTCGATTGGGTTCAGGTCCAGGCTGTGACATCCCTAAGCCACTCCGGGGTTGTCTTTGGCCCAGTCTGAGGTGCCATCCGCTCTGAGCAGGTATCCATTCATGACATCTCTGGGCTTTGCTCCATTCAGTTTTCTCTCAGCCCTGACTTGTCCCTCAGTCCCAGATGCTGTCACCTGTAGAAGGTGTTGTACTGGTATTGAGCAGTGGCTGCTTTCCTCAAGATATTAGATGAACGTTATGGGGACATTCAGAAATATGAGGCTCATCTTGGTTTTCTCAGACCAGAGAATCTTGTTTCTCACAGTCTGTGAGTCATTCAGGTGCATTTTTGTAAACTCCAAGCAGGCTTTTTATGTGTTGTGTCACCGTTGTTCCATAAAGCCCAAAGTCGTGGAGTGTTGCGGTGGTTTTTCTTGAAATTTCTTCCATCTCCACATAGGTTCTCTAGAGCTCAGCCAGAGTGACCATTGAGCTCTTTGTCACCTCTCTTGGTCGTATCGCCAGCTCTTGGACGAGTCACTGTTGTTCCAAACTTGTTCTATTTAATAATTATGGAGGCCACTGTGCTCTTAGGAGCCTTCCCCAGATCTGTACCTCAACACAATCCTGTCTCTGAGCTCTGCAGACATTCCCTTCAACCTCCTGGCTTGGTAATATGGAACCTTCTATAGACAGGTGTGTGCCTTTCATAATCAGTTCAATCAAGTGAATTTGACCACAGGTGGACTCCAAACACGGTGCAATGATGACCAATAGAATGGGATGCACCTTAGCCAGATTCCAAATGTTGTAGCAAAGGGTCTGTGTCAAGGTGAGATTTCAGGTTTTTAATTTTTCAATACAATTGCCAAATTTCCTAAAATCCTGCTGTAGCTTTGTCATTCTGGGACACTGAGTGTTTCTTGATCTGGGAAAAAATAATTCATGTGATTTAGTTCTGGTAATGGAAATAAGGCGCTGGGTGTGTATATACTGTAGACACACCTGATGAAGGCCATACAGGTGTAGGTTCAAACCTAAACCTCAGTTTTGTCCTGTCCTGTTTTTTCGCCTTTACCGAATAACCGTGAAGCGTCCAGCAGCCATCAGCGGCTCGTAACAACTGGAACGGGACAGGAGGCGGGGCGCTTTCGAAGCGCGTCCACGTGTCAAGCCAGTCAGCAGTCAACTCTCCCGCGCTACTTCTGCGCATGACAGTTAAGGTCACTGAGTTATGGCTAAAAGGTGCCATTGGACGTGGACGTGACCGAATGAAAAACTCTCAGTGGATTCAATGGATTTTCTGGCCAATACACGGTCGTTTATTTGTTGTATCGTCGTTGTTGTTGAAGTGATCACCTCGCTGCCTCACCACACGCGCCACCTCCGGTTGGCACTCATGCAGGGCACCACATGCGGAACTCGTGAAGGCAAACTTAGTTGCAATACAGAAAAGCTATTTTTTTATAAAATATTTCTCATCCAATGTTATTAATGATTGTATTCACCCAGTGTAATTTATGGGGTTTTTTTGCTATCAGCTTCTCGTTTTCTTTTTTTTAATGTTGTTATAAACGAAAAATATTAATTTGTAAAATTTTGATCAGTTTGGTTATTTATTTGGGCTTCAGGTATTTATTTATTTATTTAGTTTATATTGTATTTTTCTCGACATTTATTTATTACTTTCTCCTTTTATTCTTCTTTATTTGTTTTTTCATAATTAAACAGATACTTATTCATGAACCAAAATACTTTATTTATTTAGTTCTCAGCTGCAGTTAAATGTCTATCCATTATATAGTGCTTTTCATATCTATCATCTATCTTAATTATATAGTAGTGCCCTTTGTACCTTTGAATCAAAATAAAGATATTCATTATAAAGCACCTGTCTTATCTATTTGTCTATTTATCTATCTTTCTCCAATTTATATAGCTTTAGTTTTTATTACTTTGTACAGTATTCCTTTTAATCATAATTAAACAGATATTGATTCACGTACAAAAATATTTGAATCTGTTTAGTTTTCATTTGTAGTTTATCTATCTATTATATAGTGTCGTTCACTCTGTCTATATTTGGATGATATAGTAGTGCCTTTCCTATCTATTTATTCATGGGTTTTATAGTGCCTTTCACTATCTATCTATAATAGAGTGCCTTTCACTATCTATCTATTATATAGTGCCTTTCACATCTATATATCTATCTATCTATCTGTTATATAGTGCCTTTCACATCTATCATTTGTCTTTACTATATAGTGCCTTTCACATCTATCTATTATATAGTGCCTTTCATATCTATCTATCTGTTATATAGTGCCTTTCATATCTATCATTTGTCTTTACAAAATGATGCCTTTCGTATCTATAAATCAATCAATAAACCTATTAATTATATAACATCTTATCTGTCTCATCTGTTTATCCATCTCTGTAGCGTAATTTTATTTATTTATTTATTTATTTATTTATTTATTTATTTATTTATTTATTTATATCACCTTTCTTAGTTTTAATGTTTGCTTTTATTTGTTATAAAATATATTTTTATATCTAATGGGTCATTTGATTATTTGTTTCTTAGGTTATTTACAATATTATTATTATTATTATTGGTAATTCTTACGGCTGCCTTACTTATGAAATCGATTAGAGACAGCTAAATGGAGAACAGTCGCCACCTGCTGTCTAGAAAACGAAAAGCACTTCGCCTCGCATTTATGCTGAAACACCGAACGGACGTCGAGCTGAGCTCAGTAAAACTGGGAGATTAGACGGCCGCTCCGATAAACCCCGTAGCACATGAACGCAGCGTTAATATTAAAACAAAACGTAAAATAAAAAAAATAAAAAACTCAGCCCGTCCAAGAAACGTCTCGCGGGCAGACCTCGCTAATGCAATGGCGCACTTCTCCGTCAACCTGCAATACAAACGTCTTTGCGAAGCCCGCACGAGGAGGCGCGGTAGGTTGAGCAGGCAGGCAGGCAGGCAGGCCCCTTGGACCTGGGCTCATATTCCAGGCTGGTGTCCCCCATGCACGTCCCCTAGCGTGTCTCTCGGACTTCTTTCCTCCTCACACGTTTTTGTGTCGCCTGCCTGCTCTTCGTCCCTTCCAGGGTTTGTTCCTGTCTGACGTCTTGCGTTGGGCTTTTATGCCCCGTTTTTAGGTCAGAATTAAGTGCGCTTATTATGTAGGCGGATGGATACACAAAGTCTTTAAAGAACTTGTGACTGCCTGCTACAGAAGTGTTTTCACCGTTTATTCTCAGTTTCTTGAGCATTTTATTAATAGTTACATCAAGTTCACAGTATTCATTAAAGCACAGAAAGTGTAACCCTTAGCCTAAAGTGGCGTCGTCAAGATTTATGAAGACTCAGTACGGTGGTCTATTTTGGTGCCGTAACATAAATGAGTTTTTAACTCCATGTTAATGACTTGGCAGGGCGCTGTGATGTCATTTAAACGATCTCGGTAGTAAAGTACTGGGGGAGGAATTGAACCCGGAGCCCTAAAGTGAGGTGGCAGTGGTGTTATCCCCCGTGTCACAGGCTGTCAGTCTTCCTTACGGAGAGTGTCTAAGGCACGGGTGTCGAACTCCGGTCCTGGAGGGCTGCAGTGGCTGCAGGTTTTTATTCTAACCATCTTCTTCATTAGTGACCAGTTTTTTTTACTGCTAATTAACTTCTTTATCTTTAGTTTTAATTAACTTGACTCAGGCCCCTTTGTTCTTTCTTTTTCCTTAATTAGCAGCCAAACAATAATGAGATACAAAACAAGTCACCACATGACCAGCTTGCCTGTGCCCATCACACAATACCTGAAAATAAAGAAAGGTGAAGATCTCGGTTAGGATGATCTCTCAGCTCACCAGAAAATGTTGACAGTATCTCTGAGAAAAAAATCATGAAAATTAAGAGTTTTGTAAATGTCTGCTGTGGCACAATGAGAGCAGCAACAAGCCATGGAATTAAATAACAGGATTAATTAACAGCAAGAATCGGCTTCTCATTAAGGAACTGGTTGGAGTTTGAAGCCCCAATTTAGCTGGTCGTCTGTCGGCTCGTTTCACGTCTCATTTCTGTTTGGCTGCCATGTAATAGAGAAATGCATCAATTCAGAGGACTGAATCCTTAAAAACAGGGCTATTAAAATGAAGGGAAAAGAAGTTAATTATCAATGAAAACTGGTCACTGATTAGGAAAAGGGTCCGAATGAAAACCTGCAGCCACTGCGGCCCCCCAGGCCTGGAGTTTGACAGCCCTGGTAAGGAGTCTGCTGCAGTCCGTGGCGTTGTAGTAAAAGAAGGAGAAACGCGTGTCCAGTGTGACCCCGACGGGGTAACCCAAACCACAATGAGAAGAAGGGTGAAGAGCAGACGGCCCGGTGTCTAGACGTCTACCTGTAGAGCTGCACACCTAAGCTGGCTGTAGTTTGAACATCCACAGCATTTGGACCTCGTGATCCTTCCCTTCAGTGAGCGTTTGACGGGTTTCTCCTCCAGTGCTTAAGGAGGTTAGCGAGTGAAGCTAGAAACTCTGGTGTGGTTGAGTGCAAAATGGACTCAAGCGCAGGGTTATGGGTTTTCAGATTTAGCTGATTTAGTCTGAAGTGGTTTCCTCCGGGCGCTCCGGTTTCCTCCCACAGTCCAAAGACATGCCGGTTAGGTGGATTGGAGATTCTAGATTGGCCCTAGTGTGCGCTTGGTGTGTGGGTGTGTTTGTGTGTGTCCTGCGGTTTGGTTCCTGCCTTGTGCCCTGTGTTGGCTGGGATTGGCTCCAGCAGACCCCCGTGACCCTGTGTTCGGATTCGGCTAGTTGGAAAAAGGATGGATGGATGGTGTCCACTGGTACTGCGAGTGCTGTTCAGAGTGGAGGCAGACCCTCTGTGTTTCCCAGTTGATTCTGGGGGTCATCAGCGGTGTGTGTTCTGCTCCTACTCTGCTCAATGCTTGTATGAACTGGGTGATGGGGGGTCGTGGGGTCCAGCGGCTGTGGGGCATCTGTTGGTGAAGAGAGATTCACGGATCTTGACTTTGCTGACGATGCTGTGATCTTTGTGGAGTCAATGGAGGCTCTGATCGGGGCGCTCGAGAGACTGAGTGAGGGGTCTGAGGGTCCTGATAAAAACTAGAGAGCCAGGCCTTTAATGACCTCTTGGGCACGGCCATCAGCAGTGTGTCTGTCTGCGGCGAGAGTGTCGACCTCGTCACCGAGAGGTTTACTGACCTCAGCGGTGACATTCATGTGACTCTGGTGACTCTTCCTATGAAGTCAGTAGACGGATTGGGAGAGCATGGGGGGTCATGAGGTCACCACAAAGGGGTGTGTGGCGCTCCAGATATCTACAAAAGGGCGAAGGTCCAAGTCTTTAGAGTCCTGGTGCTTCCTGTTTGCGAGACATGGACACTATCCAGTGACCTGAGATGAAGACTGGACTCCATCATGTGTGTCTCTCCGGAAAATCCTTGGGTACCGCTGGTTTGAGTCCCGAATGAGGCACATGAGCTGCATTGTGAGGGAGCGTCGGCTACAGCACTACGGCCATGTGGCTCGATTCCCCGAGGGTGTCCCCTCACTGTTGGGGACCCGAGTGGCTGGACCAGGCCAAGGGGACATCCACATAACACCTGGCTACGGCAGATAGAGGGTCATTTCCGGACAAAGTTCAGGACCACCAGGACTCTTCCTAGGGCTGGACAGACTGAGCCAAACAGATGATGTAAAGTGTGAAGCTGATAATGAAGTCAGACGGTTTGACAGAATTAACAAGAATGCGCCACCAGGGGGCAGAGTCGCCGCAGAAACCGTCACATTGCAGCTGCATTTCGATTTACATACCCGGCACACCGGCAAGGTCACCAAGTCTGACCGCAGGGGACTTCAGGTCACGAGGAACATGAAACGCCCGCTTGTGTCTCAGTATAAGGGGGGCAGACGACCTGAAAACTCTGTCAGCCGTCTTCTGTCTTAATTTCGTGTAATGCTGTTCTGCCGTAGACACTCGGCGGGCTCTGAAAGTGCGCAACGGTGTTGGAAAATCAACTTTAGTGCGCTCACCGTTACAATTCACTGAGCACTAAACTGTAAGCCAGTGTTTCCCAAACTCGGTCCGGGGGACCCCCTGTGGCTACAGGTTTTTGTTCCAACCAGCTTGTGTTTTTAATTGAACTCCTGGGCTAATTAAGTGATGTGTTATTTCCCAAGTTCTGCGTTTAGGGAACAATATAGAAATTAGAAAACTAAGTTTGGTAAAAAAAAAAAAATATGTATATATATATATATATACACACACTAGCCATGTGCGTGTTAAAGTTGTCTGTGAAGGGCTCCCTGTTTAAACGCGGCTGCCAGTCGTGAACTGGGCCCTTCGTCGCACAGCATTATGATTTTTTATAAGGGAAACAAAATTACAAAAGAAAACTCTTGGACATTGATTCGATAGGAACGGCCTACTCGGAATCACTGTCCGAATCATAATTATGTGGTGGTGTAGGAGCATTTCTGTTTCTGTCCGTTCACAGTCCATCTCATTTTCACGACGCTGTCGTTTCCTCTCACAATGTCTTCTCAACCTTTCTCCAATCTCGCAGGTTGCTTTGTGGCAATCCAAAGAGTAAGGCAATATACACGGAGCAATGGTTATAAAAGGGGGACACATGGGTATTCAGGCTCTTTAAAGCATAAATAGGGATCACTTCACTGACATGTGAGCAAGCCACGGTACAACTGTGAGACGCGCAGCACTCGCCGGCTACAACGTAACAATAATAATTTCCGGAATGTACTGTTACGTCGTCATTCATTTTACCCACTGTCTTTCTTTCATTCATATGTTACGTAGGCACGTACCTTTTATCTTCGGCAATCTCATTCTCTAACCAGGTCTCAGGAGCTAACCAGCGTAACACTGTCCACCGCCCCTTTCGTTATTCCGGCACATTGTTGACATCCGTGAGTAACAACGACGTACTAAACTGGTAGGTGGTCTACGCATGCGTGGAATTCGCGGACAAACAAAGATCAAGATCTAAATGAAGATCTCTTTAGTTAATTTAAAGCACAACAATTTGTTTAGTTTGAATGTCTGTGTTTTGAGGTGTGACTGGCGTACTACAGTCTTCAGTAGTATAAGCCTGGAGGAGAGTCTTAATGCAATGCCTATGTTTTAGCTGTCTCTCTACTGCCATCTAGTGCTTCTTCTTCTAATTCATTC
>JANRMT010062816.1:21110862-21128189 GCA_026402145.1 Polypterus bichir lapradei | reverse complement strand
AATATGAAAGGCACTATATAATAGATAGATAGATAGATAGATAGATAGATATGAAAGGTGTTATATAAGATAGATAGATAGATAGACAGACATTGAAGCCACTATAAACAATAAACAGATGGCTGTGAAGGTAATTATATATTGTGGCGGATGACTGGGACCATTGCCCGGCCGGGATGCCTCCACGCTCGAAGGACCAGGGGAGCTACCCTATTCAGAGTGTTACAATACGATACAATTTATTGTTGTGTAGCCCAAAATCACACAAGAAGTGCCACAATGGGCTTTAACAGACCCTGCCTCTTGACAGCCCCCCAGCCTTGACTCTCTAAGAAGACAAGAAAATACTCCCCAAAAAAAAAAAACCCTCGTAGGGAAAAAATGGAAGAAACCTCAGGAAAGGCAGTTCAAAAAGAGTCCCCTTTCCAGGTAGGTTGGGCATGCAGTGAGTGTCAAAAAGAAGGGGGGTCAATACAATACAATACAATACACTGAACCAAATCCTCAATACAGTATAAAAATAAAAATTTACCTTCCCTGGACTGCTAGATGGCAGCCCATCTGGGTTGCAGTGGTGCCTCTGACTGGAAGTCAGAGTTGGTTACAGCCCTTGTTGGGATCCGGGGGTGCTGCCAGGGGGTGCTGCCAGGAGGTGCTGCCAGGGGGTGCCACAACAGCTGCTGAGCCCTCTTGAACGGTTTTTCTGCTACACCTAGAAGTGCTGCTGGAAGAAGGTCAATGAGCACCTGGAGCACTTCAGGGTGTTATAAAAGGAGCCAGCAGTCAGGAGAAGGGAGACGAAGCTTACCTGGAGGGGAAAGAGAAAGGGAAAGGAGAATAAGAAAAAGAAGAAGAGTACTGTGCAGAGGTGTGCTTGTATTTTGGGAACTGTGTTTGACTTGTGGGGATGAGGAAGGCGTTTCCCACAAGGAAAAATAAAAATAAAAACTCTTGTGTGCTTTGAACCCGTGTTCTACGCTTGTCTGTGTCAGGGTTGGCCTTTATATATATATTCAAGGCATTCATAGTCTGAATCACAATCTCTGAATGTATGGGTGGTTACCTACCAGGTAAGGTAACCACCGATACAGTCAGATTGTGAATCAGACTACGAATGCCTTGAATGTAATTACCCCGATCTACATACTGTCAAATAAGAGGCTTCGCCTCTAGCGCTGATGTCCGAGGTTCGATTCCCGAGAGGAGGTGCAGTGAGTGTGTACGCTTGATGAGCCCAGAATTAGGGCGAAACACGTGTCGCGTACTCTTTGCATTATTTGACAGTAAAGCTATTTCAATATATATATATATTTATATACAGTATATATATATATAAAATAAGATAAGGAAATGAGTAAATATACACCATTAATAGATATGAAAAACACTTAAGGACAGAGAAATAGCTACAGTGAGAAAATGTCAGGGTTGGGGATTTACAGGCCTTTTTGTAGTAAACCCATTCTAAGGCACTTTGCTGGTACTTTGTAGTCGTTTCTATATTTTTACAATATGAACACTTAGCCATTTAAGAGACTTACCTGGGTCTCAGTTGGAGTGACTGAGCTGTAGTGAATGAAGGAAATTGTTCATTAATATAGCAGCCTTGTGCAATTTAGCCGTTTCTCAAGGTGTAGGGCCCTCATTACTACGGTGTTAGGAGCGCCAGCAAGTTAAGTGTAGTGTAAAGCTGTGGCCATTAGAGGGCACAACACCTTTATAAATGGTTAGCTGGACTATTGCGAAAGCCAGTAGCTGTGCAGGGCACAATGTACAACAGATAGGTACGGCTTTGAAGGCGCCATATAATAGACAGATAGGAGAGGCACTATATAATGGGTGGGTAGATAGATAGGAAGGCCATAACACTAAAAAAGAGACAGATAGGAAGACCCTGTAAAACAGATGGATGTGAAAGAAACTATGTAATCGATAGATATGAAAATTCTAAAAAGTAGATAAGAAAGGCACTATATAGCTAAACAGGTAGCAAGGTTACTATATGTAGATATCAACAACTTTATAAGCTAATAGATAAAGAGGAAAGGCACTATATAATATTAAGATAGAGACAGAAGGCACTATAGTATAATAAACAGAATACCCTGTAAGAATAGAGAGACAAAAAGATGTGGGAGACACTATATAAGGTATATGAAAAACATATGTTAGTAAATCGATAGGAAAGGCACTATATTATAATAAGATTGACAGGAAAAAACAATATAATAGATATGAAAGTCCTTTAAGAGAAAGACAGATATGAAACATCCTGTATAATAAACATAAAAAAGTGATAGGATACTAGATCGATAGGAAAGGCGCTATACAATATTAAGATAGAGAGCAAAGACACTATATAATAGGAAGATCAATAAAACAGATAGGTGCTATATAATAAACACGAAAAAATAAGATAGTAGATAGATAGGAAAGGCACTATATGACAGATAAACAGAACTGTTTTAACATTGCGCCCTTACATTGATTTCATATTTTTTTATAGAAAAGGCGCTATATATTAGATAGTACAGTATATAGATGGAGACACAGAAGCCGGCGATGAATTTGCTTCCAGTTTGAGCTTTTTATCAAAAAACGCAGCCCGATTTCTTTTCATTTTTTGAGTCCCGACGAATCTCCGCGAGTCGTTGACTCTCAGAGCCGCTCGATGAGACCCACCGCACGTTTCTCGCCGCTTCTCCGCTCGTAATGAACGCAGGCGCGTCCGCACTTTCTTCATCTTAATCGTTTAAGTCCGCTGACGCGACAGAGACTCCATTTCATAGTTTGATTGGGACAGCCTGCCGCTCGAGGGGAGATGTGCGCTTACGCGTTGTTTTAATGTCTAAACATAGGTGGCGCTCTTTCGTTACAATTCCCGTGACAGCTGAAGGAGCACAATGTGAGATTTAACAGAACACAAAGCAGCTCCAGTGTCGACTTGCCGGGGGTTTTCTAAACGCCCTGGGCGGCGCTGCTGATTTTATAACTCGGCGCGTGCGTCACATGCAATTCAATAGAAACGAAAACCAGAAAAGAAGTGAATTCGAGTCGGGGCTCCGACTGGGAAACTGCCACGCAGTCTGCCAACTTCACCCATTCTCACTCGTCCACATGGTCCCAGTGTCCTCGACGAATGAATGCGAAGCACATGGACAGAGCAAAAGGGGCTCCCCTAAACAAACCCCCCATTTAGTTCTGCTACTCGCTGTATGTCGCGGAGAAAATCCTCAACCGGTTTCAGATTTAAAGAAAAAGCCGAGGCGCGACTGCGGGGACACGTCATTTATCCTGAAGCGGTGGGGCTCTCGGCCGACACCCCCGAGCGCAATACAAACGCGGCTTTGTCCGCGCTAGAAACTTCAGGTCGCAGGAAAATCAAACAAGCCCCCTGTGTGTGAGGTGGGCACGTTTTCTGCGTCAGCTTTAATTAACAGCAGCCCGGGGCGCAGAACTGCGAGTCTGCGTGCCGCCTTCGCTCGGCTTTCCAAAGCGGAGTTTACCTGCACGTGGAGCGCACCTGAGTGTGTGTGTGTGCGTGAGTGTGTGTGTGGTGGGGCTGAGCACCATACGAGGGCCATGTTTAGATCTCGGATGATATAAGCGGTGGAGGAGAGGCTTTTCATGGGGCTGTCAGTTCACGAATTGTCCCAACTTGCTGCACACGCGCTCGGGAGTGACGTGGAGGAGGCGCTCAGTCCAAAGCTGCGTGACAATTGGAGTTGGACTCGCATTGACATCTAAGGCAAGAGATGTCCGTGGTGACACCAAATCACCGCTCTGCATATCTAAGAAGCCATCACTGATATATGTCTATATAACGGAGTGCCCAAGCATTTCATAACCATGTTATTGGCTATGCTTGGACACCATCTCTCTGGCTATGGTGTCTAAGTGGGAGACGCTCAATGTATTTCCTTTCAGTTAATAAGCAAATGTGCTGCGCCATTCCATCCATTTCCCAAACCTGCTTTATCCAAAAGCAAGGGTCCCGGGAGCTTATCCCAGCATAAAAGGGGCACAATCTGTGGACAGGGCACCAGTCCATTACATTTGACACTTTTGTCTAAGGCCACTTACAAGATTTATGGTACAACTGATGACATTTCTTTTGGTTTCCCAATTGAAGCACAAGCAGGCCGATGTCAGGATTTGAACCCACAACTTCAGGGTTTGAAGTCCAAAGTCTTAACTACTGCACCACACTGTCCATCTCAGGCCAAATCAGAAAAAAACAAAAAGACCTTGTGTTTATTTAAATAAGCGGGCGTACAAATTCATCTGGACAGTCCTGGTTAGTCCTTAATATCTTCTATCAGATCAGTAGACTGAGCCACCTGAGGGTTGGCAGGGCTGTTCACATAATGGCTTTGCGCTCCGTGCTGCCGTGATGGGCTCCGGACCCTGCGACTATAAATTCGATTAAAAAGAATCTCACAGTGCAAAGACATGCAGGTTGGGTGGGCGGACACAGTGGCATCCATGGCAGACAAAAATGGTAAGGATGGGGTCTGAAATACTAGGTGGGGCACGGTAATATAAAGTAAGGGTGTCAGTCCTGACATGATATTTGAGGGGGCTTAGCCTGGTTAAATAACCCCCTGACTAGCCTGAGTGTGTGTGTGTGTGTTTGTGTTCACACTACCTTGGAATTCCTGCCTCACATTCTGTGCTATTGAGATGGGCTCCAGCTTCCTCGTGTATATACTCTGTATTTGTGTATTTAGATTATTTACTGTATATGTATATATAGTTATACACACAGGCACACACTCACACACACACACATATATATATATATATATACAGAGCTATTTAAAATGAAAGAGCAGATTTCCAAAATGTATTTCAAACAAACTGCATAAGACAGAAGCACATTCCACACATCACTGGACAGAGGAAAGTTCACAGTTTGGTCCTGTGGTCCTCGAGGTTGAATGCCCTCAACATGAGCCCCACGTGTAGCACAACAAACATCACAATGGTGGACTATTTCTTCTCACACACGAGTCCACTGGCCCCCAGTTCACAGCTTCCTCAATTCGATGTCGCAGATCTTGAAGATTAGCAGGCATAGGCGGACCAAACACTCTTTCTTTAATGTCCCCCCATAGATAAAAATCACAGGGGGAGGGGGGGGGGGATAAGGTCTGAAGACCTGGGAGGCCATAGACGATGAGCAAGATCTTGTTGTCCAACTTGAACAACGGACTCACATTTCGCAATTTGCAGCAAGTAAAATGATTTCTCTTGTGGTGTCGTCGCCATTTTACTATGAACGAGAAACGGCGCTCGGATGGCATTCACTGGTAGTTTTAGGGGGGCTTTTAAACTTTGAACTTTCCTCTCTCCAGTGATATGTGGAATGTGTTTCTGTCTTATACAGTTTGTTTGAAATACATTTTTGAAATCTGTTCTTTCATTTTGAATAGCCTGATATATACTGTACATACATATATATATTCAAATATATACATACATACACATATATATCAATACATATACACATGCTATATATTTATATCGATATACAGTATATATATAAAATCTATCTTGTCAAGCACATGCACTTACATGACATCTTCAAGGCTCTGAGTACCTCTCCGAGTAGAGAGGTGGCACTGTTGCTAACACAATCCTCAGTTGAGAGAGATGCCAGCCTGATGCCAGCCAACAATGATGGATGGACTAAAAGGCAGAATTCTACGTGACCATCATCATCAAGCCTTTCCGTGAGAACCCTAAATCCAAAGAGGACTGTTTCATTTATGTTAGGTAGAATGCCCAGTGGGGACTGGTCAGGCGGTCTCATGGTCTGGAATCCCTACAGATTTTATTTTTTTTTCTCCAGCCGTCTGGAGTTTTTATTTTGTTTTTTCTGTCCCCCCTGGCCATTGGACCTTACTCTTATTCGATGTTAATTAATGCTGATTTATTTTGTTTTCATATTGTGTTTATTTTTCTATTCTTTATTATGTAAAGCACTTTGAGCTACTGTTTGTATGAATATGTGCTATATAAATAAATGTTGTTGTTGTTGTTGTTGTTGATGAAGACTGCCCTTACTTTCTCTCTATGCCAAGAAACCCAACCTCACCATTTGAGAGACCAGTACTAAATATACTCCATACCAGTACCTGCCAGCCGACTTCAAGCCTTGTTTGTGTGTGTATGTATATATATATTCGCTCTATCTTTCTCTCTCTCTCACTATATATATATATATATACAGGGTGACACAGAAAAATGGGAACTTTTGAAATGTTAAGATGTTGCAATCTTTTGTTGCACCTGCATTGAACAATTTTCCACAACTTCACGAAACCTGGTTTCAACAGGATGGTGCGACATCGCACACTGCAAGGCAATCAATGGCAGCTGTGCGAGAATTGTTCGGTAATCGTGTCATCTCAAGATTCGATGACATTCCCTGGCCCTCAAGATCACCGGATTTGCCCATTTGTGATTTTTTCTTGTGGGGCTACCTTAAGAATCAGGTCTACACGACTCGGCCAAGGACACTGAATGAATTGAAGCAAAGAATTCAAGATGAAATTCGTGGTATCCCAGCTGAGATGTTGCAGCGATCAATGGGGAACCTCAACAGCAGATTGGAAGAATGCATACATACAGGAGGACGCCATCTACAGGACGTAATTTTCAGACACTGATAATTTGGATTACTGTCTCTTCAAAGACAAGTTGTAGTGGTTCAATCGCTGTCAATAAGGTTTTTTTGTTGGATTTCTTCTATTTTTATTGGGTTTTCCAAAAGTTACCGTTTTTCTGTGTCACCCTGTATATATACAGTATATATACTGTGAATATATATTTGAAAATATAAGTATATATTAGTATTCGCTTTTGCAGTGCACCATCTACTGGAATGTATTTTGCAATGCATGCACTAATGAAATGCATTGCATATCAAATTCTAACAGGTGGCGTGTCACAAACATCTGTAGTAATAAAATGAATTGCTACAAATCTCTGTGTTGAGCCACCTGTTGGAATGACAAAAGTAATGCCTGTCTCTCTGTTCCAGTCCATAGGGTATGTGATTCGTAACAGCAGTGCTACTGTTTGTAATGCGCCATTTGTTGGAATGACAAATGCAGTGCATTTTTATTACTACAGCTTGTTGCAGTGTGCCATCTGTTGGAATGTCAGAGACACAGCAAGTAGACGGACCCAGAGACACTTGTGCCTTTATTAAGATAGAGAGATATACACATACTACGAGTGCACACACGCCGGAGTGTGTTTTGTACTTATTAAATGCCGGTTAGTGTGAATGTCTCGATTTTCTCCTCTTTCTTCTTCGATGTGCGGATCGCCAGTCCGATTTGGCTGCTGCCTGACATTTTAAACACTGCATGCTGTGAAAAAAAAAACAAAAAAACAAACAAAAAAAAAAACACACACACACACACACACACACATTGTAAGTGTTCGACTTGTTCATTTTGAAGTCCCCTCTTTATCAATCAAACCTGACCAAACCTTCAGTTTTTATATCGAAAACGCGCTGGTGGCGGAGCGGCGTATCACTCCCGTTGGGGTTGCTGAGTCGAAACGGTATTTTATTATATGTTGTTTATATTTGCCTTACGTTTTACTGGAGGATTTCTTTTCGATGTGAGTACGATAACACAATGTAAGTGAACGTAAAAAATATGAAAGAAATGTATGGGCGCCGCATATTAAAACAGTTGCATGGCTTTGGTTTCGGCTAAGGCTGTTTTTAAATGAGCTTTGTAAATAAAGTTTGACTTAACTTGAATGTCTCTGTCTATTACAGAGCGATTTGAAAGGCGCTATATAATACATCTATCTGGCTGGACTGCCATCTCTTGAGATCCTCACCGCGGCGCATTCTAGTGATTTATATAAACACGTGACTCATATTTACACATTGATTGATTGATTGATTGATTATTGATTTGTGGGTTCATTTGCCTGGACAGGCTGCGGCTCCACGCGACCCCACTTCGCCTTTTACGAGGGTCCCATGCACTTACTTTTGTTTTCGCCGCTCTATTCTTTAAGCCGGAGCGCAGGAACGCCGCCCATTGGCAAGGAAAAGACATCAAATATTCCCCTTTAACAGCGCGCGTTTTAATTCCACTGTACGCAGGGTGACTTGTAACTTCAAACTTGGAAAAAAAAACAAAAATAAATGACAGAAATAAGGTCTGGGAATAGCAAACGTGCGCAGTGCGTATCTAAAGTGTTTCGTTTGGGGTTTCCTTGGCTTTTCCTTTTTGCTTTCTCTTTATTTGATCACAAATCCATGAACGAGGCGCGAGGACAAAGCGTGTCCGTGTCCTCCGCTCGCTGTCCCTGTCCCTGTCCCCGTACACCGATCATATTCTTGTGTTCTCATTCACGCTCACGCTGAGGCTCAACGCCTTTGTTTTTCCGACACGCGCTTACCGCATTTCGTTAAACCCATGTTTCCTTTTCTTTGTATTTATTTATTTATTTATTTATTTATTTTAACGCGGCCGCCGCTCGCCACCCTTCGTCAAGTAAACTCGAGTCTTCGTTTCCCGAGCTGTGCGGCATCAGGAAGTTGCTTTGCCATAGCCGGAGGGCATTAATCCCCTTCTAAATACCGCAGTGCTGAGGGCCCAGTTGGTGGAACTTCCCACGTGGTTTCAAGTCCCGTATAAAAAGTTTCAGTGTATAGTGGCACAATTTCGAGATCGCGAGGCAAACTAGAAAGCCGACCCCCTGATACGTGCTTAGACCGAACGACATGTGGACTCGTTTGGCTCGGGAATATAACGAACCAAAATAAATCCCAGGGAAAGGCGGTAAAGATCAAAAAGTTGAACAAGCGAAACAAAACTGCGTGAAGAGTGACAGACTGGCAGACAGACAAACAGACAGACGGGCAGGCTCTGCATATCCCGAGAGCGGTGGTTTCAAATTCACTGCGCTTTCTTTTTTTTGGAGATTTCGTCCGTGCGAAGCTTTTGCATTGGGTCAGTGAACAACTTTATCATCTTTTCCCTTCCTCGCTCTCCGATTCTTTCTTTTTTTTTGTTTTGTTTTGTCTGCTGTCTTCAATGATTTAGTTTTCATGTTTCACTTCCACCATGGCTTGACACGTCAGGTTCTGCTTAGACGTGCCAGTCTTCGGTATAAAAGGGCTGCCGGGGAGAGCCGGGATTCCGGTCAAGCTTTCGGGCTGAGTTTCACTTTGGAGCTCGAAAAAGCAACTCGTTTGTTTTGCCCCGAGGAGTCGCATTGTCGCCTTGTGTCTGCACCTGATCGGATTCTTTTTTTTATCCTGTGGCACTTAAAGTAACCAAAGACTCGATAGAACCCACTGAGGGGGGCAATGACCAAGCGAATGTAAAGGGATTATCATCTCGTGCCTCTAATCTGTAATAACTGCACGTATGGAAGACGCGATCGCAGCTCCCTGAGCGGACTCTTTGGATTTGGTGCCCCTACGAACAGCTGAGTCCTTCCTCCGTGGACCATCTTTGTTAACTTTGGGATTTCTGTTTCGGATGCGATACCCACCTTCTTTTAATTAAGAGCCCCCGGGCGTTTGTGTGATTTTTTTTTTATTTTTTGGTTTTACGGCGCATTCTGGTTTTGATTATTTATTTATTTATTTATTAATTTATTTATTTTTTGTAGCCATGTGCCGTCTGCCTGTCAAAGCGCTTTGCCTTTTGGTGTGCGTAGTCAGCACCACCGGCACACCGGCGCCCGGGACTGAAGCGCAAACGGAGTCTCCGAACACTTGCGCTTCTTGCGGGATCGGGCAGCCAGAAGAGTCGGGCCGGATCGACAAGGATTTTTTGGAAGCGGTGAAACGACACATTCTGAACCGGTTACAAATGAGGGACAGACCAAACATCACTCATCCGATCCCGAAGGCGGCGATGGTAACCGCGCTGAGGAAGCTGCACGCTGGTAAAGTCAGGGAGGATGGCAGGGTGGAGATCCCCAACTTGGACGGGCACGCCACCTCCAATAACGAGATCCAGGAGCAGACGTCCGAGATCATCAGCTTCGCCGAGGCAGGTTCGTATCCCACGCCACCTTCTTTTAATTTTTTTATTTTTTTACGGCGTTACGCCGATTACTTATAGAAAGCCGTCAGTTACGTGCCGGCGCTCTCGAGCTCCTCGCGTTTTATGAAGTGTTAACGACCCCGCGGAAGTGCTGCGAACTCATAAAAAGGGGCACATTTGAAAACGCAGCGGTTGGCGTGATGGGCTGTTATTTACCCTTTACTTAACTTGGTGGAGCGGGGCACTATATAAGAGTAAAACTGGCATACGAAAGCGCTGCCCCGGCTTTCGTCAGCTACCTGCGCAATACGGGAGAGCCCAGAAATGCTCTGCAGAAATGTACAGTAATAAAAAAAAGAACGAGGGGGGCGACCCACCGAAAACGCGACGCAATCCAAGTCAGGTATGAATATTCATTTCACGCGCTGTTACTGGAGGGCTTTTGTGTTGAATCCAATGGGCGCACAATTCGGCTTCTCTTCCGGCAACGCTGAAAAGAAGCCAACTCGCTGAAGAATGAGACACGCCGCCGCACGATCGTGCAAGAAGTGTGCGGCAAAGCTTAGACACGCACCCCGTCAAACGCCGTGTAGAAGGGGGAGATATTTGGACCATGTGTAATCCTTCAAATATCGACTTGATATAGCGCCTTTCAACAGCAAATTCGCTTTACGCATATTAAGATATCGACCTGGCATGGCGCCTTTCAGTAGCAAATACACTTTACACACATTCAAATATCGACTTGATATAGCGCCTTTCAATAGCAAATACACTTTACACACATTCAAATATCGACATTATATAGCGCCTTTCTGCAATAAGCACGCTTGACATGTTCGACACCTCATTTTCAAATACCGACTTTTTATAGCGCCTTTTCATAGTAAACACGCTTTCCCCGACTTGTAAAATGAGTGAGCATACAGTAGTGTCAGTGTTTAGAGCGCCGTTAGGTGACCTTCGTTCCAAGGCGATTTTCACGCAGAATTCAATTGTTGGCCCATTTTTCTTATTCGCTGCAGTGTAAACGAGTGCTGATTCTATTATATAGCGCCTTTCAGCATGAACTCCGTTCCTGGGTGCACTAGACTCGTGTTTACGTAATCCTGAGAAATGAGACGGGCATTTTCAGGGGCAATGCTGGGGGCTCAACCCATGGGCTTTTCTTCATAGTAAAGAGCATCAGTTGGTTTATTTGATCACCGAATGACCCACCGAAACAGCCGAGCTGCTCACCCCAAAGCACGTGGGACAGGCCCGCCAGCTTGTGTGTGCGTGTTTATTTTTATTTCATTTTTATTTGACACCTACTCCTTTTTGTACTGTAGCGGGTACATCCAATTTTTGGTACCCCCTACCCCGCACTCTTAAACATAATTCTGGTTCTTTAATGGCATTTGACAGGGCAGGGTGGTTCCTCGTAGCCCCGTTTCAATGCATAGCGCTAAACACATGCAATGTCTTCTTCTTCTTCTTCTTCTTCTTCTTCTTCTTCTATTGCCCGACTATGAGCCGTTTAATTCTGTAAAGGCTTACAGAAGGTACCACAGGTGGACAAAATGTCTGGTGGGGCTCAACAGATCCTGAATACCCGATGAGAGCCAGTATGACAGCATAAAGCGACAGTCCTTTAAAATCAGGAGACCTTTGATTTGTCACAAACCCTTTTTCGTGTGTTTTCAGTTTTTTTTGTAAAACGTGTCACAGATTTCAGTACATCGGGGGTCTTTCTGGAACCATCATATCGGTGGTTCTTTTGGGATCTAAATAGTTCTCTTATGTGACTGCTCTGAGATTCACTTCTATCACCTTTATTATGAAGAGAGTACGATGGGAAACGTGATTATTCTGTCACCTCTTCATTGTTTTTGCACAGCTGTGTTCGTGAATGAATGAATGGGCACAAAGCTAATCTGATATAGCGCCTGGCCCAATAATCAACATTCATATTGAAAGACAGAATAAGCACGCGCGAAAACACCGCAGATTTCCCCAATGCAGAAATTACTAAGAGAAATCGGATTGCATAAAAGGCGCTATAATATACATTCCGTTTCTGTGGCAACAGCAGATGTGATTAAGACCGCGCGCCACTTACAGTACGGGAGGGCCCGGCCGCCTGTAACGGACTAAAACGTAACTTCAAGCACAAATACAGCGACTCGTGAACGCGCACCATGTATTGACCCCGCCCCTTCCATTCAGTCGGTTTAATTGATTAGCAGTCAGCGCGGCGTGGTGAACCAACCAGAGTGGCGTAGTGGCAAAGACTTTGGATGTACCCTGATGCTTTGTGACCCTGAGCAAGTCACATCACCTGACTGCGCTAAGTGGGAAAAACGCAAAAGAAATTGCACCGATTATTTCTTCAATATTGAACAAGCTAAATAATAACCACGGCGTAAAATGAATTTAGTTTTATTTTCAAGTTGCGTCCCTTTTATTTATCCATTTTAAAACCTAAGTGAATACATTGTTGTGTCTGAATATTTCTATGATGAATGTGATGATGATGATGATGATGATGATGATGATGGTGATGATGATGATGATGATGATGACGAGGTCGTGTTGCTGTCTGGAAGAGGAGAAGCCGAGCTGGTAATTCTGAAGGAGGACCTCAAATAACCCCGGTTGTCCTGGAAATCGGGCAGACGCTTTGAGGTTCATTCCAAGAGAACAGCGGCAGCGCCGTTTTCAGTTTTCAGTGAATTCCTGTCGTGCCAAAGTGGTCCTTCAAGTAACGTAAGGAAAGACTGGATCTAAATTCCACATATCGTAGAGTGTCCGTTTAACACTGGCGGTGTACGTGCTGCCATTTCATTGACTTTTAAAGGCGCTCAGGTCTTTTCTTTTTATGGGAATTCGGGGGGTTTGACGGTGCGCACGGCATTGCAGCCTTTCAAGAAACCCGGGAATTCCATCCTGGAGCCAGTGTTCTCCGATCTCCTTGTTGGCTTCGCTGTGCCCCAATAACACGCATGTTAGGGTTAGTCGGAGCCTCTAAACTGACCGTGGTGGACTCCGCGTGTCCCCCTGCTACTGAGTCACGTCTCGTCCAGCGCTGACCACACCAGGCGCCTTCGGGAAGAGAAACTGGCGTCGGAATGCGCAAACTTGTGGAGAGAAAAAAAAAATTATCATAGCAATTTACACGCAAAGTCGAAAAGTGTTTACCAAATAGTCGGCTGTTATCCTTCAGTAGAGACGAACACTCAATAAAATAACGAAACCCCGGCGCGCACCCGACGTCCCGGCACCTCAGCACGCCAGTGAGCATTCACGACATATAGGCTCGGCATCAGAATCTTCTGGACGGGGGCAGATCCAGATTTTCAAGAACGCATACGTTTTAGTAGTGGTCGGACCCCGTAGTGAGGTAGCGGGCAGCCCTCCATTTATGAGTTCAATAATGATTATGCCGAGCTGTAGCAGATAGCTGTCAATTTGTGGCATTTAGCTTCTTAGTTTCTGGTCAGATTACTTATGTGATCAATCTCTCCATCTATCAATCATATTTATCAATCCTTCAGTCAATCGATCCGTCAGTTAACCACGGGTCTTCAATCAATCAATTAACCACATCAGTCAGGTGTGGTAATTGAGTATACAGTAGTGTTGCTGCATATAGTGCCTTCAGATAACGAACTTCATCCCAGGACGATTCCTAAGAAGTTGCTGGAATATTTTTACTGGCGGTGTGACTGAGTGCGCAGGATCAGCTGTGCAGGCTGCTTGTTTTATATGGCGCCTTACAATATGAATTCCCTCCCAGAGCACACTTCGTTTGTCTTAATCCTATAAAAGTGCAACAGGCTTGTTCAGAGTCAATGCTTAACCCTACACCTTGGGCCTTTTGTATAGCGCCTTTCCAGCGCCAATTAATCAATCAATCACTCACAGTATAGCAGAGGCTTTGGACTTCAAGTCCCACTACTGGCAGCATGTGACCCTGAACAAGTCACGTCACCTGCTTGTGTTCCAAATGTGACAAATAGGAAGGAAAGGGAGTGCATCTCAGACGTTGGATGGACCTTGGGTTAACGGATCAGTCAAATAAATCAGTAATAATCCATCCAGAAGTCAACCGATCCATCAATCAGTCATCTCATCTTTACCTGGGGAGGGATGTGGCATCAATCCATAGAGATGTCATTAAGTAGCTCCTTTGGATCAATTTTCGCTTTTAAAATCAATGACTCAGCAGGTGGATGAATTCCATCCTTTCTGAAGTTTTAATGTGTTCTTCATTATTTATTTATTTATTTATTTATTTATTTATTTATTTATTTATTTATTTATCCCAAGCCCTCATCCCCTGGAGTCAAAACAATCCAAATGTGTGGCGCTCCTGCTTTTAGCTAAGCTCCTGTTTCATTGTTCATTACACGTTTTAGGTTTGTGCTTGTTGCCCATCATTTTGTGATAAAAGTAAACCTGGTTGGGGACGATGGGCAAAAACCCGGACAAAGTGACAGTCCCATAAAATCCAGCCAGACACTTGGATAGGCACCTGAAAGGAAAGGGAAACCCAGGTGGATGGTGTGACCCTACTTAGATGAGATGCTGCTGTTTGCTGGTGATTTCTAAAGTTTGTAAATGTGCAGATGAAAGCCTCCTCCCATCTGCCCCAGTGCACTGTTGCCTGATGGGAATTGTAGTCTCTGCGTTTCCACAGCCACAAGGTTGCACGGTAGATGAAAGCACGCATTTTGGGTTTGCTTTTCTATACACAACACTTTTTTCTTCCTGGGGCTAATGGCACAAATTTCACTTTGCACAGAACGGCACAAAGGGTTTAGTAAGCGGAACTCGAATTGCAGGCTCATCTGCGTTAACAAATGTTCAAGTGTCAGTGTGTGTGAGTGTGTGTGAGTTTGTAATGCAGCATCTGTTGAAATGAAAAATGCAAGACCATTAATTAATATATACTTTACAAAATACATTCCAATAGATGGTGCACTGCAAATGTTAACACTGTGGTCTACGCTGATTATTTACATTTCAACCCTTCTTAGAGGGGTGACACAGCTAGCATTAATATATCAATGGGTTAATTTGTAATTCCAAAAGGTCCTAAACGTTTAAGTGTTATTGAACCACCTGTTGGAATGCATCCTGTAATGCATGTAGTAGCACAGGTGCATTTGTTATTCCAATAGCAGTGTTACTGTTTGTGATGCACCGCCTGTTGGAATGACAAGTGCAAAGCATTTTATTACCACATGTATTACAAAATACAGTCGAGTAGATGGTGCCCTGCAGAGGCTAATGCTGTGCTGTATGCTGATCACTTACATTTCAACAGGTCTTAGATGGGTGGCACAGCTAGTCACTAACAAGAGGGTGAATGTTGCCCGGGCCCTGACATGGGTGGCCCTGGCCGGCCCTGCAGTCTGGTGGTGAAGTGTTTGTTACCCAATATCAGTCACTCTGTTATTTTATAAAGCACCTTTCATCGTAAGTGATATCCCAACACACTTTTCAGGTACAGCATAACACAGATATTAACAGCTGCTACAGTTTGGGCAGCCGGAGACCCACCAGTGCTGCAGAAGAAGTCACTGAAGAGGAAGGAATCTGTGACTTTGTGATTTTATAGAGTGCCTTTCATCATAAGAAATTTCTTATGACTCATCACGGTTCAAATCAGTCTGCCATTTCCAGTCTCACTTAATTTCCAGTCAGCACATTAACAGTGTTTTGAGAGAGGACCAGGAGACTGATGTTAAGAGCAAATACACGAGCATCAAAGGCAACATGAGAAACAAAAATCGCGGTCCAATGTTCAGGAACAAAAAGTCAAAAACCAAAAGTACGCTTAGAACTGAAAAATTACCTGATGAGATGAAGACACACACGCATAGTAAGGGGTAGGAGCAAAAGTGATAAGTGCTTTTATTTAAAATCCTTAAAAAAACAGTGTTCAAATCCATAATGCCGTGCAAAATCGTCAATAGATAAATAATCCAATAAAAGTCAGTGAACGTGTGGAGAGTAAAAGTAGTCCAATAACACAATCCATTAAAAACGAGGCTAAAATCCAACGGCAGGAAACTTCTCCAGAATCACAGCATGTCCTTTAAAAATTCACGTCTCCTCTGCTAACCCCAAACAGGATCGTGCAACAGGGGAGACGCCCGCCAACAGGCACAGCCGTCCTCCTCCAGGTTTGCGCCCCTGCTGCTCCATGACTTCCCAGTATCGGGCCCCATCTGGACCTCTTCTTACTGGGGCTCAGGTCCCTGCCGCCATCCGTGGCCCTGACAGGGCTCCCCAACTCCAACTGCCTTCCTGGAGTTACGCTGAAGCGAGCCACGTGTCACTGTCCACTCCACCAAAACACTCGGCAGGGGTGACACCCTGTAGCCCCATAGCGTCGGCCGCACGCCCACCCAAGGGCTCTCCTCCCACCTGCCTGCCTGCCTTCTCTCTCTCTCACTCCGACTCTCCAGCATTCCTGTCTTCTTCTCTCCTATCTTTTAACCTTCGTTCTCCGTTTCCTTTCCTTCTCTTCTCTTCTCTCTCCTTCTGTTTTTTACATTCTCTTTTGCCCTGTCTCATACCCGCTGCTCTTATATACCTCTGTGGGTGCAGCACCTCATTTGCGGACCACAGAAAGTCAATGGAGCAATCGCTACAGACCACAACCCCACGTGCAGGTGTGGTCCGCCTCAGTCACCCCACCAACCTCCTGCAGCCTGAGACGGCTATTCAGTTAATAAAGACGGACCCACTACTCCACCGGTGCCACACTGTGTCTGCTGCGGATGGACGGGTTCGTCTATAATCTTGTGGTATTATATAGTGCCTTTCATAGCAAGTCAAGTGGCTTTGTTATCATACCATCCATACACCGTATTGCAGCATACAGGGGCATGAAGAAGAGCTCATTAGGACTGGTGATGCAGCACAGACTTAACACAGGACAAGGGCAAGACAAGCGGAGGACTGTGCTATCCTGTACTGCACTGCACTGTACTATACTATGATATGCTAGACTGTACTCTACTGTACTGTACTGCACTGCACTATACTATACTATGATATGCCAGACTGTGCTATACTGTACTGCACTATACTATACTATGATATGCTAGACAGTACTGTACTGCACTGCACTATACTATACTATGATAAGCTAGACTGTACTGTACTGTACTGCACTGCACTATACTATACTATGATAAGCTAGACTGTGCTATCCTGTACTGCACTGCACTATACTATACTATGGTATGCCAGACTGTGCTATACTGTACTGCACTATACTATACTATGATA
>JANRMT010062816.1:21068816-21087458 GCA_026402145.1 Polypterus bichir lapradei | reverse complement strand
CTATTATATAGCGCCTCTCTCTCTATCTATCTATCTATCTATCTATCTATCTATCATTATATAGTGCCTTTCATATCTATCTATCTATTTATTATATAGCACCTCTCTCACACTCTATCTATCTATCTATCTATCTATCTATTATATAGCGCCTCTCTCTCTATCTATCTATCTATCTATCTATCTATCTATCTATCTATCTATCTATCATTATATAGTGCCTTTCATATCTATCTATCTATTATATAGCACCTCTCTCTCTCTCTATCTATCTATCTATCTATCTATCTATCTATCTATCTATCATTATATAGTGCCTTTCATATCTATCTATTTATTATATAGCACCTCTCTCACACTCTATCTATCTATCTATCTATCTATCTATCTATCTATCTATCTATCTATCTATCATTATATAGTGCCTTTCATATCTATCTATCTATTTATTATATAGCGCCTCTCTCTCTATCTATCTATCTATTATTTAGCGCCTCTCTATCTATCTATCTATCTATCTATCTATCTATCTATCTATCTATCTATCTATCATATAACACTTGACGTTATCTGCCAATCTCTTTTTCGGTGTCTTCCTCGTTCCTTTCTTTATTGTCTCAGGCTAACACCCTCCGTGTGGCATTGTTGAGTTTCTATTTAAGAGTTCCTTGTATTTTCATGGAGATTTTTTTTTTTGTACTTCTGCTGCTCGTTTTTAAAAGTGTTACATAAAATAAAGAATTGTTGATGAATTTTGTAGCAATATGTAACGTGAAGCAATACGTTTTAAGCTGTAAATCCAGATGACGCACCTCAGACAAGCTGCTCCTGCCCCAGATATTCCTGCCTGTGTCTTGTCAGTATGCCGCATGCCGACGGGCAGCTGATGCCCAGCTCTGGTCGTAGGCACAGACACTGGCGTCCCTCGGGTGTTTGGTATGCTGGAAAAAATTAAAGAGTACAGCGATGAGTCTGTCAGAGGAAGCCGCAGTCACAAACAAGTGCAAAGCACGAAGAGCCACAACATCTGCGCCCGGCCGCCCCTTCACATCTTTGAAACGTCGCCATGTCAGCTCATCTTGTGGAGGCCCACCGGATGTTTCATCAGCGTGATGTTCATTTGGGGGGCTCTCCTTCTTTCATGGTATCCACATCACAGCTCTGCCTTCATGTTCAAAAACAAGGAATGACGAAATTGACAGAGTCCTCCAAAAATACTGGGCCAGAGACATCGACGTGGACGCTGCGTCTGCTTGCCTCGAGTCCTTTGAAATTCACACAGAAACAAGTGGAGGAGGCCACAGATCCTCAAAGAGACTTCGAGGTTGTTCTGTGCTGTCTGTGGAACTTCACACGTCTGGCTATTGGATTATTTTACGTGTGGCCTCTTAGAGCTGCCTGAGTATTTAATGTTGTCCCTGACATATTGACATATCTGTCATACTGCACATTTAGTGGCCCGATGTAAGAATGATGGGTCACCAAAAGACCCTTTTAATGTCCAACAATTCAAATAAATCAAACATTTTTTGGTATTTTTGCCCTGTGGGGTTCTGGGCTAAAAATGAAACCAAAAAGGCATCTGGCTTCTTAGCCACAAGTTTAGGTCTGTCTGCTTGGGAGCTCCGGCTGGCCGGCAGGTCACTCTTACTAAAATGTCGCCTCCTTCTGGGAAGCCGAGGCTTTTATGGAGGATGAACTGAAGGGGCGGAGTCACCTCAGCTCACTGGGCGGGTTTATCAGCACTCCGGAGAGAGAGAGAGAGGAGATGACAATATATATTTAGATATTTACTGTGGAAGACAGGGGGCGCTCTCACACCCCAAACCCCAGGCACAACTCATAGCTACACCATCACGGGTTCAAATAAACCTTATTTATTGTTCCCAATACCTCTAACCACAAGACAGTCACAATGGACTTTCATTCCTCTCTTCTTCCTCGAACTCCTCTTCCTCCCGACTGTGACTTATTAAAGTGAGTCAGCCAGCTCCTTTTATCTTGGACCCAGGAGTATTCCAGTGCCAGGGCATAGCCCAACCAAAGTACGTTCTAGGTCAGTCAGAAGGTCCCTAACTTCCTGTTGTGCCCTCTGGCAGCACCCATAGGCCCCAGCAGGGCTGCCCCACTGCACTACAAGTCCCATGATTCCTTGCAGATATCCCATTGGATCCTGAAGCCGAGGAATACTGCCATCTAGGGGGTTGGTTGTTGTGCATCATCTGTTGGCATTAAAAATGCACACACAACAAGTGCCTTGGAATGGGTGAGTCGCGAGTGACGTTGTCAGGGGAGTTTTGAAACGAAGCCTCCCTCCATTGGAGCCGACACCAGGCGAGATACCCATCCTTGTGCATGGTACAGTAAATATATATATATGTATTGTGGTGGGCCGAGGGGCCCTTACCCAGCCGGGACGCCTTTGGCACAGAAGGACCGAGGGAAAGAGGACTTATTCCTGATACTGTCTCCCCCGGACTGACAGAGGGCAGCCCCCCCGTGGTTTACAGCGGAGCCACAGATGTGGGGCACGGAAGCTCAACCCTGTTTTGCTTGTGGCCACCACCAGGGGGCGCCTGGACATCTACTGGGCCCTGTTTGACAGCACTTCCACCACACTGGAAAGAAGGTCATTGGACACCTGGAATCCTTCTGGGTGTCCGAAAAAAAGGGGGTCCAGAGTCGGGAGGAAGGACGACGAAGCCTGTGAGGAGGGCTGTGCTTTGGTGCTGTGTTTGTGCTGTCCAAGTGGGAAACGGTGGAAAAATAACGAGTGCTGTGCGACATTTGTGTCTCCGCCTGTCTGTGTCGGGGTTTGGGTGGCTGGAGCACCCCGGTATAGTCCACAGGAAATATGTCAGAATATTTCAAATGTTGCCTCAGATAGTCATTCAATCATTTTTGGATAATTATTAATTTAAAAATTTAAATTCATATTTTATAGAGTGCCTTCTAATCTTTTATATGTTAATATTTTGCATAGTACCTTAGACAGTCATATAATTATTAATGAAGTGCCTTTTAAATGCTAACATTTTATAGAGTATGTGTCATAGCTATCTATCATTATTTGGATATTTATTAATATACGGCCTTTTATTCATTAATAGTATTTTAAGTAGTGCCTGTCATCCAAACATTTCAATAGAATTATAAATATAGCGCCTTTTATATGTGAATGTTACATAACACCTTGGGCAGTCATCTAAACATTTTCATATAATTATTAATAAAGTGACATTTGTACCTATCTTTATATTTGTGCTTTTCATAGTTATCTTAAATTTCTGAATATTTATCAATGTAGCGCCTTTTATATGTGAATGTTACATAGCACCTTGGGCAGTCATCTAAATATTTTCATTTAATTATTAATAAAGTGACTTTTGTACATATTGATATATTTGTGCTTTTCAAAGTTATCTAAAATTTTAAAAAAATTGATTAATGTAGTGCCTTTTACATGTTAATATTTTATACAGTGCCTTAGACAGTCATCTAAATGTTTTCATATAATTATTAATAAAGTGACTTTTGTACCTTTCTTTATATTTGTGCTTTTCATAGTTATCTATAATTTTTAAATATTTATTAATGTAGTGCCTTTTACATGTTAATATTTTCTGCAGTGCCTTAGGCAGTCATCTAAACATTTTTACATACAGTAATTATTAATAAAGCGACTTTTCAAAGTCATCTCACATTGCAGTTTTTAACAAGGTGCCCTTATACTGCCCAGGAGTATCTTATATAGCGCCTTTCACACCTACCTGCTGCTGTCTGAGGCCTAATTGCCCCCTCTGATCTTTGCATATTTTTAGCCGATCGTCTCATGGAGCTCCACAGACTTTGCTCAGAATGCCCCCCTCCTCCCCGCCCCTGTCACTGTGCCCACATTGCGCCCGCCTGCCCCAAAAGCCTTTCTTTCTTGCCCCGCTTTCCGCACAGCTCCTTCTATTGTGTCCCCCTGCTTTTCATTTAAAAACGGCCAACTTGAAGAGCCAACGGTCGACAGGCTGAAGCGTGACGTGTGAAATTGGAATTTTGAAAATATGGAGTGTGCTGTGCCAGCTGAGACACAATCGGCCCCTTTAGCGCAGGTGACCTTGTGACTCGCTGTGCTCAAGTGGGCGCCGAGCTACAAAGCGCCTATTTGTGCCCACAGCTTTTACTGTTGCTCCAAAGGAAAAGTGATTTATATGGCTGACCTCTTCGGGGGGATAGCAAAGAAGCCGAACTATAAAAGAGCCGATAGTTGAAAAATATTCGCTGGCATTAATGCGGCTGAGGGCTGAGTGTTAGTGCTGAGTAGAAATAACACGAGCGGCCCTCGAGCCCTCCGCACCGGACAAGGACAATCAAAGGACGCCCGCAGCAAAGGGGCATCCCATTCCAAACGACGAGCAAACCCACCAATCCTCGGAGAGTGGAGTCACTTTCATGAAATTCTAAGGAACAAATCAAATTCTCACCACGCTGAGACGGCACACCTCAGTGTCCTCCATTGTGTGTCGCTGCTCAGTCATTACAGCGACTCCTTGTTCTCTAAACGTGTGTCAGACTTTGTTTTGGGGGGTTTTAGGGGACGAGGACCCTGCTGGTTCCGTTCATATTTGTGTGCATTTCTAATGACGTTAAAAACGTAATGCGCTCTCTCGCGCTGCCATTTTGTTTTCCTGTTCGGGTGCCGCCATTTTGAGCCCACTTGGGCTTCAGTTGCTGTGCTTTTGAAAGTCTTCGGACCCCCCG
The DNA here is from genome assembly GCA_026402145.1 of Polypterus bichir lapradei. Lineage (NCBI taxonomy): Eukaryota > Metazoa > Chordata > Cladistia > Polypteriformes > Polypteridae > Polypterus > Polypterus bichir. The sequence continues at coordinate 21,082,709 of JANRMT010062816.1, read as the reverse complement.
TCACTTTTTGCACACTTTACCGTGTTGCACGTTTTGTTTTAGATGGAGACATTTGCCATTTTTGTCCCCTGATCCTCACTCAGTATCTGCTTTGTTTTGCTGACTTCTTGCTTCTGTTTAAGGTTTATGATTTACGGGTTGCACGCTGAATGACCTCTTAGGGAACTTCTTGTGGCTACTGTTGTTCTTTTGAATGTTTTTATGTCATTTCCTATTTTTTATTAACAAGCCTTCACTTATAAAGATTCCTTGTTGACCCTTCTGTTTACAGGCCAGGGGTTTATAGCCATCCTCACTCTTGTAGGGCTTTTCATCATTTTCTGGAACATTTCTTGTTACTTTTTCCATCTCCTGTGTTTGGGGCCTGCAGATGGCTGTAGTGGGATGAGCTGCATTTGAGGTGACCCTTCTGGGGCAGGCTGGTTTGGTTGTTGTCCTGTCTTTACGAACAACAGACCTTTAGAGCAATCTGGACGAGAGCAAAGCTGGCCAGTCGTCTCCACTTAACTCCCTCAAAATAACATCAAGTCGAGTTTTGAAGGCCCCTAATGTCCTCCTGTCTGCCACACTACGTGGTCTCTTATTCCAAGTGTCTGTGTGAAGAAAAACTTAAAACGTGTGTGTGGAATTCACCCTTCACAAGTTTCCAGCTGTGTCCCCGTGTTCTTGATGAACTCATTTTAGAGTCACCATCTCGATCCACTGGACTAATTCCCTTATCGTTTTAAACACTTCAGTCAAGTCTTCTCTTAATCTCCTGTAAAGGCTCAGCTCTTTTCATCTTTCCTCATAACTCATCCCCTGTAGCCCTGGAGTCAGCCTAGTTGCTCCTCTCTGGACCTTCTCTTGTGCTGCTGTGTCCTTTATGGAGACCAAAACTGCACCCCGGACTCCAGACGAGGCCTCACCAGTGCGTTATAAAGCCTGAGGAGAACCTCCTGTGACTTGTAACTCCACACGTTAAGGCGCTATATAACCTGACAGTCTGTGAACCTTCTTAATGGCTTCTCAACACGGTCTGGAGATCGAGAGCGTCGAGTCCACTTCTTCTTCTTTCGGCTGCTTCCATTAGGGATGGCCACAGCAGATCACCTTCTTCCATATCTTTCTATCCTCGTCATCTTGTTCTGTCACACCCATCACCTTCATGTCCTCTCTCACCACATCCATAAACCTTCTCTTAGGCCTTCCTCTTCTCCTCTTACCTGGCAGCTCTATCCTTAGCATCCTTCTCCCAATATACCCCTCATCTCTCCTCTGCACAGGTCCAAACCAACACAATCTCGCCTCTCTGACTTTATCTCCCAACCGTCCCACCTGAGCTGACCCTCTAATGTCCTCATTTCTAATCCTGTCCATCCTCGTCACACCCAATCCAAATCTTAGCATCTTTAACTCTGCCACCTCCAGCTCTGTCTCCTGTGCCACCATCTCCAGCCCATATAACATAGCTGGTCTCATACCGTCCTGTAGACCTTCACTGTCACTCTTGCTGATACCCGTCTGTCACCAATCACTCCTGACACTCTTCTCCACCCATTCCTCTCTGCCTGCACTCTCTTCTTCACTTCTCTTCCACAATCCCCATTACTCTGAATTTTTGATCCCAAGTATTTAAACTCCTCCACCTTCATCAACTCAACTCCCTGTGTCATCCACACCATTCCACTGACCTCCCTCTCATTCACACACATGTATTCTGTCTTGGTGGTCCTACTGACCTTCATTCCTCTCCTCTCGTATCTCCACCTCTCCAGGGTCTCCTCACTCTGCTCCCTACTCTCACTACTGATCACAATGTCATCAGCAAACGTCTCAGTCCATGGGGACTCCTGTCTAATCTCGTCTGTCGAGTCCACCACGACTCCTAAATCTTCTTATAAGGTGGACTCTCGATTTTCTGACCGCTCATTGTGTATTCAAACCTCGTATTTTTACTTCCTGCCTGTTATTCTTCACATTTTCTGACATTAAACTTCATGGTCCACAAATCTGCCCAAGTCTGTCTGCTGTGCAAGTCCCTCTGTGATGGTTCAATGGACTCCTAATTATCTGCCATTTCCTCCTAAGTTGGTATCATTTGCAAACATCCCCAGCTTGTTCTTTCTATTCCTACCCAAATCATTTATATGTATTAAAAATAGCAGTGGTCCCCACACTGCCCCCTGCTGGATGCCACTCTTAACTTCACCTGATTCTGATGACGTTCCTCACCCCGTCACCCCCTGCTTCCTGTGTCTGAGCCAATCCTGCCCCCATCTGCACACCACCCACTGAACTGCCACTTGTTTTAGTTTGATGCCCACCCTCACCTTATTAAATGCTCTTCTTACGGTCCATTCAGGTGACCTCATGGCCATTTTGTTTTGTTTGAGACCCCACATGACGACTGTCCGAATACGATTTGTGTCCTCGTCCTTCTAAGCCTCAGCTAGAACACTCGCCATTTTCCTGGCCATTTTTTGCTGTGTTGACAGGACCCCAAAACTAACAACAAAGTCCGAGCCCACTCTGCCAGGCGTCTCTCTCTGTCTCTCTCACACCAGGTACCCTGTCATCTGCTGTCCCCAGCATCCTGGGGGTTGTCCCTGGGGTGCCACTCACTTTCTGGCTTTCTCTTTTTTCTTGAGGGTCTTTGCAGATTTTCCTTCCAGGTGCTATGGATGGTTGGCACCAGCAGTCCTTGGTGGCCTGTGTCATCATGTCCTCCCACACTGGGAACTGCCAGTCAGTCTTGTGCAGATTCCTCTATTTCTCCTACCATCTTGGGCATCCCCATGCCAGCTGGGCACTCCAACAGTATGATTACGTAAAACACTGAGAGGCCTCCCAAAAGTGAGCCCCCCGTGCTTACCCCATGGCACATCCTCTTAGTGTTTTCATCCCCCAGTTGACTACCTGATGCTTGTGCCCGGCACAGGCATTTTGTACTCTTGAGTCAGTTTGTGCCTTTTGGAGAATTAAAAGCCGCAGATGAAACACCAGGCCGGATGCCAGCAGACATGGGAATTTCACTTTGTGGTTTCATCCCTTTTTGTGTTCATTTTTTCAGATGTACTTCCTTCTGGGGTGGGTTACACCCGGAGTGGATTATTCAGAGTCTCAGCTGCTGACAATTTTAGTGAAAGAAACAACAAACAGGAAGTCCTTTTATTTTGGCAGAGGTTGTGCCCCACATGGTTGGGTGACTTTTTGAAATCCAGCGACGTGATTGTCACAAGCATACCACTCTTCAGTTCTTCATGTTGCCTCCGGCTGTTTTTCATGTGACTGCCCACTGTATGCTGTGGACTATGGCTGGCCAGTCGTCCCCGCCAATACCCCCAGGCCGCCAGATGGAGGCATTCCCTGCAGCATGGAGGTGCCCCGAATGCCAGCAGGGAATCATGGACATTGGAGTTTTCCTTCACAGCCCTGCTGGATACCCTGGGGGCCACCAGAGGACGCTGCAGGGAGGCCCAGGGACTGTTATTTGCCCTATAACCCGGAAGTACGTCTTAGTCACAGCGACAGGGGAAATGACGTACTTCCGGGATGAAGAAGAGGAGTTTTGATATGACCCAGAAGTGCTGGATAATCACATGGACTGAGGGTTCAGAAGCACTTCCGGGTCATGGACTATAAAGGACTGTGAGAGATCCCAGACGGACGAGCTGAGTCGGGTGGCAGGGTGACAATGTGTCTGGGAGTGCAGGATTGTTTATTGATTGGAGTATTGTTACTGATTTATGAATATAGTGGAGTGGAGGGTGCTTTGTGCACATTATTACTTTAATAAAGTCAATTATTGGACTTTTATCTGGTGTCTGGAGTCTGGTCTGAGGGTTCAAGGGGACGACAGCGCCTCCTATCTGTCACAATGCCAAATGTATTAAGCAGTAGGCAGAGGTCCCCACTATCCCATGAGGGTATTTGAGGATATTAAATAAGTAGCTGGCCGAGTCCACGCTAAATTATCTGGCACTTAAATCTCGGAGAAAGAAACTGAAATGACTTCAGCAGAGCGGGCGGGCAGTCCACAACCCTGACGATGTCACTCGTGACCCGCCCATTCCAAGGCACTTGACGTGTGTGCTCAACAAATGTAGTGTATTTTTAATTTCAACAGACGGCGCATACAATTGACACAATCACTCAAATAAACGACATCATAAACAGTAAATAAAAAGATTAAGAGGAGGATTGCTGATCCCATTGGAGCCCATTAGCTGGTGGTCTGACTGCGGGGGTCTCAAACTCTAGTCCTGGGAGGCCAGCATACCCACTTAATGAAGTTCATTTGATTCACTGAAAAAGACCCAATTGTTTGCGTCACTAACGGACAGTTGAGGGGTGCCTCAGAGTGCCCCCTAATCCCTGTTGTGTTCGCTCCCTGGCTTAAGTACACTTACTTTGATTGTGTTGTTATTGTTATTTTATTGTTTTTAAATGATTATTCTTGATCTATTCTTACTCTTCAATAATGTTTGTCTGTCATTATGTACTGTATCTTCTTCTTCATCTTTCGGCTGCTCCAGTTAGGGCTCGGCACAGCGGATCATCTTCTTCCATATCTTATATACTGTATGTTTGTTGATGTGTCCTATTCTCTTAAAATGGAGTTTCAGGGGGCGTGGCCACGGTGAGGTACAGCTGGAGGACCGCCCACTGCCTCGAAGGGCGTGCAGGCTGTCAGGTCCGTCAGATTATTGGGGATTTCGTGTTTTCTGATTCTCTGCTTCATTTTGTGTTTTTCCAGTTGGATTAAAGGCCTGGATTTGTCGCTTAAGTTGCCTTTTCAGCAATCTTTGTGTTTTGCTCCTTTTTCTTATTTCTAGATTATGCTTTTCCTTTGATAATAAATCTTATTTTTAGTGAGTCAGAATTTTCACGTTTCTTCTCTACATCGTTTGTTCATTTTTTAGTACAGAAGATTATAAAGGTTGTTTTGAAGAAGCTCCAGAAACTTCCAGACTTTCACAGAAGCTTCTAGTCTTGACAAACATGGTGAAAATACAAAGCGAGGTGTCTAAAAGACACATGCACCCGGCCGTCCACATGATCTAAAAGAAAACGGGATTAATCAGACCAGGATGCCTTCTTCCATTGCTCTATGGTTCAGTTCTAACACTCATGTGCCCATTGTGAGTGCTTTAGGCGGTGGACAGGGGTCAGCATGAACACTCTGGCAGGTCTGTGGCTACACAGCAAGCTGCAATGCACTTTGTGTTATGACACCTTTCTCTCATGGCCAACAGTAACTTTTTCAGCCATTTGTTTTTCTCTAGTAGCTCTTCTGTGGGATCCCCTTCCCTCCCCACATGCAACAATAAGGTTTGGGTGCCCATGACCCCGTTGCCAGTTCACTGCTTGTCTTTCCTTAGACTATTTGTGGTAAATGCAAACTACTGCATACTGGGAACACAACAACAACAACATTTATTTCTATAGCACATTTTCATACAAAGAATGTAGCTCAAAGTGCTTTACATGATGAAGAAAAGAGAAATAAAAGGACAAAGTAAGAATTAAAATCAGAGAACACTAATTAATGTAGAATAAGTAAGAAGTAAGGGCCGACGGCCAAGGAGGATAGAAAAAACAAAAAAAGCTCCATAAAAAATAAAATGCAGGGGGTCCAGGCCACGAGACCACCCAGCCCCCTCTAGGCATTCTACCTGACATAAATGATCAGTCCTCATTGTATTCAGGGCTCTCATGGAAGGACTTGATGATGAGGGTCATGTAGACTTCTGGAGCTTCTGGGGACATCACGGTGCTTTGACCAGGTGGTGGTGGTGCAGGTCGCCGTCACAGAAAAATGGAAAAAGAGTTGGGGTCAGTATGGATTTTAGAGCCACCATGAATAGTAATGATAATTAATTGAATATGCAGAGCATCAGGATTTAACTAAGATGAAGTTATGAGAAGGCCATGTTAAAGTAATGTGTTTTTAGCAGTTTGTTAAAGTGCTCCACCGTATCAGCCTGGCAAATTCCTATTGGCAGGCTATGCCAGATTTGAGGTGCATAGCAGCAGAAGGCCGCCCGCCTCACCACTTCTTTTAAGTTTAGCTCTTGGAATTCTAAGCAGACCCTCATTTGAAGACCCAAGGCTACAATTTGGAGTGTAAGGTGTAAGACATTCTGAAAAATAAAATGGAGCAAATTATTGAAGGCTTTATAAACCATCAGCAGTATTTTAAAGTCAATTCTGAATGACACCGGTAACCAGTGTAGTGACGCTCAGACTGGGGTGATGTGCTCGGATTTTCTTTTCCTAGTTAGGATTCTAGCAGCTCCATTCTGCACTCGTTGCAGTTGATTTGTGTCTTTTTTTGGTGGTCCTGAGAGGAGTGCGTTACAGTAATCTAGTCGACTGAAAACAAAAGCGTGAACTAATTTCTCAGCATTGTTCAATGATATAAGAGATCTAACTTTTGCTATAATTCTTAAGTGAAAAAATGCTGTCCTAGTGATCTGATTAATATGCGATTTAAAATTCAGGTCACAGTCAACAGTTGGCCCTAAATTCTTTACCTCCGTCTTGACTTTTAATCCTAATGCATCAAGGCCAGGGAGGCCTTCACTGGCCAGCCGAAGACAAGCTCACCCCAGGCAGCCAGACCACCAACTTCTACCTGAGTTCTGTGGCCTAAACAGGCCCAGAAAACGGGGAAGTGGCCTTAAAAGTTCAAACTAAATCTGCACAAATCCTCACGAGGGGAGAGACGCAGTATACTCTGTCTGGCCCCACAAAGAAAAACAATCTTTATAAATGAAAGATTTGTTTTACAAAATAGGGAATTTCGAGCAAAGCGCTCAATGTTGTTGAAAAGGATTTGCCAAAAATGCAATCCGAGGTGAACAAAACCAAAATCGCAGTCAGAATTCAAGGGAACGACGCAAGATAAATGTTAAAAGGATAAGAATACTCACAACACTCCCACGCTGTCCGAGTCTTTCTGACTGAATACAAATCCAGCAGGAGAGCCAACCAGCAGAGGCGTCAGGGTAGCCCCGCCTCCTGGGGCTCCGCCCACAACATGCACAGAAAATGCCAGTGCAGTCCTGACTCAGTTACCAGCAGTCCCGACTAACAACCAACAGAACTTCCATAGAGAAACAATGAATGGGATCGATTAGCGTTGAAGTGCTGTTATAAGCGGCTCGATCGCATATTGTTATTACTCTGGTTCAATAATTATTATTCATTTATGCGCTTATGTATATATTGTACTATTGTACTTTTGCACTATGTGTGTATTATGCCAGTCTACCTGAGGTTAGGGGTTCACTTAGGATAGGCGATGTCAGGTCAGCTGACACGTCACCGCGGTGAAAGTGACACAGAGACACATCTGCTGGTGCGCCGCTAGGTTTTGTGTCCCCAAAGTCAGCACAGCAAAAATGACTCCGCCCCCTTTAGTATCCGCTTAACAACGAAATCGACTAACGGCGCTCTGCTCGGAAGCACATGCTCTCAATAAGCGTAGAGACACGACTGTCTGTATATTCCAAGTCATAGAACACAAACAACAAATAATTAACAGAGACAACATAAAAATACGACAAATGAACAAAAACAGCCATAGCAATAAAAAGAGCCTTTCCGGTGTGAGCCAGGAGGCGCCACACACACTCACTTAGCGGGCCGCTCTCCCCTCACGGCTGCAGTGACGTCACTCCTACGAGGGCACAATGACACTTGATGATCCCGGATTTCTTTTCTTTTATCCAGAAGTCGCTGTCTCGATCTTACAGGTGTCTCACCTCGGGTCTCGCTTGTTAAATTAGGTGAATCTGTCACGCTCCCGTGAAATGAAAACATCTCCGCAAAGTCTTCTTTCTGCCTGTCACTCGCCCTTTGAATGACAATCTCTCATCTGTTTACATTCCAGCCTGAGTTCACATCGAAGACCAAAGCGCGCTTTTATTTTTTACCAGTTTCATTTCCCACTTTCTAGTAGCAGCCTTACCCCTCTAAAGATCCCCACTTGCAAGGACTCAGGGTCAACGGAAATGAGGGGGTGACACTGAGCCCCTGATGACGTCAGGTCACCTTTAAAGGAGGTGTTTTCAGATCTCTCAGGCTGTTTGGTCGGATGATGTCAGAGGAGATCCTGCTGATGTGGTGCCATCGCAGACACACCTGGCACAGGCATCCGCCTCTTTGACTAGTGCTGGGAGAGCTGGGTGCCTGAGCCCGCAGGTGTCACTCGCCATTAATCAACCTGTGAGAGGCGAAGAGGATCAATGCGGTACAGAGGGGACACGTCAGTGTTAGAGGGCACAATGTTCATGCCAAGAGCACCGCTTGTCACATTTTTACACTTTGGAGAGCCTTGTGGCCTTTCAGCAACGATGAATAAAGAAGAGACGGGACTTCAAATGTAGACGGGACTGCACGTCACTCATTTGGAAGGAACCAACGCTGTCCTTTAACGTCAAGGAGACGCAAAGGAGAAAAATCAAACTCACTCAGTGGTGCGGCTCTGGGAGGCGGCAGCACCAACACCTGAGCCGCCCGCCGCTTATGAAGTTACGAGAGCAGAACAGAAACGGGGCAAACGTCACAGCCTGGCAGGGAGCACAACAGGGAAAAGGTCCACTTCCTTAATTAGGGGGGAGTGCTGGGTGGGGTGGCAGGGTATGCTGCAGCCTACCCCACCATGAAGAGGGTCCAAGGCAGGAACATCCTGGAGGGGGCGCCTGTCCATCACAGGACAGACACACACACACACACACCCAGGTGCCAACGTTGAAGGTGTAGATGGCGCCCCTACACCGGTGCCCACTTGACCTGTGTGTGGTGCTGCCCAGGATGGACCTTCATTTTGAAATTTTTTCACAATCATTTCTCACTTCCCTTCCCTGATAATTATTTCCTATAATATTTTTATGGTACACAATAAACTAAATTTTAAATATTTTTATAATAATTCATTTTTCTTAACAAGCGGATTTTCCCTAATTTTTACTGCTTATGATATTTTTATAATATACAATGGACCTTGATTTTAAATATTTTATAATAATCATTTATTTTTTTAAACAGACCTTCCTTATGATTCCTTTAATAATACGAGTAAACATAACTTATTTTTTATAAAACAAATACTTATCATTAACTGTTTTGGACAACAAACAGATCGTCCAACCCGCTATTTCCTAACTACAGGGTCACGGGGGTCTGCTGGAGCCAATCCCAGGGCACAAGGCAGGAAACAAACCCCAGGCAGGGCGCCAGCCCACCGCAGGGCACACACACACCAAGCACACACTAGGGATACTTTAGAATCTCCAATCCACCTAACCTGCATGTCTTTGGAATGTCGGAGAATACCCACGCAGACACGGGGAGAACGTGCAAACTCCACGCAGGGAGGACCCAGGAAGCGAACCCGGGTCTCCTAACTGCAAGGTAGCAGCACTACCCACTGCGCCACCGTGCCACCCTCATTACAGGCACTTTAATTCTAAATTGTTTTGATAATAAAATCTTATTTTCCAAGAGGCCTCTAAAAGACCATAAAATGGGTGAGGACCTCCACTGGGCCACCCCGGGAAGCCAGTCCCCCAACTGCGACCTGCAGGCTTCGGCCTAAAGAGGCCTACAAATGGGGTGCCGGTCTTAGCAGTTCAATGCATCACAAGCCCCACAACGTCTTTATAAATTTATTGAACAAAACCCAGATTTGGAGCAAAATGCTCAGTGCCTCTGATTATTTTTCTAATAATTGCTACACGTTATTTATCCATTTCTTTTAAATTATTTTATATAAGCGATCAATTAATGATTCTTTAAGCAACTTTATAACAAACAGACTTTCTTTTCAATGAACTGTTAATAAAATTTGGAGTTTGGACTTCACTGAAATGATTTTGCAGCTCGCTGGCCTGCCTTTGAATCGGCTTGTCGTCAGTTCCTGTCCTGCTGATCTTCTCTCCGCTCTTCCTTTTGTTATTTTTATTTCCTAAGACTTGCTCTTCATTTTCTTTTTTTTTTCTCAGTTATTATGGTTGCTTTTTCTTTATCCAGATATTTAAAGTCTTTAAACGTTTCTCCGTTCAGCAGCTCTCAGCTCTCTCTGCTGCGTCTCTGCTGCTTGTGCTGCCAATTACCCACAATTCCACTTCTGGCCTTTAAATGTCAAAAAGCAGTTTGTTAATGCAATTCCTTTTCTGTTTCAGATATGATAATAATATTAATAATAAAATAAGCGGTTTGCATTGCCCATTGCCAGCGACGTGTATGCCAGGCGCGGCGGACCAGGGGGTGACAGATGTGTGCCTGCACTTTGAAGAAGCCCCAGAGTTCATCTGGCACGACGGAACGTGAGATCAAAGTGACATGAAAGGGCCGACGTGATCTCTAATTGTCTTGAGACTTTGGTCCACCGATTATTCCTCATCAAAGTAAATTATTGCCCTGCTGCTGGAGTTTCCATGTAAACACCAATTAATAAAAATGCAAATGATATGCGCCTTATCGTGAATATTCATTATGTCAGGGAGCGAAGCCCACAGCCGGCCTCCCAAAGTCCTCACTGCTCGGAGCTGCACACGCCCAGCCGGGGCGGCCGTAATGACACTTGTCAGGTTTGGTGGTCGGGAGTCAGACGCTCCTCACATGCGAGGCATAAACAGGAGCAGACATAACAATCAGGCTCGCCGATCCCACGCAGAACACACTCCACGGATTCCCAAGGCTTGTATGCCAATGTTCCTCGCTCCTGGGAGGCCTGAAAATATTTGTTTGGCCCGTCGCAGGTGACCACCAAGCTGTTTTGACTTCTCTCTTCAGTCTGTTTACGGAATGGCTGTGGGAATAAAGGGCATCGGATAAGCGGCTTGGGATGGCGTCGGCCTGGTGGCTTTGAGAAGTCCTCTTCTGTGGCCATGGCAGGGCATGACGCACGTCCAGGGTGGCAAACTATGGAAACTGAAATGAAAAGAATGACAAGTTCCACCTAACAGCTTGTGCTCTGCGCTTGGGGCATAAAATCAGGAGAAATGTGACAAACGAGAGGAGACCATTCAGTCCATCAGGGTCATTTGTTAAGCTTGGGGTTCCAAGTTTGCTTGGAATCGTTTAATTAGGTTCATACATTTTGATAGCAATTGTTATTATTATTGTTCAACGACACGTTCATCTAATTCATGTCACAGGAGCATCCACAAGGGACCACTTGAGGGCTTATAATGTAAACTCTGCAGGATGCTGGAGGAAAAACTGGAGTGCCCAGAAAAATGCCATACAGACAGGAATCAAGATCAGGGTGCTGGATCTGAGAGGCATCCATGCCAACCCATGTGTCACCCATTATTATTATTATTACAGGTTAGGGTTAAAACTGGGCACGAGAGTGGCAACCAGCCCAGGGTGAGGTCCGGTCTACCACAGAGGCCACACACCCATAAGGCCAATAAACTGGGGGCCATGCAAACTCCACACAGAAAATGTGCGGCCTGGCAGTCAAACTCAGGATCTGTGAAGTGGCAACGATGACAGCTATACTCGTGTGCCGTGCTGGCCATTTCTTAGAAAAGGAAGAAGAAGAGAAGAACCTAGGAGCAGCTAAGAATATCAGGAATGTCCTCCCAGTTTAAAGTGACACTGCAGCCTCTCACTGTGCTACCCTGATGGCTCCCTTGCCCTGGCAACTGGGTGCCCACCTCCATCGGTGTGGATTTTTCCTCTGGGTATTCCTGCTTCCTCCTACAGCCCCAAGATTTGTGTTGTGGACCACCGGGGCGCGTCCAGCCGCCTTAACCTGACACCTTTTTACTGTCCACTGTCCTTTTCTCTTCCTCCCTCTCTTCTTTCTCTCTCGTTCTTCCACCTCCACACCTCCCTCAAATTTTGTCCTCTTCCATTCCCTGGAGTAATGGCCGCCGGCTCCTTTTATAAGACACCCAGAGGTGCTCATTGAACGGGTGTGGCAGACGTGCTGCAAACGAGGGCTCAGCAGTACTCCAGGTGCCCCCTAGTGGTGGCCATGGGCGACAGCAGGGTTGAGACTCCCTGATCCAAACCCGTGTCACTGCTGCATGCCAGAGGGGGCTGCCCTCTAGTGTTCCGGGGGAGATAATGGTCTGGATATGCTCTCTCCATGGGACCTTCCATCATCGGGGCATCCCGGCCGGGCACTGTGTGTTCACCTAATTGTCATCTCCGAATCGGCCCTCTGTGTAATTATGACGGCATGAGTGGGTCCTGCGGGGCACGGGGGTCTCAACCAGGGTTCATTCCAGGGCTTGCTGTAATTGTTTCTGGCATTGTCATTGTCTGGCTGTGACCCTGGATGGGGATTATCGAGGTTTAACAATTAATGGGTGAATAAGAATAACAATAAGGACCCACTGCAGGCCCGTGAGACTGTCAAATATCTTCAGCAGGAGTTGTAGAGAGCAGAGTGAAACTCAGGAAGAGAGCCACAGACGAGATTCAGAAAGTCCTCGGACCCCCTCACTTATTTTTTTATATTTTGCAATGGATAGATTTGTCATTTTTGCCCATCGGTCTTCACTTAATCACCCATAATGACAAAGTGAAAATGCGTGACCAGACAGGTTTGCAAATGTACTAAAAATCACTATTCAAAATCTCTCATTCATTTACTTCATTCAATTCCAATTTCAAATCTTCTTGGCTCCGTATCTACAAGCTTTGCACCCCTGGATATGGGCAGTTGGTCCAGTCTACCTTGGATGGCCATTTTCAGGTCTCTCCACATGTGTCCTGTGGGGTTTGGTAGAGACAATTGAGGACAGTCAGAGACTCGTTCCCAAAGCCACTTCAGCATTGTCTTGGCTGTGTGCTTTGGGCACTTGTCATGCTGTAAGGTGACATGTCACCCCAGTCTCATGTGGCCTGCGCTGTGGAGCAGTCCATCAATTCTGACCAGTCTCTATGTCCCTTCACCCCCAAAATCTGACGCTGCCACCACCCTGCTTCACCTTAGGGATGGCATTAGGTAGGTGATGAGCAGTGCCTGGTCTTCACCTAACAAAGTGCTTGGAGATTTGCGCAAAGAGTCCAGTTTGTGTCCCATCAGACCTGCGACTCTTGATCCCTGGGGTCTCAGAGTCCTTTAAACTGTCACGTGCCTTTTACACAAGAGTGGCTTCCATCTACCACTCTGCCATAACCGCCTGATTGACGGAGTGCTGCTGTGCTGCTCGTCTTTATGACAGAGGGCTTCTGAGCCTCTGTTAGAATGAGTGACCACTGGGTTCTTGGTCAGCTCCCTGATGAAGACACTTCTCGGAATTGGATTCAGTTTGGCCGGATGGTCAACTCAACGAGGAGTCCTGGTGGTTTCAAACTTCTTCCATGTCTTAAGAACACTGTGTTCCTGCAGACACTCAAAGGTTTAGAAATGGTTTGATCCCTTTGCCCAGATCTGTGTCTCTCCACCGTTGGATTGCAGAGCTCTGCAGAGAGTCCCTTGGACTTCACAGCTTACTTTCTGTCCTGAAGTGCAGTGTGAATTGTGGGACCTTCCACACACAGGTCCACATGGGTCTCTGTGATGTCCAATCGATTCAGCTGACCGCAGGTGGACTCCAGGCAAATTCTGAAAACATCTCAAGGAGAACTGAAAAGCAAACAGGATGAGCCTGAGAACAACAGTACAATTTGTAGAGCCACAGCACAGCAGGGTCTGAATACGTCTAGGAAGGGGAGATCTCAGCCTGTGATTTTTAGTAAATTTGGAGACCTTTCTGAAAACACATTTGCAAAACGGCAGATTTATCCATTGAGATTAAATGTACAACAGAATAAAGTGTGCAGAAAATGATGGGTGTGAAGACTTCCTGAATTGACCGTATGTGCAACCAACATGCAACATGTCAGCACTGATAGATAGATAGATAGATAGATAGATAGATAGATAGATAGATAGAT
>JANRMT010062816.1:21046619-21058279 GCA_026402145.1 Polypterus bichir lapradei | reverse complement strand
ATAGATAGATAGATAGATAGATAGATAGATAGATAGATAGATAGATAAGGTAATATATGAACAACAGAAAGATTTATGTATAGGAAAATGAATAGGCTAAAAAAATTTAAAAAATCAGATTAGTAAAATCTTGGCATACACTATATATATCACAATCACCTTGTAAATAATGTGTACTGGAACACGCGTCGATTGCCGTCCTGAACCGTCTATTTATAAAGCATGCTAATCAACCTCAAATGTATGCAATCACGATGCTGCGGAATGTCATTGGCTGATAGATCAGCCTTGCCTCCCGACACATTGAAACCCCGCCTCCTACACGGAGGAGTATCTGGCTGCGCTCTGCAGCTGAGAGCACACAATCATGCACTGCATTATAGTGCCTTTCCTTTGTGTTCTGGGGGTCAGGGAAAGGCGTAAGGCGCCAGCATCTGAGCAAGTAGCTGCTCAAGTAGCTGCTATTACCTGACACATGAAATGACGTGATTGCTGTTACAGTGAATACTACAGCCCACATAAAAAACTGAAGATTTTGCCAATTACCTTACTAACAAGTCAGGTACCTTTGTACAGCAACGCCACGTCTGCCAAAGCTACTTTGCCTTACAATAAATAAATCAAATGTCGACTTGTGCATTAATGGCATGTCATTGTTGGTTACCAAGCTCCTTTCTCGCTAGGTGCACACATTGCAATATGAGTTTAGTTGAATGATTATGTGGGGTGAACTGCACACGGCTGTAAATTGATTTTTTATGTTGGCAAAGACACTATGTTTTATGTATGTGCGCCCACGCCCAGTGCCAGTGCTAGGTTATTTTGCGCCCTAGGCCAAGCTTATTAGCGTGCCAACCGACTGTTCAGTAGCTAACCTAAGCAGCTGGATTTGTTGTCCCCCCTGCCCCCTTATGATCTGTGCCTTGTGCCAATGCCCAATTTGCCTCAATGTCAGCGCCAGCCCTGTCCATGCCATATGAAAACTGGATGTAGTGCCTCACCAATCGGTTTGGCTTCCAGCATAGCTGGCACAATGAGGTGAAGCTTTGCTAAGATATTCCTGACGGGTTGGCCAGCTCTCTGAGAAGTGACTACATGTAACTGATACAAACTGATGAATACCAAAAAACATTCTTCAGTGCAAAAACGCAGCATTGGCCCTCTTACAAGAGAGTTAAATAGTCTGAACATCTGCTTAACACTTAATGAGGAGTAACGCGTTTGTCATCTGAACGCTCATAATAACGACTCCGTAATACGAATTACTATGCATGTGGCTCGAAATTTCACTGGATTGATTGCATTCCCCTACTTGATTTAGGGATTTCTCATTTCCCAGTTTCTCTTAAAAGTTGCGTACGCGTGGCTCCTAAATATACGCGCGTTCCTCCTTTAAGTTCACTTTTATAAATCCCGACGCTACTTCCGCAAATTCCGGGGTTCTTTTAGGTTTCATAAATGAGGGCCCAGGAACCACCACGGTTATCAGACGGCCCCTGTTTCCCGGGGCAGCAAGATATTTCTTATCCATTTTTTGAATATATTTTAAACACGACTCGTTCCTCAGATCATTGACTGAGAAGCGTATAAATGTCGTTGTAAGAAGAGTCGAGGCATTAAAAAAAAAATCACCAATTCGGTCACTCTATGCAAATCAGGCAACGTCAGACCAATCATATATTCTGTTTATGGCGCGAAGTTCTCGAACTTGGAACTGCGCAAGCGCGATACCAAGGCGCCCAATTCAGAGACGGTTCGCTTCAGCCAAGCGCTTAATCAGTCACGATGAGTCCACGTTTGTGCTCGCTTAACGAAGAACTAAAGAGAGAATTTAGATTTCTGAAAAGCAATGTCTTTGGCTCCGAGAACAACAAACTGATATGCTAAACATGCGGAAGCAGATGCTCAGTGGATGTCGCAGATATATTATTCAGCTTATCAATACCAAAAAAAATAACAAACATAAAGACGCCGAAAAGCGCATAAGCGTGCCAAGGTAGGTCACGACTTGAAGCAGACACAGTTTATACAAGCGTAGGGCTCTTGTCATGTCATTCAGCGGCAGAAATAAAATACGATCTGAGTGGACGTGTAGGGCTTTCAAATTCAATTGAGTCGTCGTAGGCGCAAGCAGCGTCTAAGTGGCTGTAAATAGCACAGTGACAGAGCAATCCGCCCCCAACTAGTGCATACGGGGTTGTTTAAAGTACACAAGTAATAAAGTACCTTATTATATAAATGGCATTAAAGGGTGGCTTTATTCTTTAGAGTTGTTGTGTGTTATGCGCATTGTAAACGTGTTTGACTACAGCAGTGTTTGTCAAACTCGGCCCGGGGTGCACTGTGGCTGCAGGTTTTTGTTCCAACCAGCTTCACAATCAGTGATACCGCCTGATAACACTCCTCTCATTTAATGAGCTGCCATTTTTCTCTTCTTATTCTACGATTTATAAGACATTTAGAAATATTTCTGCTTTTGCTAGAGATGTAAATGCTTAACTCTCTTTTGTTGATTTCATTCTATTTTGTCTCTTCTCTGTGCACTTTCCCCCCTTCGTTGTATCATATTAATGACAATTAAAAACGAGCAGAGCAGACACCACTGAATAATCAAAGGCTGCAACTACTTTAGCGTCAGAGCCACTGATTGGTTAATAATGGAGTAATTAAACAATTACAACACCTGGAAAAGAAGAATGAAAATCAAGATGAAAATAGTGTTAAAAAGAAATACATTATTCCCATATAACTGCTTTGTACATTCTAATAAAATATATATATATATATATATAATTTTACCAAATGTAGTTTTCTAATTTTTATATTTGTTCTCAAAACACAGAACCTGGGAAATAACAGTCCACTTAATTAGCCCAGGAGTCCAATTAAAAACAGAAGCTGGTTGGAACAAAAACCTGCAGCCACAGTGGGTTTGGGATGCACTGGTCTACAGCATTGATAAACCGCGACTCCCACCTCCACTCCCTAATAACACCCATAACCCCATCAGCAACCCCCCCCCCCCCCCCCCTCCCCTTTCTTGTCAGGAAGAATCTATGGCAAGGGCAAGAATACAGCAGTCAGGAAAGGGAATACAGTATATAGGATGGTGAGTAAATGTATCTCGATTTGATTGATGTGTATTCATGTGAGACTCTGACCACTGAATTGATTCTTTTTTCGTTAAACGCCACCTAAACATAAATTTGATGTGAAGCAAGCCAACAGATGAGCAACTAAGTTGGGGCCTCAAACTCCAACTAACTTCATTCAGTTTCTTAATTTGCAGTAGGTGGTTATTAATTTGAAGCCAATTCTTGTTGCTTATTAAACCATTCATCCATTGTCCAACCTGCTGAATCTGAACACAGGGTCACGGGGGTCTGCTGGAGCCAATCCCAGCCAACACAGGGCACAAGGCAGGAACCAATCCCGGGCAGGGTGCCAACCCACCGCAGGACACACACAAACACACCCACACACCAAGCACACACTAGGGCCAATTTAGAATCGCCAATCCACCTAACCTGCATGCCTTTGGATTGTGGGAGGAAACCCACGCAGTCACGGGGAGAACATGCAAACTCCACGCAGGGAGGACCCGGGAAGCGAACCCGGGTCTCCTAACTGCGAGGCAGCAGCGCCACCGTGCCGCCCATTGCTTATTAAACCTGGTATTTAATTCCATGGCACTCGCTCATTCTGCCATGGCAGACATTTCCAAAACTGTTTTCTTTTTTAAGAGCATATGGACCTGAGCAGATCAACAATGTGAATTTCCCCTTGGGATTAATAAAGTATCCTATCTATCTATCTATCTATCTATCTATCTATCTATCTGTCTGTCTGTCTATTACTGAGGCCTTCACCTTTCTTTATTTTCAGTTATTGTGTGATGGACGCAGGTTGTTGTTTATGTGTTGGTATATTTTGTTTCTTAATATTGTTTGGTTTCTAATTAAGGAAAAAAAGAAATAATTAAGGGGCCTGAGTCTTAAGATGTGCATCAATTAAAATTAAGGCAAAGAGCTGATTAGCAGCAAAATCTCATCACTAATTAAGAAAAGGTTGAGAATGAAAACCTGCAGCCACTGCGGCCCTCCAGGACTGGAGTTGAAGACCCCTGCAGTAGATGGTTATTAAAGGCACACACATAACATGACACTCTTAAAACCCCTTTGATTCATGTGTTTGACAGGCAGATACTATACTTACAGCATCAGTTATTATTATTATTATTATTATTTATATAGCACACTTCCCATGCGTAAGTTGCAAGGAAGGAACCAACACTGAGCGGAAAGACAATCGGATTGCTGACAAAGACTGGGGCACTTGAGAGCTGACAATTAGATAGAAAGAAAGATGGAACTTTATTTGTCCCCAAGGGGAAACTTGGCTTTTTACTTAAGTTCTTTAAGTAAATAGATAAATAAAAGAATACATACGCACTATAGTTTGAACTTGAACCAGAATGAGTGAAAAGGAAGAAAAACTCACTCCCAGTCAGAGTGAGGCACTATACAGATGCATTGCTGTTAATATAAAGGAGCCGCAGTTGCGTTTCTTGACAGACTTCTGCTGAATGATTGATTGGCTGAAAGTCCTCAGTGGCGTGTGTCAAAAACAGTTTGTGCAGCATTGTTTGTAAAGGCACTTGGCTTTGTTTATAATTCTTTCTTCCTCTCCTACCTCCAGGCAGTTCAGAGTGCATCCCAAAACTGAGCCAGCAGTTTCAATTAACAAGCCCAGCACACCACCATGTAGAATATCACACTGTCTGTCACAGAGTTTTAGAAGATATGAAGGATGTTACTTTCCCACATTAAAGAAACAATTAATCTATCTTGAACATTTTTGGGGATGTGTGGGGAAGGCTGAAGTACCTGAAAGAAAATCCCAAGTAGACACAGTGAGGTCACGCAAACTACACACAGACAACAAAAGGACACCGAAGTTCAACCAAGGACAATGGATGTGTGAGGCACCCACACTAATCACTGTGCCACCAATACGTAACTTCATTTCATGTTGGTCCAATGTAGAATGCAGAATCTAGAGAGGAGGCGACCTCTAAAAAAGATCCCAAAGAACGGCCTACAAAAGTGAGAGAGGTAAGGCCTAAACTTGATTTCAAATTGTGTCTGTTTGACAACTGGGATAAGGGAAACAAAGGTCATGAAGGACTAGGTATTGGTATGGACTGCTTTATATTATGATGTTTATATGTTTTTATTATTTATGTCATTTTCTACCCTTGATTGGATCACCTAGTTAGGTCAATTTCCCTTTTTCTTTATGGGATGATAATAATAATAATAATAACAATAATGTTGCAGTGGTTAGAGCTGTTGACTGGCTTTGAATCCCGGCCTACTCTTGTGTCTCTGTCAAGTCTGCTAGTTCTCCACCTGTGTGGCTTTTTCTTCTGGTACTTCATATTTCCTCCTGTCTGCCAAATACATGTGTGAAGTTACCTGGTGACTCGTCTGGTGTGGATGAGTGTGCCCTGCTATGGGTTGCCACTCCATAAAGCTTTAGTTCTTGCTGTGATGGTAAGATAGGACATGGCCCACATGCTTTGTGAACTAGATTAATGTATGAAGGGGTTAATGAAAGGAAAGAGATAATAAAAATATTAACATTCTCTAACCTGCTTAATCCAATTCAGGGTTTTGTATGACTGAACCTATCCCAGCAGTACTGGGCACATGTCAGGAAATTCTCCTGGACAAGGCACCAGTCCTTCATATATACACTCATGAAAAAGTTTGGGAACCCCTGTTAATTCTTTGGATTTTTGTTTCTCATTGGCTGAGCTTTCAAAGTAGCAACTTCCTTTTAATATACGACATGCCTTATGGAAACAGTAGTATTTCAGCAGTGACATTAAGTTTATTGGATTAACAGAAAATATGCAATATGCATCATAACAAAATTAGACAGGTGCATAAATGTGGGCATCCAACAGAGATATGACATCAATACTTAGTTGAGCCTCCTTTTGCTCCTTTGAGCCTCTCGACGCTGTCCTCCTATAGCCTTTGATGAGTGTCTGGATTCTGGATGTTGGTATTTCTGACCAATTCTTCCATACAAAATCTCTCCAGTTCAGTTCAATTTGATGGACAGCTTGCTTCAAATCATCCCATAGATTTTCGATGATATTCAAGTCAGGGGACTGTGACGGCCCTTCCAGAACATTGTACTTCTCCCTCTGCATGAATGCCTTTGTAGATTTCCAACTGTGTTTTGGGTCATTGTCTTGTTGGAATGTCCAACCCCTGCGTAACTTCAACTTTGTGACTGATGCTTGAACATTATCCTGAAGAATTTGTTGATATCGGGTTGAATTCATCTGACCCTCGACTTTAACAAGGGCCCCAGTCCCTGAACTAGCCACACAGCCCCACAGCATGATGGAACCTCCACCAATTTTGACAGTAGGTAGCAGGTGTTTTTCTTGGAATGCGGTGTTCTTCTTCCACCATGAAAAACGCTTTTTGTTATGACCAGATAACTCCATTTTTGTCTCATCAGTCCAAAGCACTTTGTTCCAAAATGAATCTGGCTTGTCTAAATGAGCATCTGCATACAAGTGACTCTGTTTGTGGTGTGAGTGCAGAAAGGGCTTCTTTCTCATCACCCTGCCATACAGATGTTCTGAATTGTAGAACGATGTACAGATACACCATCTGCAATGAGATGTTCTTGCAGGTCTTTGGAGGTGATCTGTCGGTTGTCTGTAACCATTCTCACAATCCTGCCTCTGCATATGCCGCTCCTGTATTTTTCTTGGCCTGCCAGACCTGCTGGGTTTAACAGCAACTGTGCCTGTGGCCTTCCATTTCCTGATTCCATTCCTTACACTTGAAACTGACAGTTTAAACCTCTGAGATAGCTTTTTGTAGCCTTCACCTAAACCATGAGACTCAACAATGTTTGTTTTCAGATCTTTGGAGAGTTGCTTTGAGGATCCCATGCATTCTGTCACTCTTGACCACCTTAAATACCTTTTACCACTCATGATTGGACACTCCTGTCTATGAAGTTCAAGGCGTAACGAGCGAATCCAACCAATTTGGTGTTGCAAGTAATCAGAATTGAGCAGTGACAGGCATTCAAATCAGCAAAATGACAAGGGGACCCAAATTTTTGCACAGCCAGTTCTTCACATTTGATTTAATTTCATACAACTAAATATGCTTCACTAAAAATCTTTGTTCGGAAAACACCGCAGTACTCCGATGTTCCTAGGAAATGAAAGACGTACCACTGTTATCTTTTTTTGTTGAAAGGAGAGTCAGTTATTATGCAGGCTGAGAGGGGTTCACAAATTTTTTCATATGACTGTAATTTATGACATTAGAAACTATAATAATAATGTGCAATGGACTGGCACCCTGTCCATGGTTGCTTCCTGCCTTGTGGCTAGTGCTGCCAGGAAAGGCTCTGTACCCAGCAAATCTAAATTGGATTATGTGGTATTTTATAATAATAATAATAGACTGCTACCTCATCCTGAGGTGCTTCCTGCCTTGTGGCTAGTGCTGCCAGGATAGACTCTTGCACAGTTGAGCCTGAATTGGTTTAAGTGGTTTGTAAAAAAAATAAATAAATAAACTGTGATGGGATGGACTGACACTCCGTCCAAGGTTGCTTTCTGCCTTGTGGCCAGTGCTGCCAGGATATGTTCATAAACCCTAATTGGATTATGTGATGTGTTAAAATGATGATTTTAATTGTTGTTAATATTATTGTAGCAGTAGTACAATAGAATAGTACAATAGAAGAGGATAGCAAAGTAAAACATTTTTATATATAAATTGGAACCCACCCCACCTGGGGGCTATTTCAGTGAAAACGGAGTAAAAATAAATTAATAAAACACGCAGGTCACTGCAATAGCCCAGAGGCTCACATGTCCAGCTGAGCGAGAGAAAGCTCAAATTTACAAATTAAGTTGGATGATGAGCTCACGGTCATTCATGTCCCTCCATAAGTCCTAATTTCAACTTGAGTTTTCCTGCCAATTTTCTAGCAAATTTCCCTTTGGGTCTGATGCCCCTTTTTTTCTCTGTCATAATTGGTGTGTGAAACTACCAAATCTGTGTCAGTCCTTTCCCTTGACATTTTCCCATTTGAACTAGTGTACGTAAATACCTCCAGTGTCAGATGCCCTTTTTTGGGTTTCAGGTATCATTTTTGTCCCTACTGACCACCACAGCTCAGACTCTTTGGGTGTACTGACTGTCAGATTTCTTAATCTTTCATCGTTTCCTGCCACATCTCATTGTGAATATAGAATCAGCAGATATGACTCTCTAACCTTTGAATTCTAAATGGAGACCCCTTTCCAGGAGAGCGTGGAGTACATTCTTTATGGATAAGGCTCTAAAAACAACTCGGCAAGCAGGGCTGATTGTCCTTAGCTGAACTGCCGTTAATCCACCAGACAATCCTGTTTTCAAACACACTTCACCACTGCTTTAAAAAGGTCAGCTTTCAAAAATCTGTCGCTGGAGTAAATTTGTACCAGCCACTTAACAACAATGATCTCGCAGGGCTTACATACTAAATCAGGAATGCTCCATTTCACCTTTTGACCGTTAACCTATTTCTTTAAAAAAAAAAAAAATCCAATAGAGAAAAAGAAAGTGAAATTGCACGCAGCCGGCAAGCAGAGACGGGAGATCTGCTAAAGCTCTAGAAAGTCAGTCCAAAATGTCAGCTCAGCGGTCACTGTGAGCTCCAAGAACGTGGAGGAGCAGGAGAACAAAAAAAAAAAAAAAAAAAAACAAATAGAATTTACAAAGTTCAAACAAGTCCACCCCCTCCCAATGTCCTTAAAAACATCCACTGGGATAGGCAAGCACTTAAACTGGGAAGACGTCTTCTGTTAGTTTTAGGAGTGATTAAAGAAAGATAGATGGGAAATCACCACATAATATACATATGAAATGTACTATAAGACAAATGGGTAGGATAGGCACTGTATAATAGAAATAGTTATGGACGAGAAGGTCTGTGATACGGTTTGCACATTTGCAGCTGGAGATCCACAAAGGGAGAAAATGAATCACGTATCAAAAGTAGTTTTTTATTCCTGAGCTTTCAACCCCTGCCAGGGGTCTTCATCAGAGGATAATGCTTAAAATTACAAGAATCAAAGGCAATATATAGCAAAACATTACGTGAGGGGGAGTTGGCCAAGTCAGTGTGGTCGAGGGTGGGGGTATTTGGTGTAAAGTCTTGTTTATTATGAATATGTCCTTCTTAAGTTTGCATATGCTGGATTTATGTCTGTTGATGGCGTTCTTATTTGATAACCAGGATTCGGCCAGCTCTCTGGCACTTCTCGTATTGGCCTTGAATTTTACTTGTACATTGTCCCAGTTAAATGTATGTCCTGTTGATTTAGTATGTGTATAGATCAATGATAGTGAGTCCTTTCTTCTGCTGAGCACAAACTGCATGGAATGCTGTATACTGCGTTTCGTGTTTCTGCTGTCGATTTTCTTGTTTTTAGCATTAAAGAGGACCGTGCGCAGATTGTTTGTGGGTTTGTGTGCTATTCTGACGCCTGACTTGGCCAGGATGCGCGCTGCACCTTCAGACACCTTGTGGTAAAATTCAAGGCCAGTATGAAAAGTGCCAGAGAGCCGAATCCTGGTTATCAAATGAGAACGCCATCAAGACACTTGGACATAAATCCAGCATATGCGAACTTAAGAAGAACATATTCATAATAAACAAGACTTTACACCCAATACGCCCCCCCCGACCACAATGCCTTAGCCACCTCCCCCACCTAACCCCACACGTAATTTTTTGCTATATATTGCCTTTGATTCTTGTAAGTCTAAGCATTATCCTCTGATGAAGACCCCTGGCAGGGGTTGAGAGCTCAGGAATAAAAAACTACTTTTGATACGTGATTCATTTTCTCCCTTTGTGGATCTCCAGCTGCGGAAATAGTTATATGTGAAAGGCACTATATGATAGAGAAGACACTATATACACACACACACACACAATAGATAAAAAAGACACTATATAGTGTGTGAGTGTATAGATATATACTGGATATATATGTATATATACAGTGGTGTAAAAAACTATTTGCCCCCTTCCTGATTTCTGATTCTTTTGCATGTTTGTCACACAAAATGTTTCTGATCATCAAACACATGTAACCATTAGTCAAATATAACACAAGTAAACACAAAATGCAGTTTTTAAATGATGGTTTTTATTATTTAGGGAGAAAAAAAATCCAAACCTACATGGCCCTGTGTGAAAAAGTAATTGCCCCCTTGTTAAAAAATAACCTAACTGTGGTGTATCACACCTGAGTTCAATTTCCGTAGCCAGCCCCAGGCCTGATTACTGCCACACCTGTTTCAATCAAGAAATCACTTAAATAGGAGCTGCCTGACACAGAGAAGTAGACCAAAAGCACCTCAAAAGCTAGACATCATGCCAAGATCCAAAGAAATTCAGGAACAAATGAGAACAGAAGTAATTGAGATCTACCAGTCTGGTAAAGGTTATAAAGCCATTTCTAAAGCTTTGGGACTCCAGCGAACCACAGTGAGAGCCATTATCCACAAATGGCAAAAACATGGAACAGTGGTGAACCTTCCCAGGAGTGGCCGGTCGACCAAAATTACCCCAAGAGCGCAGAGACGACTCATCCGAGGACAACATCTAAAGAACTGCAGGCCTCACTTGCCTCAATTAAGGTCAGTGTTCACGACTCCACCATAAGAAAGAGACTGGGCAAAAACGGCCTGCATGGCAGATTTCCAAGACGCAAACCACTGTTAAGCAAAAAGAACATTAGGGCTCATCTTAATTTTGCTAAGAAACATCTCAATGATTGCCAAGACTTTTGGGAAAATACCTTGTGGACTGATGAGACAAAAGTTGAACTTTTTGGAAGGCAAATGTCCCGTTACATCTGGTGTAAAAGGAACACAGCATTTCAGAAAAAGAACATCATACCAACAGTAAAATATGGTGGTGGTAGTGTGATGGTCTGGGGTTGTTTTGCTGCTTCAGGACCTGGAAGGCTTGCTGTGATAGATGGAACCATGAATTCTACTGTCTACCAAAAAATCCTGAAGGAGAATGTCCGGCCATCTGTTCGTCAACTCAAGCTGAAGCGATCTTGGGTGCTGCAACAGGACAATGACCCAAAACACACCAGCAAATCCACCTCTGAATGGCTGAAGAAAAACAAAATGAAGACTTTGGAGTGGCCTAGTCAAAGTCCTGACCTGAATCCAATTGAGATGCTATGGCATGACCTTAAAAAGGCAGTTCATGCTAGAAAACCCTCAAATAAAGCTGAATTACAACAATTCTGCAAAGATGAGTGGGCCAAAATTCCTCCAGAGCGCTGTAAAAGACTCATTGCAAGTTATCGCAAACGCTTGATTGCAGTTATTGCTGCTAAGGGTGGCCCAACCAGTTATTAGGTTCAGGGGGCAATTACTTTTTCACACAGGACCATGTAGGTTTGGATTTTTTTTTCTCCCTAAATAATAAAAACCATCATTTAAAAACTGCATTTTGTGTTTACTTGTGTTATATTTGACTAATGGTTAAATGTGTTTGATGATCAGAAACATTTTGTGTGACAAACATGCAAAAGA
>JANRMT010062816.1:21028126-21046609 GCA_026402145.1 Polypterus bichir lapradei | reverse complement strand
ACACCACTGTATATGTATATATATATATATATATATTTATTATATACAGTATGCAGGAAAAGATCTATATAATAGTCACTATAATTTATGCAAAATGACTGGCTGACTGACTATATTATAAACAGATAATATATATGGAAGGCAATATATGATAAAAGTATATAAAATAATATATTTATATGGTGCCTTTCTAGGCTGATAAAAAGATATGAAAGACACTATGTAAATAATAGGTAGGAAAGGTGCTATATAAGAGAGAAACAATTGAAATTCAGTGTATAAGGCAAATAGCTAGCTTGGTATTAAAGGCAATATTTAATAAATTTAAAAGGCACTATATAAGAGAGAGATGGAAAAGTTGTTTTGTAAGACATAAGTAAGTGTGAAAGACACTATATGAGATATTTCTGTATAGCTGTCTTAAAGGCACTATATCATAGCTGTAGGCAGTGTGTGTCCAAATGAGAAAGCTTCTGTATAGTAGATGTGAAAGGCATTATATATGAGACAGGCAAATAAGTAGATGTTAAAGGCACTATATAAGAGATTAATAGATGTGAAAAATTTTAAAAGCACTAAAGAGATGTACTGTATAACAGACAGATCTACAGTATTGATTCTGCATACAGTCACATATTAAAGTTGCAGTATAAATTAGTCTGATATTCTGCAAAGCTGTTCATTAATTTCCTAACCTGCTTATACAATTCACAATCATGATGATCCGATGTCTATCCTGCCCACTTTGGGCAGAATGTGGGTGCCAACCCTGGGCAGGATGCCAGAAGACGGTAGAGATAAATGAAGTATGAAGAAGCAGCCGAGAGTACGTGTGAGAGGGAGCCGGAGATAAGGTGCATTTGTTGGCTGATTGGTTGTCCGCCTGTGCTTTGCCCCCAAACCCCCCCTCTTTTCAGATGGCGTATTGCAGGGCAGTGACCTGTATAAAGTGGAACTGCATTCAGACGCTGTGGCAGGTTAAGAGGGTTGCTACTGCTAATCTTTAGGAAATTCCTCGGCCGCGTTTGCTGACCTACTATCTATTGTGAGACGCTGATGTTTCAGGTATCTGTCATCCTCAGGCTTGTCAATCGCATAACTTGCCGCAGCACACGCTTTGACAATCTGCCCAAGAATGGCCCTTTTGAATCATCCCTGCTTAGCTTGACAATTGGCCATTGTTTAAGGGTCTGTTGAAATGAATTAGCATATTTTTTATTTTGATTCTGTGCTAATGGGATGTGGCGGTTGGTGTGGTGGTCAAAAAATGGGGGGGTGCGGGTTTGAAGCTGAGTGCAAGAAATAAAGCAATTGTTCTGCTATTAAATTCTTCTTCTTGCAGCTCTTTTGTAAAGACAGGTGTGAAAATTGTCCTTTTTTTATTATTGTGAACAGTTTGAAAGTAAAGAAAGGAGTTCAGCCTATTTGAAGTAAAAGGGCGCAGTCCCACTGTGCACTGAGCCAAGCAGCCGGGTGTGCTTTGTGTCAGCAGAGCCAGCCGGTTTGTTTTTTTTTTTTAATGCCTTCCTCTGTTAAAACATTTGTAAGAGTAATTAAAGAGTCATTTTGAAACACTCAGCCTTTAAATAGTACTAATGATATAATTGTTGGGATATTATATTATTTAGAGGTGAGCCATCTATCCATTTGGGATTTTTCTTTCTTTTTTTTTTTTGACCTAATTTCTAACTCTGCGCTGTTGGGATCCCCGGCCTATCCCAGGAGAACAGCAGGTGCAAGGCAGAGCCCAGCCCAGGGTGGAGAGGCAGAACAAACCACAAAACACTTTAGATGAACCAATCCACCTGACCACATGTCTCTAGGCTCTGGGAGGAAGCCATATTTCTCAGGCGGAACATGAAAAGACACCAGGAGTGCATGCCAGCTTCACACCAAAGGCACCTGAATCTAGAATTAGACTTCAGCTCAAGAAATGGGAAGTAATGAATCTATAAAATGAAATTAATAACATGTGTATAGTAAACCGGGCATCCTCAGAAGAAACACAGGAGAACATTTCCTCTCCCCACCAACCTGAAATATCTGCTTTGTGTATTGGTTGGGGGAAGACAGCAACAGGCACCCATGAATAAGTAGAGTTCGTAAACTCTACAAAACTCTGCAAAAAGGATGGTTAAAACAAACAAAATATTGGGCTGCTATGCCTTCTCAGTTTTGATTTTATGTCTCGAGTAGAAGTCCGTCTCCGCTTGAGCTTTTGTCCAAATGAGACTTCACCTTCTGGGAGTGCCTCAAATATATATCCTTCCGACTGGAAGGGGTGGAGTCAGTTGCCCTCACTGGGCGTCTTGTCTGTGCAGTGGGAACAGAAAGAGACGATATCGTTAGCGATAGAGCCCCCTCTCGTCCCGGGGTGGTATTGCTTACTAAGGATGAGCCCAGAAGGTGATCCTCAGATGGCAACTTTTATGTTTTGGTCACTTCTGCTTATTTCATTTAAAACTGATCCTGAGCTTTTCATTTCTCAAATTCATGCTGTACCCTACAGTGGGCTGGCGTACTGCCCAGGGTTTGTTTCCTGCCTTGCACCCTGTGTTGGCTAGGATTGGCTCCAGCAGACCCCCGTGACCCTGTAGTTAGGATATAGCGGGTTGGATGATGGATGGATGGATGGAAATTCATGCTGTAGCTGCATTTTGTATATACAGTATATCAAGTCATGCAGCTGCTGAGATGGCAGAGGTTCAGGCCTTTAGTATGACAAACAGAACAAAAGCTTCAAAGAGCAAATTTCAAACCCAAGTAAATTCCTTTCAAATTTTAGTAATACTAGGGTGTTGTACCGTGTTAGCCATTATGAATGTAGTGAGAAGTCAAGCAACATGACCCCTTTTATTGGCTAACTAAAAAGATTACAATATGCAGGCTTTCGAGGCAACTCGGGCCACCTGTTCTGATTCCACCTTTGCCTGAAGAAGGGGCCTGAGTTGCCTTGAAAGCCTGCATATTGTAATCTTTTTAGTTAGCCAATAAAAGGGGTCATTTTTATTTGATTTTTCAAATTTTAGTAAAGTTAAAAAAAAATCACAAAAAAGATAAAGACAAGAAAATGAATACAGAAATCAATAAATAAATAAAATTCCTTAATTAGTTAATTTAATTAAGGAATGCAATCCATCTCTCCATTTATGTTAGCTTATAGAGTTGGCAAGGCAGAGTCTGTCATTATCTGTCTAGAAGACAAACATTTTATCATAACTACAAGGTCTATCAAAAGTCTTCACCCATTGGAAGTTTTCACATTTTCTTCATTTACAACATTAAATATCATTGGATTTAATATGGCTGTTTTAATGCTGAATAAATGTCAAAGTGAAAACAACTCTCCACAAAGTGGTCTAAATCAATGACACATCTAAAATACAAAAATCCTTGATGGTGTAAGTATTCAACCCCTTTAATATGACACCCCTGAATCCTCGCTGGTGTGCCCTACTTGCTTTAGAAGGAGGTCACCTGTATGGGGTTTCATTTGATTGTATCTGAAGGCCCAGCTTTTGCTGAGTCGGTATGGTGGTCCAATCTACACAATGAAGACAAAGGAACAAGCCAAGCAACTCCATGAAAAGCACAGGTCAGAAGATGGAGAAAAGAAAATGTCCAAGTCACTGAATATCCAGTTAAATCAATCAGGAAGACCTTAACTCAGCTGTTATAATAACATAGCATGTGATAATGTGACTTGACATAACATAATGTGATGTGACGTAATCTCTGGCACAATGCAGTGTAAAGTAACATAAGATAACTATGACTATATATAACGTTATGTAATATGACATGATATGGGATAACACTCTCATAGCCATATAATGTAATTCAGGGTAGGGAGAGGCTGGTGGGAAGGCAGAGACCACCCCGGACAGGGTGCCAGTCCATCGCAGGTTCCTGTCGTCCACATACACACACCCACACTCACACTGGGCCAGTTTAGAATCATCAATTGACTTTAATTTGTACATCTTTGGGGAAAGGGAAGGGCCACTTGTAAAGATTATGAGCACACTCTGCATGAACAATGACCGGACAGTGGACTAAAACCCAGGATTCACTTTGATACTCTGAAATCATTATACAGGAAGTGAACCTTGGTGTAATTCAGAGATGGGCATCTGTGAAAGATGGAGGTTAAGCTACAGTAATACATTCAAAATTGTATAGAATTTAAGGTAAAGGACGGAGGGAAAAAAAAAAAAACCCGAAAACAAATCCAAGGCATTAATGTAGTCTTACCAGTGACAACTTGGGGTCCAAGGACCGGTGTGGAACTCTCCACTTACTCAGAAAAACAGGGTTGAAATGGTGAACAGCTCAGGGCTGATGCCAGCACAAAATCAGTAGCAGAGTCCGTAAAGCTCTGAGGGGCATTGGTGGTATTTTGATTGAAATATCCCAGGTGACATTCAATTTTCAATTCCCACTAAACAGTAAAGTGAAGCGACAACAATTGACAAATATGTATTATAAAATCAATCAGATTCTGTCTTTTAATTAATTGATGTTCTTTAATTGTATTAATAACTTCTGCTCAAATAATGGTTGCAGTTTTGACTTTTCCCACATTCACCTTCCTTAACAGGTTTATACACATTCAAGATGTGATTGTCAAGCCTGTGTTCCTCCCCTGGCTCGTGTTTACAGTGCTCTTTCTTTATTCTTTATTTATCATTTCTAATAATATTGTTTTTTTCTTAGTTATTTTATTATGTATTATCTGCTGTTTTATTCTATTTCATTAGTATGTAATATTATTGTGTGATTCTCATTTGTTCCCTGTATTTTGTGTGTGGATCCCCAAGAGGTGGGGCTACCTGTCAATCAATGTTAAGGAACCACCCCCAGTCCTATAAAGGCAAGTTGTTAGCTGAAGTCCAGGGCACTTCATTTTGAATGTACTCACATATTTAGCTTTTTTTTTTTTTGTGTAATTCTTTGTATTGTCTTCTGATCTTTTTGCTCATTGTTTCAGATTCACTTGTGGATTGTGCTTTTCAGGATATTGTTTGCTTTGGCAGTTCTGCTTTTCCTCTTTTGTTAATGAACTAGCCAGAGTTTTCAGGGTCCTCCTCCTGGTGGGACATACTTCAAGGTTTTGAGACTCCTTTTGTTATTGTTTTGAACTTAAGGGTTTAACCTCCCTTCTGAGGCCTGGTCAGGCCTTAAGCCTCCTGTTTGTCCTGGGGTCAGGCTTGCCTTTGAGTGACATTTGCTCTGTGGGGTGTTTTAGGGGCCTCACCCCTTGTTATTTTGTACTACCATAGCAGTCCCAAGATACTTTTTTGTTTTGTTTGTATCCACAATCTTGAACAATTTTAAAATGGTGTTGTGTCTGATCCTAGCAACCTGGTAACAACCGCTAACAAAATATCTGTAAAATTTAAGATGGTTTTTTTAGAAAATTATGAAAATATTTTAGCGTCAACAAAATGAAACCAAATCACAAAATGAATAGAACATTTGAATTCTGCATCTCAAAACACCCCAATGGGAACCCAAAAGTTGACAGTAACATAGAAAAATAAAACCTAACGTGCAAATGATGTAAAGGCCCTGTCACGTCACATGACGTTGCTACTGATTTACACAATCTGTGTGAGTCGAGACAGTCGTGTAGTCTGACATTCCCAGAAATGCAGTGTGACGAGTCACATCACAGGATTAGCAATTTTCATATAAGTTACAGATGGTTGACTGTTTATAGCCCAGTATACATTTATAAGTAGCTAAATGTGCACTTAACTTAAGAAACAAAATGGGGAGACACACGTCACTGCTGCACAGTGGCATTCAGAAGTGGTGGTCATCCCAGAGCATGCGACTTGTCTGGCGACAAGGTGTTCAATGATTGTAGAGACGCCAAAGAGTGTCTGAAGAAACCCAATGGCAGTATAAAAGGCCTCCATGGACTCTCGGAGTCGTCTTTTAACCGATCCAAACTGCTGACCATTTGAGTAACAGAGAATACAGTCTTAGTGTAGCAGTGGAGGTGATCGCCGGTGAGCTGGGTGCTTGTTTCTTCTTTGTTTTTCATTCGGATTTTCTTTGGAATGGCTTTCTGAAAATTGACTTATTCTTTTCAGCAAGAAAGTTTTTCTTTGTGCTTTTGATTGTTTTTCACTACAGAAGGTGCAGCTGGTGAGTATTTGTAAATAGTCCTTTATTTTGTCTTTTTTGAATTCATCATGTCTGTTGTGTCATTGCCAAACTGACTGTTAATGAATTTGCATATCTCTGATTTTTGATTGTTGTCGTAATATTCACTTATGGTAGTTAAAGGACAGCTTTTGGTTGTACCTCAACACATACTAGACACTCGGGCATTAAGGTCATGCCAGGGTGCAAGAAGCACAGGGCAACACACTCAGTCCGAGGTTTCAGCTTGTCCTGAAAGAATCAAACGTGAAGTGATAGTGGAGGCTGTGTGTGTGTGCCAGAGGTGAGAACCAATTAGTGCTCAGGCAGAGGCACAGTGAGGTAAGGCAGCTCCAGGCAATGAGGAACACAAAACACTCATTTACCTGATGTCTTGTGTTTTATGGAAAAAGGCAGAATGGAAAGAAAGAAAGAGAAAAGTTCAGAGACTGAGACTGAATGCTTTGTACCTGGGGAGCATTTGTTTAGGGAACTAACTCTGTCAAGAAGCATGTTATTGGCCTTCAGAAAAAGAGGCGAACTTTGGAAAGGGGGAACCGTAATGTAAAGTTGTTATACAGTTCCCTGATTTGACATCCCCTGTGATTACCAGCCTTGTAATCTGACATCCTCAGGCATCATGATCAGCAACCGCAGTCATCATGTTGGACATCTCCGACGACTTTTCAAAAAGTCTTTTCTCTAAAGCTGAGGGGGTGACACTCCTTTTACCTGTTATGCTAGCAAACTAGCAAGGAAGATTTCTTTGAAGGAGATTGGGATTAGCTAAAAAAATAAAATTAAAAATAAAGGTCCAAAATAAATAATACTGTTACACCTTTACCAAAATCCAAGTCAAAACTAAAAAAGTACTTCAGAAAAAGGGATGCTGTAAACAAAACATAGCTCATTAAAAAAAATACTTTTGGAATCCACAAACTCGGGTTAGGAAATGCCTGAAATGACAACGTTATAATCTGTCACGTTGTTACTGGTGGTTCACGACCTCTGAGGACACGCGTCTGACAACTTCTGATGATGTGATGACCAAAATGGTGGTGAAAACATTTCTAAAATGATTCACAACAACATAAGTAAGCTTTCAATGAATAAATGTGATTTTTTTTTAATGTAGGGACCCTGAAATCCCCAAAATGAGAGTTCAGCCTCATACATTGACAAAAGAAAATGCATAAAAAATTAATAATGCACCCACTCGCAACATAACTCCTCTGTGGCTCAAGGCCTGACACAGCTTGGGGCCCAAACATGCTGGAAACGGCCCTGGCAAATGTTTTACAGTCATGTGAAAAAGTAAAGACACCCCATAATAATTGTTGACTGGTTCATAACAGACAAACATTAGATCTTCATTTAAACAGTTTGTGCCTATAGGTAAAGGTGAGATCAAGATTGACGTGCCATCAATATTCTTATAATCTAAATTAGCAAAAATGCAGATTGTCAGGTGGAAAGTGGAAGTTCACCCCTCCATTGATCACCACTTAAAATCCATCAAATTAGAATCCAATGATTAGCGCCTGCTTTAGGGAGTCTGCAGGTGGACCTAACTGTCTTATTTAATGAGCAGATATCAAGGGTCTGCTGTTCTCTTTGCTATTGATATGTGTGGCGAGATCATGCCAAGATCAAAACATCTCTCTGTGGCCTTCAGAAAGAAGGTTCTGGATGCCTGTGTGTTTGGAAAAGGAATGAAGAAAATTGCCAGAATATTTGAAATCATTCTTTCCACTTTAAGGAAAATCATCTACAAGTGGTCTTGATTTCAGATGACTGCTAATTTTTCCAAGCTGGTTGGCCCAGCAAATTCTGCCCAAGTGCTGACCAAAAACAACAAAATTTCATTGTGGGATTTTGCAGGTAACTCTTGCAAAAGTTGGTATCAAAGCACATGCATTTGCAATGAGAAAGAGCCTGCACAGATTTGACTCGCATGTGTGGTGTGCCAGGAAAATGTCTTTGCTGTCAATAAAGAACACTGGAGCAGGACTAGAGTTTGAACATCTAGGAAAAGACCAGGCTTTCTGCAATAATGTGTTCTGGACAGCTGAATTAAAGCTAGAGTTGTCTGGTTGCTTTAACAGTACCCATGTCTGATAACATTTCAGAAGAAGAACCTCTTATCAGCTGTGAAGCATGGTGGCAGAAATGCGGTTTGGGATTGCTTTGCTGCCTCAGGGCCTGGGATGCCGGCAGTCATCGGGTAAACTATTAATTTGGCATCATATCAAAGTGTGCTTGAGGAGGATATGAGGCCATCTATCTGAAGGATGAAATTGAACCAGACACGAACCTTTCAATGTGACAATGATCTGAAGCACACTAGTAAATCCACCAAGGAAAGGCTGAAAAAAGAAATGGAGGGTTGGCCCAGCCATGGTTAGAATCCCATTAAAATATTTGGAGGGGGGTATTTTGAAACAGACAGGACATGCAAGGAAGCCCATAAACATCTTACAAATGAAGGAATTTTGTGAGGAATGGTAGGCCAAAACATTCTGAGATGGATGGGCAGTTACACAAAACACCTACAAAAAATAATTTCTGCTAAAGTGGGCAATAACAGCTTTTGATACTAAGCGTGGACTTCTTTTTTTTTCCCCCTAAGTAGACGATTCAATCAATTGATACTTTTGTTGAATAAATGATTGAAAAGGCCCTTTTCCTTGTGTTTATTTTCAAGTCTATCACCTTTATACAATACAATGCCATTTAGTTTTTGTATAGCCCAAAATCACGCAAAAAGTGCTGCAATGGGCTTTAAAAGGCCCTGCCTCTTGACAGCCCCCCCAGCCTTGACTCTCTAAGAAGACAAGGGAAAACTACAAAAAAAAAAAAACCTTGTAGGCAAAAAATGGAAGAAACTCTGGGAATGGCAGTTCAAAGAGAGACCCCTTTCTAGGTAGGTTGGGTGTGCAGTTGGTGTCAAAAAGAAGGGGGTCAATACAATACAATACAATACACAGAACAGAACAAATCCTCAGTACAGTATAAAAATAAAAATTTTAGAAGTACGGAGTAGAACTTAACAGTAGATGATATCACATAATATGATATGGATTTGTTTATTGTCCTGGAGACCTCATTCATCAAGCTGCCTCCTCCATTTGGCCATTCCAC
Source organism: Polypterus bichir lapradei (assembly GCA_026402145.1). Taxonomy (NCBI): domain Eukaryota; kingdom Metazoa; phylum Chordata; class Cladistia; order Polypteriformes; family Polypteridae; genus Polypterus; species Polypterus bichir. The sequence continues at coordinate 21,037,315 of JANRMT010062816.1, read as the reverse complement.
AGCTGAAATTGCGCTAATCCGATGAAAGGACCCCTCTTTCCCACGATTCTTGTGATCCTTCATCAGGGATGACTTTACCTTAAAACAACTTGGCAGGTGGGCTGTGGCACCAAGTGCCACATTTGAGTACCGAGAAGAGAAACAGAATAGCTGAGGGTTAGTATCAAATTCTAACTATCATGTTACTTATGTTTTAGTGCTAATGACTAACAACAAAAATGCAGTCTGTACAGTTAATCAGCAGCTCTAGTCAGGGTGTGCTAAACTGAAGTAGTGAGTCTTCAGCCGGGATTTAAAAGCTGAGACTGAAGGGGCATCTCTTATAGTAGCAGGCAGACCATCCCACAATTTAGGGGCCCTTTAACTAAAAGCTCAACCTCCCCCTGTTATTTTATTAATCCTTGGAATCCTAAGCAGACCGGCATCTTGAGATCTTAATGTGCGCTCAGGTTTGTAAGTCATGATAAGTTCAGACAAGTAAGCCGGACCTCGGCCATTTAATGCTTTATATATTAAAAGGACGATTTTGAAATCTGCCCTAAACTTAACCGGGAGCCAGTGTAAGGATTTAAGAACTGGAGTTATGTGTTCGTATTTTCTTGTAATAATTCTTGCAGCAGCATTTTGGATTAACTGGAGGCTGTATAAAGAACAGTTTGAACATCCAGTGAACACCGCATTGTAGTAGTCAATCCTACTAGAAATAAATGTATGAATTAATTTCTCAGAATCCTGTTTATTTAGAAAGCGACTTAATTTCCCAACATTTTTAAGAATAAAGAAACATGTTTTGCACAACTTTGTAATATGCGCTTTAAATGACCTGCTAGAGTCAAAGATAATCTGTAGGCATTGTCTGCCTGTTCAAATATGTGACAAATTCGGGACTCTCCATGGAGTATTTGTACTTTCTCATTTAAGACAACTTGATGGAGTGAATGAGCTTTGGAAATGTACTCTTCATTTTGTGTTTTTCTAGATGCTCAAACTAAAGTATGACTAAAAGCTCCTTTTCAACCCCCAAACACACACACACACACACACACACACACACATATCCATCCATCCAGTGGTTACCAGAATATCTTAATCCACTTAGGGGCCCAGTTTCTTCTGACAGTATTGGGCACAAAGCAGGGACTGGTCCTGGCTGGAGTGATGTTATGGGATGATGGGCCTTCAGACTCAGAAAGACCCTCTTAGCTCCTCTCCCTGTTTTGATTTGTGTTGTGCTTCAGAAAACATCTCGAGATTCTGATTTACATGTTGACTTTGTAAGAGATGTCCAGTGGTTTGGTGTGTTTTGTAGGCTGATTCTTATTTGTCTCGTTTAATAAGCTTCTAATTATCCAGATGACCATGAAGAAGAAAAGAAGCAGAAGTATGACTGACTTTATTATACTTTGAGCTTTAGGAACAAATAAAAGAGTTTTTAATTAGAGACTTAAGCACTGCACATCTCATGCTATAATCAAGGACACTTGCAAACCCTCCTGAAAATAGAAATCTATCATTAAGTCTCCTCACAACATCGTTTTTTCCTGTGGGGACATAAAATACGGATTGAGTCAGGCCTCAAAGCATCAGTTTTATCTTCTGCTTGAAAAAGGAGACATCGGTGTAGATGAGTCAATAGCGGAGCAGACTGATACACCTGCTAGAACATTGAGCCTTTGTGTGATCTTCACGCAGCTCTTTCAAGGAAGGTGCCATGGAGTAAAAAAAGTAACATCGACAGAGCAGAGCGTCCTGTCCATCTCCATTTCCAAAGAGCACTTTTCTATTTACAACAAGCTGCACTGTGTGTTCTTTGTTGTAGACTTCTCTAATGATAGACATTTTAAGAAAGAATGGCTAATTGGATCTGAATGGTTTCCATGGCACACCCACTTATTTCAAAAGGTTTAAAAAAAAAAAAAAACCTTGGGAAACAAAATAATGATAGATTTAAATAAGATGGGCAATGGAACCTTTTATGGAGGATTACAATGTAATAAAGAGGCCTTTACAGCCGCATTGTCATTCTTATATGTAATGTTTAGCTGCAGCTGGATCATAGGCCCTGGTGCCTTTCTTAAAATAACTTGCTAAATAAATAAATACGCTCATTCATACATATATGCTGTATAAATGCATAAAACCCTATCAATCAGTTTCGTGCTCCCATCATTGTTATCTCAGACCATAATATTTGACCAGCTTTAGAATATTTCTTATAAAATCAATACGATTCTTAATGAAATTGGAGCAGTTGATTCAAATGCACTTCCACCCTTCATCTTAATGAACCAAATCAGCTACACCAGCACAATAACAGCAATTAGGACATGCAACTCGGCCACAAAATGGAGCCTGCGGGGTGGAGGATGGGGCACTTTTATTGTAGTGTCCTATAGAAGGCTGCTGTTTCACTTTGGGTGCTAAATTTCTGTGTATATACTATGCATATGTATGTGTGTATGTATATATAAGAAAAAGAAAAGAAACCAGAGAAAGGGCTGGGGAACTCTGTGACACCCCATTTAATATCCAATGGAAAAATAAACAAATTTAACAAGCTACCGGATTCCCTTCTGGGGTAATGAAGTCTGCTAACCGAAAGCCACCAAAGTAATTGACTAATCAGGTTCAGGACTAATCTGTTTAAGCATTAAATAAACTAAGAAGATATCGCTCTTGAAGTTGGAGAAGTGCCTTCTTCATACACGGGTTCAAATGTGAACACAGACTTCTGGGGCCTCATGCATAAACGGTGTGTACGCACAGAAATGTTGCGTAAGAACATTTCCACATTCAAATCACGATGTATAAAACCTAAACTTGGCGTAAAGCCACGCACATTTCCACGGTAGCTCATACCCTGTCATACGCAAGTTCTTCGCTGTGTTTTGCAGACTGGTGATACCCAGCGTCAAAGCAGTGCTACTATTCCTGTGTGGTTTATCTTTCTTTTTCAGATCCACATCCCTGACTCAGCTTTATAAATACACTGAAATTAATCGCATATTGCTTATTAGTTTAATGCATCTGATTGTAATTAACTTGTAACAATATAATGGTCCACAGAATGGTCAAACTATTCCAAATACCATAACTACTTTAGTGTTGTTACTCTCACTGCACCTTCTTCTTCTTTCAGCTGCTCGCGTTAGGGGTTGCCACAACGGATCATCTTTTTCCATATTATTCTCACTGCACCACTCGGAGTATTTATATCACTGTATCTGAGTGTGAATCACAGGAGTACAGCAGCTGATCGGAAAGAGAATTATCGGTATACAGCATTAAGCACATGCTACCTCAGCCATGCTGTCCATTGAACTGCTCTCATATGACAAACGCTTCAGAGCCTTTCCTGTACGGACCTCGCGGTTCACAAACAGTTTCATCCCAATCAGTCCATCAAGTGCTCCTTGTAGAACTGTCTGTACTTATAAGTACAATCACCTCATTGTAAACGTGCGATACAGTTATAATATCGCACAACCTGAGCCACTTTATAAAGCGTGTATTTACATATGATGACAATATCATTTTTAAGATGAAATTCGGCAAAATATGTTTAGTTAAAGTTTTATCTGTATAATATAATACACGGTGCCGCAGCGCTAGCCAGCAGCTGGAACTTTGTTCACGGATTGTTTCTGCCTCGCGCTGTATTCTTGCTGTGGCAGGCGCGACACTGGAAGGATAGATGGATAGAATAATTAAACATTATGGAAATATTTCAATGTTCCTTAAAAGCTTTGAAAAATCGGCGTTCTAAGCTTACAGATGGCTTAACATCAATTACAGAGCTGATTGTGTGGCGATTGGGTATTTGGAGAAAGAAAAGTAAGGACAGGAATTGGGGGTTAGTACGTTTGAAAGAGACAGTACTTCTGTAATAAAGTATTTCATCGAAGGTCGCACACGGTGCAGCAAGCATCTTGCATGAGACATGAACAATCACTATGCCACCGTGTTCTCATGTTTAATGACATGCTTTATCTCCTATCATCATGAAAATATCACGTATACTTCTCAGTATTTTAATTTTTCAGAGAGCTGTAATATTACAAATGTTATGGATTCTGTGTCCTGTCGGAGGAAGAGAAAGCCTGTTTAAGAAGCACATAGTGATTCACATACATAGAGCACATAGAAGATCAAATACAAACAAAGCATTTAACATACTACTTTAGTTACGATGGGATTTAAGAAACTAGTAAATTAAATGATTTTAAGATGAAGTTTATGATGTTCTACTTTAATGACAGAATAAACTACATGATTAAAATTGACATTTCGTGCTTTTTTCCCCACTGTGTGCCTTTTTTTTTCTTCTTTGTACCCTAATAAGCTTTCATATGACACTCAGACGGTGGGCTACGACTTGCCTTTTCACGGCGACTTTGATATCTGGCAACTTCTTTTTTATTTCGGGCATTTTGTGAATGTGAGCTTTCGAGTTTCTCCGGCACGCTATGTCAGTCGATCAGCTTCCTTTTGTTGATTATCCCACTGTTTAAACCAACAAATAATACATTTTTCTTTGCCTCCACTTGGTATTCGCTGAAATTCTTCTATTTTTCCTCGTACTTTTGTCATAGTCTTTTCACAGAAGGCTGAGCTTAAGGGCTATTTATATTGATTTGCATATTCAAAGAGGCGTAATTCTGGAAGGAGACGGGGTGGGACAGCGGGCGCGTGCACGTGCGTTACTTTTCACGCTGACCAGGATTTATGTAGCGAAAGAACGTGGAAGTTGGGGAAAGAACAGATTTATGCATCTGGATTTTTTTGTGCTTAAGTACATTTCCACTTTTGTCCTTACGTCATGTTATAGTGCAAATTTTACACAGGGTGTTTTGCACGAGGCCCCTGGTCTCTTTGATTCTTAACTGTGGGGTGAGGTGGAAGGATTGGGACTTCCAGGACCGGAACAGAAGTGACATCATTGCTGTTCTTCTGGAGGTTCTGCTTCCACTCTAGTGGTAAGAAAGGAGAAGGACTCAGTAACCATGCTTTATGTGCAAAAAAGATAAATAAATTAGGCTACCCCTCATGTAAAATTAAATTAAAATCCAATTAAGTGACCACCATCAGTGTCAGGCATATACAGTAAGCTACCAATGTCAATAGTCATAATTAAGCTTTATGGACTTACATTAAGAATTTTTGACAAATGAGAGGAGACCATTCATTCTGCTTAGCTTGTTTGTTTAGCTAATGGCTAAGCAGTCCCAGTGTCTCCACCAGATCCTTCTTAAAGGTTGTCGAGGTTTCAGCATTAACTCTTTGTCTCGGTAGTTTGTACCACAGTCCCACAACTCTTTGTGGAATAAAGTCCTAAATGCACTTCCCTTAATTTCCACTGGTGTCCTTGATTACTTGATTCACTCATGAGTTAAATGAAATCATCTGCATCTACTTTATCAGTGCTTGAGACTAAACAAGTTTAATTCTCAAAGTCTGTCAGAGTATGCCATGTCCTTAAGTCCCATGATGCACTTGGTTGCTCTTCTCTCCTCTGCTTCTTTCTTGTAGCATGGTGACTGCACACAGTACTCCATATGTGGTCTCAGTAGTGTGTTATGTTATATAGCCAACCTGCGGCGTACCATACGCCGCATAATCAGGCCGTTTTTTTAATGATTTTTAAGTATGGGAAGAAAATTAAAATTTGAAAAATCAGTAATGTAATAAATCAGCAAGAAAAGCAACATTGTAACAATACACGGAACAAACCAACACACAATCGTCCGTGACCGAAAACTGGCGGAAAGCCCACCTCCAACTCGTCACTTGAGTCGTTGTCGTCTTTGCACAGTCCACATGCACCTGTGACTCGCGTAGACTTTTAATTGCTCTGTGCGGTTTTGGCTGCTTTTCTATATATAATCCACCAAGACACCCGACCACGGTAGTAGCGCGAATTGCTGTATGTAGCGTGTAAAACAGTTTGCTATGGTGCACGCGATCGTGCATCATAACCGAAACTCGGTTTTTAAAGACTGCTTACTTCATTGTGTTTTAACCTCAGTTGTAAAGGATTGTTTTAAGGATCCCATGGGATACCCCTCGCAAACTGTTTTACACGCTGCATATGGCGATTCACCTCCGCGAGAAACATACCTCTATGAACAGTCAACGTGGCTCGGAGGTGCATATGGCCTCTACGACAGATGAATATAAATGACGCCGTTTTTTCTGTGTCGTTGTGTCCGAGTTGGTGGGTGTGGCTCTGCAAGTTGTCGTCGTATTAAATGGTCTTGGAGTTGGTGGGCGTGGCTCCTTCCTGCGTGTGCCATAGGTGTCTTACTTGTCAGCGGCTTAGTGAATCCACACCCCTTCCGGCGTGCTTTCCATGGGTGTCTTGCCTTAGTGAATTATATATATATATATATAGAGATATTGTCTGAGTATAACATCCCTTGATTTATATTCCACACTTTTTACTATTGAACTTAATATTTGATTTGCCTTTTTAATTGTATCTATGCATTGCAGAGGGGACTGGGCGGTCTCTTGGTCTGGAATCCCTACAGATTTTATTTTTTTTTTCTCCAGCCCTTGGAGTTTTTTTTTTTGTTTGTTTTTTCTGTCCACCCTGGCCATCGGACCTTACTTATTCTATGTTAATTAATGTTGACTTATGTTTATTTTTTATTGTGTCTTCTATTTTTCTATTCTTCATTTTGTAAAGCACTTTGAGCTACATTTTTTTGAATGAAAATGTGCTATATAAATAAATGTTGATTGAATGATTGATTGATTGCTTAGATGATGAAAATGTTCTGTCAACATGAAAACCTAAATTCTTTTCAGAGGTTGCTTCCTGTATAACAGTGTCTCCCATCTTGTATTTATAATTGATGTTCCTTTTGCTCATAAGTAGGTAGCACTTTACACTTTTCTACAAGTGTTTGCCTAGGTCTAAAGTCTGTCAAAATTTTCTTCAATTGTTTTTACTGCTTCCCCAGTTTCTACAATCCCTCCAATTTTAGTGTCATCTGTGAATTTCACAAGTTTACTAACTGTACCAGCATTTGTACCATTTATATACTGTAAATCACAAAACAGTCCCAGGGCAGACCCTTGAGAGATCCCACAGATGGCCCCAGTCTCCTCATACCTGAACTGTTTGTCTCCTGCTAGTTAACCACCCTGAGATGCATTTTTGTAGGTTACCTCTGCTGCCAACAGCTTTTTGTGGGAATGAGAACAGCGGTGGCCTTTTCATTCAGATGTCACATCCTTATATATAATTTGATACTATCCATATGTATGGTGTTCGCGTCAATACCTCGACTCAATACAAGTTAGAACCATGCAATGGGACTCTGCCTCTGTAGTTAGAACATAACGTAGCAGACGCAGTATTGCATGATTGGCTAAGAATGTTCGAATCCTTCAGTTACTCCGCTGGACGTCCAAGTATAATAAGTCGGGGTTGGTTCGAGCAGGTTACAATAAGTCTGGTTGGTTTTTGAAACATTGGTTTGGTGGGGCGTACTTTCCAGGACTAATATCATCGACTGACTTAAACACTTCGACAGCTCCGGAACCGTAAGTAATTTAGAACGTATCGCCATTTGCTTGATACGTCGAAATCTGTCTTTGGGCAGTTCGGTTTTGGCATCCGTCCTTCTGACGTCTATTGGCAAACTGAGTAATGACGGCTGGGTATTAAAAATGGTCATTGTTTAAATTTTAGCCGATCTCAGGTCTAAAATGACCATGCCAACATAATTATTACTCCGACTCTGATTAAAGTCGTAAAATACAGTTTGTTTTGAAAATTTGTTTGCCGGAAAAAATCAAATGAGATGTGCCGAAGAGCTGAGTTCGCGTCTTGCAGCCACGTTTAAACAGGAAGCTCTTCATTACATCGGCCGAAAAGGTCTATTTTAAACACAAATCAGTGCCATGATAACGAAATCATTTCAAGGACTTAAAAAAACAAATAATTCTTTGCAGAGAAAGCATGGATTTCACAAACGTAGAATTTGTAGCCCGATTCAATTAGCTTCCAGTCGCTAGTTAATAATAAAGCTATGAAGTCTCTGTGGACCCTCCAGCCCAAAGGGCCCTAGTGCAAGTGCCACCCTGGCACTGCCTCTAGTTTGGCCACTAGTACAGTATAATATGATACAACACATAAATTATCAATGTAATACAAAAAATATCATGCCATACTGACAAAGACGTCCATAGAATTAATATGGGGCAAAACAAATACTGTACAATACTATGAAATGAGCTATGGGTCTTGGTTTTAGAGCTGTTAATTTGATGTTTCAGATGTACTATGTAACTGTATACAATTTCTGTTTTGTTTTGTGTTTTTCTTTTGTTTATTTTTACCGGTTATAATATTATTAGTTCACTGGAGTTCCTTAACATACAATTGTTCATCAGGTAAAACACTCATGCTGTAGATCATTTCCAGCTTTTGCTAGTGACTGGCCTTGGCTTTTGTTGACAATTTTACAGGAAACGGTACTATTTTGAATTCAAACAGATAATTAGAAGGAATAAAACATTTTGTGTATACGTCTATATCTACATACCGTACATACACACACACACACATATATATATACTAGCAAAATACCCGTTCTTCGCAGCGGAGAAGTAGTGTGTTAAAGAAGCAATGAAAAAGAAAAGGAAACATTTTGAAAATAACGTAACATGATTGTCAATGTAATTGTTTTGTCACTGTCGTGAGTGATGAGTGTTGCTGTCATATATATATATATATATATATATATATATATAAAAATATATATATATATATATATTTACACACACACACATAAACATATATATATACATATCTATACATATACACATATATATACACACACACATATATACATACATATATATATATCTACATATATAAACATATATATATACATATACATACATATCTACATATATACACACACAGCTATTTCGTATCAGTGCAATACGCTGCTTGTTAAAACGGATAACTCCCGCTCTTACGTGCAAGTCTGCGTGGATATTATGAACTATCGTATTTGTTCAAGTTCTATTTAAATTTTAAATAGAAGGAATTTTTATTTAGTCGACAGAAATATCTTTGGTAGGAATGGTAAAAACAGACAGGAATATTATTCCTGAATAAATCAACTCAAACCTTAAACAACTTATAATATTTTGCTCTCCATAAAAATATAT
>JANRMT010062816.1:20998158-21012629 GCA_026402145.1 Polypterus bichir lapradei | reverse complement strand
ATCTATCTATCTATCTATCTATCTATCTATCTATCTATCTATCTATCACAGAGCACATCCAGATACTCCTAAGTGTAGGAGGTGGGGTCTCAGTATGTCAGGAGGTAAGGCTGATCTATCAGCCAATGATGTTCGGCAGCATCGTGATTGTATACGTTTTAAAGGTTGATTAGCATCCTCTATAAACTGATGGTTTAATGGGGCATTCGACTCACATTCCAGTATGCATTATTGTGATTGTGATATATATGCCAGGTTTTATGAATCTGATTTTTAAAATTTTTTTGGCCTATGCATTTTCCTACATGTCTATCTGTCTATCTATCTATCATCAAGCATCTTTTCTGTCTATTCTATAGTGTCTTTCCATCTATCATAAAGCTCTATGGTCACACTTTTAAGGTTGTTTTACACTGGACCAGTTATGATATAGGAAGAACAAGCAGTCTCCACACCACACACACACACACACACACACAATGACCAGAACATGACATTATCCCAGATCCCTGTAAACCCGTAGGACTATGCAGAGTAAGCCCATAACTAGTATAGCAGAATAAAACTCCCATTTGGGGCTCATTTATTCAGGTCCAGTTTTCTAATGACTCGGACTCAGCTGGCACATTTAATGTGTGTCACTGTGTCACTTCTTTCTTAAGATAGCTTTTTTTTTGGTAAACTCCTGTAGAACTCTTCCTCAAAATGGTGGCATCTTACAGTCTGGTGGCAGTTAAGAATTAGGATCTTTGGGAGATATTGAGGTCACGTTAAAGCAAGCAGCACATGTCATTCAGCTCTCAAAATATGGGACTGGGGGGAAGGTTAATGAGCGTACACATGGGCCGTCTTATCTTTGCCCATCCAGAATCCAGAAATCCAGGGATTACATCCTAAATCACAGACTGCACTCTGCCCTAACTCTATAAAGGGGGGGGGGGTGTATACAGATTGGCTCATGTCAACTTTAATGCCGCTGTACCCGTGATGTGCTAAATAATTAAAAAAAAAAAAAAAAAATTCACCACAGCAGATGGGCATAAAAAAGGCATGGAAATAAAGAGCATAAGGAAAAGAGATTCACTGAAAAAAGTGAATGGCCAAAGCCTCACCTTCTCGAGGACCTCTCTGGATATGGCAGAGTGGGGTCATCAGTCAGGCCCACTGAGAGACAGCCTCTGGAGTCAGCAGCTCCATGCAAAGGCTATTCCAAGGCTGATTCCAAAGATCCAAACAAATTTCTGTTGCATTTTATTTTTGTAGTTTAATTGATTCATTCATCAGATTTAGTGGATGAGTCTAAAACACAAATAAGTAGATGTCATGCTTACTCTTCTTTAGAAATCTGAGAATGTTGAAATATTAATATATCAATAAAAGAATAATGAAAGAAACATGAAAGATGCTGTAGAACACGATAGATACATATGAAAGGCACTATAAAATAAATAGAAATAAGAGGTCCCATAAAATAAGATAGACATGAAAGCTATTTTAGAGGTAGATAGACGTGGAAGGCAGTATATCATAAAAACATACAAAAGGCTTTATAAAACCGCTGGACAGACCGACACTATGAGGCAGAAGGACAGATTTGAAAAACGCTATACAATCAATAGACACGTGAGACACTATAAAATAAACAAGATTAATAGAGAGACATGAAAGTCACTATATAATAGATATTTAGATAGACAAGGTGCTATACATTATAAGGCAGTGTATACTGAATAGATGTATAACTAAGGTGCCTTGTGATGGTTCCATGGAGAGATATATTACATAGGCAGAAAGGAGCTTAATAACATGTACTGTAGATATGAAATGCACTATATAATTGATTAACATGTAGACAAAGTGCTGTAGAACAGATAACGACAGTGCACACCGATCAGCCACCACATTGAAAGCACCTGCCTCATATTGTGTGGGCCCCCCTAATGCCACCAGAACAGCTCTGGCCTGTCAAGACACCTCTGAAGGTGTCATGTGGTATCTACACCAAGATGTTAGCAGCAAATCCTTGAAGTCCTATAAGTTGTACAGTTAGGCCTCCATGGATCAGACTTGTTTTTCCAGCACATCCCACAGATGCTTTATTAGATGGAGATCTGGGGCATTTGGAGACCAAGTCAACACCTTGAAATGTATGTCGTGTTCCTCAAACCATTTCTGAACAATGTTTGCATTGTGACAGGGTGCGTTAATCTGCTGTAAGAGGTCACTTGAATCAGGAAGGGCCATTGCCATGAAGGGGTGTACGTGGTCTGCAGCAATCTTTAGGGAGGTGATATGTCAGAGTAACATCTACATGAATGCCAGGGACTCCCAGCAGAACACTGCTCAGAGCATCACACTGCCTTCACCAACTTGCCTCCTTCCCATAGTTCATCCTGCTGCCATCTCTTCCACAGATAAACGACACATGCACCCGGCCGTCCACATGATCTAAAAGAAAACGGGATTAATCAGACCAGGATGCCTTCTTCCATTGCTCTATGGTTCAGTTCTAACACTCATGTGCCCATTGTGAGTGCTTTAGGCGGTGGACAGGGGTCAGCATGAACACTCTGGCGGGTCTGTGGCTACACAGCAAGCTGCAATGCACTTTGTGTTATGACACCTTTCTCTCATGGCCAACAGTAACTTTTTCAGCCATTTGTTTTTCTCTAGTAGCTCTTCTGTGGGATCCCCTTCCCTCCCCACATGCAACAATAAGGTTTGGGTGCCCATGACCCCGTTGCCAGTTCACTGCTTGTCTTTCCTTAGACTATTTGTGGTAAATGCAAACTACTGCATACTGGGAACACAACAACAACAACATTTATTTCTATAGCACATCTTCATACAAACAATGTAACTCAAAGTGCTTTACTTGATGAAGAAAGAGAAAAAAGACAAAAATAAATAATTAAAATTAGGGAATACTAATTAACATAGAATAAAAGTAAGGTCCGATGGCCAGGGAGGACAGAAAAAACAAAGAAAAACTCCAGACTGCTGGAGAAAAAAAATCAAATCTGCAGGGGGTCCAAGGCCACGAGACCACCCAGCCCTCTCTAGGCATTCTACCTCACGTCAATGACCTCAATCAGTCCTCATTGTATTCTGGGTTCACATGGAAGAATTTGATGATGATGATGGTCATGTGGACTTCTGGCCTTTAATCCATCAATGGAGGGACATCACGGTGCTTTGATTAGGTGGTGGTGGTGCAGATCGCCACCATAGAAAACCGGAAAAAGAACAGAAGAGAAAGTAGGGTTTAGTACGGATTGTGGAGCCACTATGAATAATAATGATAATGAATTGAATATACAGAGTATCAGGATTTAACTTAAGTGAAGCTCTGAGAAAGCCATGTTAAAGTAATGTGTTTTCAGCAGTGTTTTAAAGTGCTCCACCATATCAGCCTGGCAAATTCCTATTGGCAAGCTATTCCAGATTTGAGGTACATAACAGCAGAAGGCCTCACCACTTTTAAGTTTAGCTCTTGGAATTGTAAGCAGACACTCATTTGAAGATCTAAGGTTACAATTTGGAGTGTAGGGTGTAAAACATTCCAAAATATAAAATGGAGTGCGATTATTTAAGGCTTTATAAACCATAAGCACTATTTTAAAGTCAGTTCTAAATTGCACAGGTTACCAGTGTAGTGACATCAAAACTGGGGTGATGTGCTCTGGTTTTCTTATCCTAGTTAAGATTCTAGCAGCTGCATTCTGCACTCATTGCAATCGATTGCTGTCTGTTTTGGATGGTCCTGAGAGGAGAGCGTTACAGTAATCTAGCTGACTGAAAACAAAAGGAGTGGCATGGTGGCGCTGCTGCCTCACAGTTAGGAGACCCGGGTTCACTTCCCAGGTCCTCCCTGCGTGGAGTTTGCATGTTCTCCCCGTATCTGCGTGGGTTTCCTCCGGGTACTCCAGTTTCCTCCCACAGTCGAAAGACATGCAAGTTAGGTGCATTGCATATTCTAAATTGTCCCTAGTGTGTGGCTGTGTGTGTGTGTGTGTGTGTGTGCCCTGCCTTGCACCCTTTGTTGGCTGGGATTGGCTCCAGCAGACCCCGTGACCCTGTAGTTAGGATATAGCGGGTTGGATAATGGATGGATGGATGCTGTCCTAGTAATCTGATTAATATGTGATTTAAAATTCAGGTCAGAGTCAATAGTTACCCCTAAATTCTTTACATCCGTCTTGACTTTTAATCCTAATGCATCAAGTTTATTTCTAATAACCTCATTATATCCATTACTGCCAATCACTAAAATTTCTGTTTTCTCTCTCTTTAGTTTGAGAAAATGACTTTTCATCCATTCTGTAACAGAAGTGAGACATTGTATCAACCCACAGGACCTGCTCTGTTTGGAGATGTTCTGACCCAGTCGTCTAGCCATTGCAGTTTGGTCCTTGTCAGAGTCACTCCGATCCTTATGACCTGCTCAATACGTCACCTTCAAGAACTGACTGTTCACTTGCTGCCTAATATATGCCACCCCATGACAGGTGCCAAGTAACCACATCATCAACATTCTTCAGTTCACCATCTCAGTGGTTTTAATGTTGAAGCTAACCGGTGTATATTAAATAAATATAAAGTGAGATAATAAACAAAACACACGGTTAAAAATGTAGGGGTACCAACCTGGTAATCCCATTTTAAATGAACAGGAAGCAAAATAACCACACATAACTGTCTCTAGTCTGGAGTGACTCTCCTACTCCGTCTTCCTTTCTCATGCACCCTGATCAAATAGTAGATGTCAACTTTTGTTGGACTCCCCTTTATATACCCCTGAGCTCCAAAAGGGTCAGGACATGGCAGGCCTGTGAGGGTGTGGTCAGGCATCATCCGACTGCAGTCCTTAGGAGTTCTGGACAGAAGGACAAGGTTGTGAGTGACAGCACCCCCTGTCGTCTTAGGGTGGCGTTGCTTACCTTGTCAGAGCCTTAAAGGTATCTGCTTTGTGTCTGTGTGTGACTATAGATAAGGTGCTTAACAACAGATATGAAAGGCACTATATAATAGACAAAGATTGAAGGAAAGGCTCTGTATATTGGTGGGAAAGATGCTGTATAATAGGCAGACGAGAAAGGAGTTCAATTACAGAAAAGAGGAAAGGCAGTTTAAGATGGGTAAGCATAAAGATACATATGAACAGCACTATATAATAGGTGAATATGAAAGGTGCTGTATAATAGATAGACAGATATGAAAGGAACTATATTTTAAATAGACATAAGAGGTGCTGGAAAGTAAACAAGACATAGGTTTGTTAAAACACGCAGGAAAACACAATAGGCACTGATTAACGTAAATCAAAACCAACAAAATGTGTTGAACTGTGGCCACTTGGACAAATGAGAAAGACATTGTCTAGAGACCCAGAGAAAGGAGACATGCTATATAACAGACAGATAAGAACGGCATTCCATGATAGAGAGGAGGGAGAGCCTGAGTGTGTGTGCTGATTACAATGCATTGCTGCACCCACCCCACGGCAAACCACCCGGATTGAGGTCCGAGTGCAGCTGTGCAATGGGTGACACCTCAGCACCACACACCTTTTTTTTTTTTTTTTTTTTAAATATATATATATACAGTGGCTGCAGTGCCAATCCTGCCACCACCCCCAAGTTTTCCCAATAAGTCGGAGGACCTGCTTTGCAAGACTGGATGCAGATTAACGTCATACCGAGGACAGAGCAACTGCAGGTTAAGGACCTCATTCAGGCGCCCAACTGAGCGGAATCACTTCTGGCGTTTATGGGATTCGAACCGGCAACCTTCCGACTGCTGGCGTAGATGCCTAGCCTCAGAGCCACCACTGTGCCTCTGCCTATTACATGATAGATAGATGTGAAAAGCATAATATATGTAAGAGACACAGGACTAGAAAGGACAATAGACAGGTACTGTAGGTCAGTCTGTGCAGTGCCTGCCCTTTGAGTCCCTTCAGGTATTTCTTAGGTATTTAGTGTGGTGGTTTGCATTTGTGTGCGAGTCCACTGGGTGATGTGTGTGTGCCCAGTGATGGACTGCCCGAAAAAACTCATTCCTGCTTTGTACCCATTGCTACCCTGACTGGCTCATAGTGATGCTGGATGACCGCCATTGCTTGTTGTGACTTTGCTGACTGATCTCGGCTAAGTCTTGATGAATTATTTTTCCAACTGTCCGTTTTAACATTTAATGTTTCTGACTGATATCTTGCTGAATGTCCACAGCCTGTCCGGTGGTCTTATAATTCTTAGTGGTCCAATAAACAGGTCCGTCACACTACAAGCTGACTGAAGTGTCTCAAGCTGCTTTAAAACAATTCTTCCTCACTAAGGCATGCCCAGCCTTTGCCCCTCAGTTACAGACTTCAGATTTAAAGTACTGTATGCCGTAACTGTGAATACAAAGTGAGGCACCACTAAAACCACAATGCTTTATACACCCTGACCTTTTACCAAACTTTACTTTTTTCATTCTTTTCACTTTAGCCCAGCCAATGTGCCATAATGTTGAGTACTGCATCCTCCACCCATCCTTCTGCTGATACCAGCATAGGTGAGACATCCCCATTCACAATTACAGCAGCGCAGGTGAGCAGAGAGCTGAGGAGACTTCATGCCAGCAAAGCAGTGGGTCCAGCTGGAGTATCAGCCACGACTGCTGAAGGCCTGTGCGTTGGAGCTGGGGAGTCCTCTACAGCGCATCTTCAACCTGAGCCTGGAACAGGGGAGAGTCCCGAGGCTTTGGAAAACATCTTGTATCACCCCAGTCCCAAAGGTATCACGTCCTGGTGAGCTAAATGACTTCTGGCCTGTCGCTCTGACATCACATGTGATGAAGACCATGGAGCGGCTGCTGCTTCACCACCTGAGGCCACAGGTCAGCCACGCCCTCGACCCTCTGCAGTTCGCATACCAGGAGAAGGTGGGAGCGGAGGATGCCATCATCTACATGCTACACTGACCCCTCTCCCACCTGGACAGAGGCAGTGGTGCTGTAAGAATTATGTTTCTGGACTTCTCTAGCACCTTCAACACCATCCAACCTCTGCTCCTTAGGGACAAGCTGACAGAGATGGGAGTAGATTCATACCTGGTGCCATGGATCGTGGACTATCTTACAGACAGACCTCAATATGTGTGTCTCGGGAACTGCAGGTCTGACATTGTGGTCAGCAGCACAGGAGCGCCGCAGGGGACTGGACTTTCTACGGTCCTGTTCAGCCAACATACATCAGACTTCCAATACAACTCGGAGTCCTGCCTCATGCAAAAGTTCGCTGACAACACTGCTATCGTGGGAAGGAGGAGGAGGAATATAGGAACCTAATCAAGGACTTTGTTAAATGGTGCGACTCAAACCACCTACAAGTGAACACCAGCAAAACCAAGGAGCTGGTGGTGGATTTTAGGAGGCCCAGGCCCCTCATGGACCCTGTGATCATCAGAGGTGACTGTGCAGAGAGTACAGACCTATAAATACCTGGGAGTGCAGCTGGATGATAAACTGGACTGGACTGCCAATACTGATGCTCTGTGCAAGAGAGGACAGAACCGACTATACTTCATTAGAAGACTGGCGTCCTACAACATCTGCAATAAGATGCTGCAGATGTTCTATCAGACGGTTGTGGTGAGTGCCCTCTTCTACACGGTGGTGTGCTGGGGAGGCAGCATAAAGAAGAGGGACAAACTGGTGAGGAAGGCGGGCTCTATTGTAGGCACGGAGCTGGACAGTTTGACATCCGTGGCAGAGCGACGGGCGCTGAGCAGACTCCTGTCAGTCATGGAGAATCCACTGAACAGGATCATCTCCAGACAGAGGAGCAGCTTCAGCGACAGACTGCTGTCACCGTCCTGCTCCACTGGCAGACTGAGGAGACCCCACACTATGTGACTCTTCAATTCCAACCGGGGGGGTAAACGTTAACATTATTATACAAGATTATAGACTCTTATACCTGTCTTGCACTCTCCACCTTGCATTTTTAACTTGCACTGCATTTTTATTTAATTAATATTGTTTTTATCAGTACGCTGCTGCTGGCGTATGTGAACTTCCCCTTGGGGATTAATAAAGTATCTATCTGTCTGTCTAAATCACTTCCTTCAAATCGATTAAAAATGCTTAACTGTCCCTTGTGGGATTCTCTCTGTGGGCCCACCTCCCTATTAAAGCGACTCCCCGAGAGGCCAGATTCCCCTCTCCGTGTATGCCCTGTCAAACAGAGTTTGCGGATGCGCCCTTTCAGAGCAGATTATGTCGGGTCACGTTGGTTTGACCTTAAATTACCCTTGACATATGTTTGGCCATCCTGCTGAGGCGCCCCCATAAAACTTATTAAGGCCCATCGCTGGTCGAGGTTCAAAAGGTCGAGCCCTGGGCAGCGGAGGCACTCGACGAGCGTTGGCCTCACTAAATATTGAGCCTGCGGTTCCCAGCAGTGCGGCGCTGCTCCGCCATGGAGCCGCTAGGTGTAAGAATTCTCGATAGCATCAGATTAATATTGGGTTACCTTTGATTTGCTCCAAGAGCTCTTATCCCATTTCAGCCTGCCCCGCTCCTAACCTTGTGAGATTTATATGGAGCGGCATGAATGGGCGCTTTGAGCTTGTTAACAATATGTGTCCATTATGCACTCTATTATATTTCCAGCCTTTGTGTGTGTTTTTTTATGAAAATAAATCCCCCCTCAACATTTAATTTTCAAAGAAAAACGAGATGCATCACTCACTATCAAATAAGTCACTGTGAAATTAAGAAAAAAAATAAAATAAACATTGAACTGAAATATCAAGAAAGGAGCACATTATCAGGCTGGGCTCTCTTCAGACCAAAGCCATTTCTGTCTGTTTTTTTTTTTTTTTTTTTTTGCTTTTTATCACAATTCTATTCTGTGGCACATGAGGGTATGTTGTGACCTTTTACTGTGTACTCGAATAGAGAGGGGCCATGGCCGATAAAGGCGAGATGTGACGCTGAACCTATGCCTCACCTACCCATAATCCACTGGGTAGCATGCGTGTCCTTATCTCCGACACTCCATAGGTCCGCCTTATCACAGGTAAGTCCTTGGTCTTGACGCACGGCTTCAAATATTTGCTACTCTCTTGCCTCCTGCGCTAGACGATCACATCCTTTACAGACATAACATTTGTTCTGCAGGTGGCTCGAAGCTGATAATTCAAGGTTTTTTATTTAGTTCGGAAATGACATCTGATGCTTAAAGAAATGATAGGACAGCAGCATGGCGGTGCAGAGGTTAGCATTAACACATTGAGATCCAGCTTCAAGCTGTTGTGGAGTTTGCATGTTCTCCCTTCTTCTTCGTCACCAAAGATTTTCAGTGAGGCTAAACTGGGCAACGGGTAAACGGTGAATTTAGAAAGTGTTCAGACCCCACCCCTGTCTGCACACTTTAGTGTCTTCTGGATTTAATTTAAATGGATAAATTTGCTACTTGTGCCTGTCAATTTTCACTCAATAACTCAAAATGGCAAAGCGACATGTTTTCAGAAAGATTTGGAAATTTATTCACAATTAAAAACTGAACTCTCTCATTTGTGCAAGTATTCAGACCCTTAGTCCAGTACTTTGTAGAAGGCAGCAATTTCAGCTTTGAGTGATAAGCCTCTACAAACTTTGCACACCTGGATTTGGGAAGTTTATCACATTCTTCCTCTCAAGCTCCGTTAGATTGGATGGAGGCGTCTGTAAACTGCCATCTTCAAGTCTCTCCACACGTGTCCTATGGGGTTTATGTCTGGGACACTCAGAGATTTGTCCACTCCAGCGTTGTCATTGTGGAGCTGAAAGGTGAACTGCCACCAGCGACTGAGAGGATCTGCCAGGAAGAATGTGATAAACTGCCCCAATCCAGGTGTGCCAAGCTTGCAGAGATTTACCAAGAATACTCAAAGCTGGAACTTCTGCAAAGTATTGAATGAAGTATCTGAATACGTCGATGAAAGAGAGATTTTAGTTTGTGAGTTTTAGTAAATTGGGAAACCTTTTTTAAGACATGTTTTCACATTGCCATGGTGGGTTACTGAGTGTTGGTCAGTGGGCAAAAATGGCAAATTTCTCCATTTAAAATTAAATCTACAACAGATTAAAATGTGTAGAAAATTAAGAGGTCTGAAAACTTCTTGAATTCACTGTATGTGCTTGGGTATATCCCGGTCTGTACTTAATTCCAGTGGCTTTGTTGGCATAAAAATCATTGCAGTGTGGTCTGCTTTTTACTTCCTGAAGTCTCTGACCAGCTCTTTGGTTTTGCGGGCATTAGTGAGTGCCATCCCAAGGCTCTATACAAGTAGAGAGTGCGGGTACATTTTTTTTTCCCCCTCATTTATTTTGTCTACCTAGAAATGGCAGCAGAAAAGAGCACTGTCTGGACTAAAGGACAATGCTCTATCCGCTGGGGGGCACGGCCCACTGTGTAAAGGCAGATCCTGTCCTAATGGTGAGGGACACAAGACCAGAACTAACTCTGGATGGGATGCCAGTCTATTGAGCGACTTGTAGAGTGGGTCAATTTAAAATAACTAACCTGACGGGCTTTCTCTGGACTTGACGGCACTTGAGAAAACCCAAACAGAGAACACCACCTTAGTGTAAACTGTAGACTCACAATGATTTGGTAATTTCATTAACATGTCAAAGAGACAGAATGACCAGCTTCACAAAATGTCCAAGCCTGACAGGTACAAATAAGGAATTCATCAAGTGCTAAAGTCCTCTAACTGATAAAGCCATGGATGTGTGCTTTACTATCATTTTCAACAGTCCTTCAAAGTTTTTTATTAAGGATTTGTTTAATTCCCCTCTCTATGTGAGACCACTTTATCTTACAGAGGGCTGTGGTGAGCCCGATCCAAAATCAGCAAGATCTCAAATGAAAGGCAGAACTGCAGCCTGGGCGGGGTGCCAGTTAGCCGCAGGTCAACTAACAACCTTAGGGGGCAATTTAGAATGGGTAATTATCCTTGTCTAAATTTCTATAGATTGAGAGAGGAGCTCTGAGAAAGCCCTAAGTGAATAAGGGGAACGTGCAAGTGCCACCGAGACAAAATCAGAGGACCAATAGCAGCCGCAGCGAGCTCCACTTCAGCTCTCAGCAATCTCCGCTTCTTAATTAAGTAAATGACTCCTCAAAGGGTAATTTATGCGCCAGTTTGCTGCTGCTGTAGCATCAATACCAGCACAGCTGATCCCAATTATTCTTTAATGGGTGATAACATTTGACATCATGACACTCATAAAATGGCACTCAATAAAATATTACTTGAATGAAGTCATGGTGAGCTCTTACTCTGCTTTAACAGCCTGTTCTTACTTTTATTAAAGACTTCTCAATTTCTTCAACAGAGTGTAAAGGACATTTAAAAATGTAGGATAAATAACTACATATGTAATAAAACAGGCCACCAGTGCTGAATGCAAGCTGGAGGCTGGTCTGCCAAATCTGCTAGCACAGACAGCGCAATCAAGAATGTCTTATCTGCCGCAAATTTAAATCTGACAATGATGAGGGGGCTGCGTTTCAGCTCTGGAGTCCTGGGCTGCTCGTTTTAGAAGCACATGAACAGATCTACATGTATCTATCTATTATATGGTGTCTTTCACATCTGTCTCTATGTTTATAGTGCCTTTCTCATTGATCTATCTTATCTTTCAAGGAAATTTGAAAGGACAATTTGATTTTCATTGAGAATCCAATGTGCTGTACAAATGATATGAATTTCAAAATCTGTATTTGAAAAGCACTGTTTGGTGAATTTGTGAATTTGTCTGTCTTAAATGCAGAAAAACATTCTGTGGTACTTCATCTACACCAGGCCTGGAGGTCCGCAGTGGCTGCAGGTTTTCATTCTAACCCTTTTCCTAATCAGTGACCAGTTTTTGCTGCTAATTAACGTTTTCCCCATCACTTTAATGGCCCTGTTAGAAGAGTTCAGCCCTCTGAATTGATTCGTTTCTTCATTAAACTGACAGCCAAGCAGAAATGAGATGTGAAACGAGCTAACGGATGACCAGCTAAACTGGGGCTTCAAACTCCAATTTCACTCCAATCACTTTAATGAAAAGCCAACTCTTGCTATTAATTAAACCCGTTATTTAATTCCATGGCTTGTTGCTGCTCTCGTTCTGCCACGGCAGACTGTTGTTTTTCTGTTCTTTCTAAGAGCACTGTCAAAATGTTTTGGTGACCTAAGAGGTCAACCTTACCAAGACCATCACCTCTCTTTAGTTTCAGATATTGTGTAATGGACACAGGGGAGCTGGTCATGTGGTGGCTTGTTTTGTGCCTCAAGAAACTACTAAAGGACCTGAGTCAAGTTAATTAAAAAGATGTAATTAGCAGCAAAAACTGGTCACTAATTAAGAAGATGATAAGAATGAAAACCTGCAGCCACTGCGGCACTCGAGGCCTGGAGTTCGCCACCCCTGATCAACAGGTTAGCTTACGGTTTCGATTATATAGGGTGGTCCAGATCTAATTATGCAATGTTCATTACACAATAACTTATTAAGTTTATTACATAGAAAAATCACCCTAAAATCCCGGACCATCGAGAAGTGTGCTAACTGACAACATGAAGAATCGTCTTCGCGCCGACCTGGAATCGTCCCACCATAAATCAAAGTCATCCAGACGATCTGGATCTGCATAATTAGATCTGGACCACCCTGTACCTTGAGAGCAGTTACTTTAAAGCAGGGGCGTCAAACTCCGGTCCTGGAGGGCCGTAGTGGCTGCAGGTTTTCATTCTAACCATCTTCTTAATTAGTGACCAGTTTTTGCTGCTAATTACTTCTTTTTAATTAACTTGACTCAGGCCCTTTAGTTGTTTCTTTTTCCTTAATTAGCAGTCAAACAATAATGAGACACAAAACAAGCCGCCACGTCACACAATATCTGAAAATAAAGAAACGTGAAGGTCTCAGTAAGGTCGATCTCTCAACACACCAAAACACTTTGACGATGTTCTTATGAAAAACATAAAATCAACAGTTTTGGAAATGTTTGCTGTGGCAGAATGAGAGCAGCAACAAGCCATGGAATTAAATAATGAGTTTAATTAACAGCAAGAGTTGGTTTCTCATTAAGAAACTGGTTGGAGTTTGAAGCCCCAGTTTAGCTGGTCATCTGTTGGCTCATTTCATGTCTCATTTCTGTTTGGCTGCCATTTTAATGAGGAAGCAAATCAATTCAGAGGACTGAATCCTTAAAAACATGGCCATTAAAATGTGAATTAGCAGTGAAAACAGGTCACTGATTAGGAAAAGGGTTAGAATGAAAACCTGTAGCCACTGCGGCCCTCCAGGCCTGGAGTTCGACACCCGTACTTTAAAGTATTTACTTGTTGAGCAGCCGACCCTGATGGAAAAACAGTGAAACACCATAAGTCGCATGAGCTGAGGCAAGAACAGGGCATTGGATGGGATGGGGCCAGATGAAGGTAGTGTTAGATGATCAAGTTTTACCATATAGGCAAGGCAAACAGATGTAAGGGCCGTGCTTGCTTGCTTTATATAGAGAAAGAGAGAGAAAAGTATTTATTTGCATAAGTTGAATTCTGTCCTGTTCTATCCTATCCTGGAAAGCTTTATAGCAGCTCTTTGTTTCTTGCTTTATCCTGCCATATTGTTTCTATCTTTTCTTTTTTTGTCTCCCACACATCATTCCCTTGATTTCTCCATTGCAATATACAGTAGCCCATCATAATATATTTAAACTGTATTTGTCCTTTCCTCTCTGTATCATTTCATATACAGTAGTGCCTTTCACATATCTGTCTTAGCTCAGGTTCACCTCCATCATTTGATAGCTTGACTTGACTCATTGTAAGCACACTAAGGCTTGACTTATCATATCTTGTCTCCCCCACATCATTCCATTGCTTGCACCATTGCCACACACCAAGTCCCATTATATCTTATTTAAACTTATTTTATTCTTTAATATCTTCTCATATATGCATAATTTCATATAGTGCCTTTCACATATCTTTTTTACCTCATGTTGACCCCCCCATTATTCACTAGCTTGACACATTGGAGCACATCATATTTTATTTTTTTACCTTATCTTGCCCCCATCAGCTTATGTTGTTTTATTCTTCCCTATGTTATCTATGTATCATTTAATATAGTGCCCTTCACATATCTATCTTATCTTGTCTTATTTCTTTTTATGTTGTCTTTGTTCATCTTGTTCAAACATTTTTTTGTCTTTTTTGTTCCCCAGTCATTCCCTACTGTGCCCCATTGCAATGCACAATGGCTCATCATATCTTATTTGATCTTGTCCTGCTCAATCTTATCTGTGTATCATTTTTTATAGTGCCTTTCTCATATCTATTTATTGGTAGATCTATCTATCTGCCATATAGTGCCTTTCACATCCATCTATCTATCTATCTATCTATCTATCTATCTATCTATCTATCTATCTATCTATC
>JANRMT010062816.1:20963764-20998148 GCA_026402145.1 Polypterus bichir lapradei | reverse complement strand
ATCTATCTATCTATCTATCTATCTATCTATCTATCTATCTATCTATCCCTTACCCCGATCAGTACCCAAGATGCCCAACTGAGGTCCGTCGTCACACATTCATTCATGACCTTCTGGTGACGTGACCCGATCGCCCGGTCCTCTGTTCTCTTCTGTAACCCTTCTGAGTTGGGTTGGCTCACGATTTTTTATTTTTTCTCCTCCTGTGGATCAATCCGTGTTGACGCACATCCAGTCTCCTACTAGAAAGAGAGCAAAGTGGGCTGTTAAGTGTCCTGACATTTCTCATTGCCTCTGTCATTTTTTTGCCCCAGAATTCTCAGCATGTGTGTGACAGGTCCAATTTCTGAACTGTTATCCAGAACACCATGTTTCCAGAAACCACCAATGCCTGCCACCTTTGTGTAGCCTAGTGGCCATAGAGGCACTCTTTAAAAGTACAAATCACATAACATGCCTGTGCTCCAAAACAAAAAAAATGTAACAAATGATATCCCAAAAGATGTAAATCACCTTGGATAAAAGTGTCAGCCAAATAAATACATTTAAATTGGGATTCTTCCCAAGTTTGGCAGATCCTGTAGACAAATCACACCCCTCTGTATTCAGAGTACAGCAAATTAAACACATGTAAGGCTTGACCTGTTGACATCACTACGCCCGTGGATTTCTTTTCATCACCAATTAATTACTTCAAGAAAGCTGAATTTTTAAATGGGAGTGAACCTTGTTTGGTGTTGCTGAGTCCTGGCTGATAAAATTCCCTCTCCTAAAGTGGGCAGCACTGCTGAGTTCTTTTTATATCTCCATCAAGTGCTAAGTGACCTTCAATATATTTTGAGAATAACAATAAATTTGACTCTCCTTTCCGAAATGCTGTTCTTTAACGACAAACTCCTAAAAAGCCTAGTGCATTGATGGGAATTACAAACAGAGACGTTTTATCAGGAACTAAATTCCTGGCTGACCGTTTGTATTGTCACAGGTGCTTCTGTCGAACTTGACATGAAATACCGAAGAGTTAGGAGTCCTGGCTGGAACGAGAAATTCAAAGTGAGGCTGAACCTCCAAAGGCAGGTCTCAAAGTCTGACAGAGGCCTGCTACCAAGAGGAGCTTCACCCCCAAATCTAGAAGCAAATTTTTGGTCTGCACATGTTATGACTGATATTTTTTAATCCTTTTTAAGTTCGTCTGAGCCTATTTTGCAGTTCTTTATGCGCAGTAATAGGTTTTGGATGTCATAGAATTGGTAATGTTTTGTAATGTTTTCAAATAGGATGTGAGAAATTCATAACATTTTGATTCTTGATTTTCACACTTGCCACCATTTTGTGAGTCTCATAGCCTCGGAGGTTGTGGTACTTGATGTCATTAACATTATGAGCTATAAGGTTGTTTCCTTAACCAGGTTTGCGCATAACCCTTTCCTGTGTGTGTCTTTTAAATACTTGAGATTTCCCAGTTTTTAACTTTTGTTTCTACTTTTCTTGCTACATTTTTTAATTAGCAATTTGGATGTGATGAATGATAGGGCAGATCTCTGGTTTCATCTTTAGCATTGTTTCCTCTGCTCAGACAGCCTTTCCTTGCATGAGGCTTGATTGTCTTGCCTACAAGCATAGCACACCTGGATTCGGGCAGATCGTCTCATGCTTCCTGACAGATCCTGTTAAACTCCATTGGATTGGATGGGAAGCATCTGTAAAGTGCCATCTTCAGGTCTCTCCACACAGTCTGGATCACTCAAGGACATTGAGAGATTTGTCCTGAAGCCACCCCAGCACTGTCTTGGCTGTATGGTTCAGGTCAGTATTGTGCCGACTGTCACCCTAGTCTGAGGCGGTGTGCCCTCTAGAGGAGGTTTTCTTCAAGAACCCATTTGTATTTGGCTGCATTCACCCTTCCCTCAATTCTGTGACCAGTCTCCCTGTCCCTGCACCCCCATAGCAAGATGTTTCACTACAGGGATGGTATTAGGCAGCTGATAAGCAGTGCATAGTGTCTGAACTCTTTGACCAGAACTCCAATTTTTGTCTCATCAGATCACAGAAACTTGTTCCTCAAGATCTCAGGGTCCAAGTAGGCTGCCATATGCCTTTTACGCAAAGGTTTCCTTCGTCTAGCCACTCTGCCGTAAACGCCTGATCAATGGAGTGCTGCTGAGACAGTCGTCCTTCTACAGCAGATTACTTTTGAAGCTCTGTTACAGTGACCAGTGGGTTCTTGTTCTCCTCCCTGACCAGGTCCTTTCTTGCCCGGTTATTCATTTTGGCCAAATGGTCAACTATAAGAAGAGTCCTGGTGGATCCAAACATCTTCCATTTTACAATTATTGAGGTCTCCGTGCTCCTGGAGAACACTCAGAGCTTTAGAATGGGTTTTAACCCCTTGTCCTGATTCACGCCTCACCAAAATTTGACCATGGAGGTTTACAGTGAGCTCCTTGGACTTCATGGCTTGGTTTTTGTTCTGAAATGCAGTGTGAATTGTGGGACCTTCAATACTCGGGTACATGTGGGCCTTTCAAGACAATGTCCAATCAATTCAGTTTGCCACAGGTGGACTCCAATCAAGTTCTAGAAACATCTCAAGGAGAATAACAGGGGACACCTGAGTACAATGTCGAGTGCCACAAAAAAGGGTTAGAATACTTCTAGGAATGTTTTTAATTTTTAATAAATCTGTACACTTTCTGAATAACATGTTTTCATTTTGTCATTATACTGTAGGTTATTGAATGTAGAGTTATGGGCAAAAATGGAAAATGTATCCATTTGAAATGAAATATCCAACACCATAAAATGTGCAGAAAGCGACAAGCTTTGAGTATTTTCTGAATCCACTAGAAGTTCATTTTTCTGATTTTTCTGGCTTTTTGGACTTTGACTTTGCTTAAAGGATAAGATTCTGAGATTGCAGTCTGGCTGCCTTTGTTTTAGGTTTGCCTTTTAGGCCAACTCATTAGATGCCCTCCTTTTTGCTTTGATTTTTGTTAATAGTTTATGAATAAACATTAAAATACTAACGAACATTGCTTTTGTCATGGTGTACCAGATTTTATGGATGGGTTGGCAATTATGTGTATTTTATGTTATATAGCCAATTTTGAATTACTATTTCTCATATTTTTATGGATTTTCCGTTATTTTTTTTAATTATGTGCTGATGTTCCTTATACTTTGTTAGTGGAGCCCCAGGGGGTGGGACCACCCTGACATCACATCTACTGGACCTTTCGTCTCACTTGAAAGGACTGAGCACAGGAGAGATCCAGTAGCAGATTACGGAGTTCCATTTGGAGTGTTCGAAGTATTGTTGTTCTTGTGGATTTGCTGTTTCTGAATTTCTGTTCTTGGATTTTGATTTCAGATTGTCGTTTTTGGGACTCAGGATTGTCACTCCTTTTTTCTATTTTGATCATTTTACTGCATTTTTTGTTTTTCTTTTGTACAAGCCAGGGTTTTACAATCATCCTCATTCTTGTGAGACCTTTTGCTTTATTTTTGGGACTTTTCTAGTTACTTCGCCAGATCTCCTTGTTTGGGGCTTTCTAGACTGGAACCCATAAGTTAGTAGTGAGGAGTAGTTGGATTTGGAGTGAGCCTCCTCAGGCAGGCTCTTTAAGTACCTGGACTGCCTTTGTGGTTGCCTCACATCCATTTCTCCAGGTTTCTAACACCTCATGGTCCCTCTCTTACTTTTCTGAGTTTTGAGGGCCTTTGAAGATCTCAGCAACATCTGCTTCAATATGTGCTCATGGGCAAATCCCTTAAGCCGGCACTAAAGAAGTACATGGGAGAGCTGAAATGTTCCTGTCTTGGATAACAAATTGGCCCAAAAAATGTACTTGACTCTAAGTTCCAGAATCTTTTTAGCTGCACACTGGAGCCATTTGCTAATCATACTCGATGGCCTCCTTCTACCTCCCAGTTCCCCTGATCTGACAAAGAGAATCTTTTTAGATAAGTCAAAATGAAAAATGGGTTCTCATCGGCTACAAAGCTTCCACGGCCTTGAGCCTTTTCCGTCCTTGGATAAGGGGAGCATTTGGGAGCAGATGGCTCGCTGTAAGGGAAACACACAGTGCTGGCAGAGTTAGGCAGGTAGGACTCTGGAAAGGCACGGGGACGGCGCCCTCTTGTGCTTGTAGATGGCACGTGACTCCTATGTGAGACTGCTTGTAAAAGGCTGACCCTGTTGTTCTGTCCTCTTGGACCGACACAAATGTGTATGTGTGCTGGTAGACCAGTTGGATGAAGACAACCATATTTTGCAACATGGCAGCAGAAGTAAAAATCTATGGAACAACACTGAAACACACAGCCCTTTGT
The DNA here is from genome assembly GCA_026402145.1 of Polypterus bichir lapradei. NCBI lineage: Eukaryota > Metazoa > Chordata > Cladistia > Polypteriformes > Polypteridae > Polypterus > Polypterus bichir. The sequence goes on along the minus strand of JANRMT010062816.1, from coordinate 20,993,816 downwards.
GGAATGGTTGACAAGCATGACAATCATTTCCACATTTTTTATTGAAACAGCTAGTTGTGCTTTTGCTATATGAAACTGGATTTTGATCTCGCTACCACATTGCCTCCATTGTGACGTTCACAAGCTCATCCCCGAATTGTCTTGTGCTTTGCCTTATTACATTCTGTGGCTTTGTTTATTCTTGCCTGCTTTTCAAAATGTCCTCTGAAGGTGCTTTATAAAGTGTGGGTTTACTTGCCTAGTACCTTGTCCTCTGTGTTTTATATCAGTTGTTCCCATTAGGGGTGAGCCCAGAATGATCCTCAGACACCGCAAAGACGGTTTATTGTTCTGTAAATTGTGCATAAATGTTACCAGTTTTTCTTCACACAGAGAACGAGAGCAAAGACGCCTGGAGTAAGTGAGTAGGTAGTAGACAGTACAGGGACCTTCAAAACACTACTTCATTTTAATTTAAAGAAATTTGGGATATAGGATTGGTGAGCTTAGTTGGGCTGAATGGCCTGATGTTTCTAAAACTTTCCTGATATTTGAAAGAAAAAAGTTTTTCAGGGAGGTACATGGAAACAGAAAAGTAGCACTAGGGAATCAACAAACCTTTGTAGGGATCTTCTGACTCGAAACAGCCAAAATGAGTTGAGGCCTTCAAAAATAGGCAGGCGTAGAGTAGGTACACTGAAAGGCAGCCTAGCCTTCACTTGAGTGGCTGGCTTTGGCCTACACTGAGCTAAAATGCAGTTAACTCTCAAAGTTCAAAACTATACTCTGAAATGTTCTGCTAGGGAGGGGATCACCATCAACCCATTGGCTAGTACAGACAAGGCAACAAAAAAAGCTTCATAAAAAGAATTTTTAGCAAAAATTACAAATAGAAAAAAATGACGCAATAAAGGATTTAGCAACAAGGCAATTCTAAACAAGCACGTCCCAAAACACTACCCAGATATTAGAATGCAAAAAACGGACGAAAAAGTGTAACAAATCCTGCATATACAAAGAAATAACAGTAGCAGAAGACAAAAGGCTCACCAACCACCAAGCGCATACAGTGCACTGTGAGAGACTGCAATTCCCGTGAGCCTTAATATGTCTGGCGTCAGGCCTTCAATGGAGACTGACTGGTGACCCCCACTGTTGGAGAGCAAGCATCCACACGTAGATACCAAACAGTAGGCAAAGCCGAATAAAATACAAAATTATACAAATAACAAAAGTACATGATAATAACCAAAGGACCAAAAAGGACACCTAAAAAAGAAATTTAAACGTAAGCCAGTGTAATAGCTGTGCCTTAAACATCACACATTTAAATGGAGTGACCAGGGGCCTCATGTATAAACGGTGCGTACGAACAAAAGTGTTACGTAAGAACGTTTCCACGTTCAAATTGCGATGTATAAAACTTAAACTTGCCGTAAAGCCACGCACATTTCCACGGTAGCTCAAACCCTGGCGTATGCAAGTTCTCTGCTCGGTTTTGCAGACTGGTGGCACCCAACATCAAAGCAATGCTACTGTTCCTGTGTGATTATCCTTTCTTTTTTAGATCCACGTCCACGTGGCTTTATAAATACACTCAAATTAACCGCATATTCTTTATTAGTTTAAGGCATCTGATTGTAATTAACTTGTAACAATTGTAATGGTCCACAGAATGGCCAAACTATCCCAAATACCATAACTGCTTTAGCGTTTTTACTCTCACTGCACCTTCTTCTTCTAGCTTCTCCTGTTATTATCAGATCATCTTTTTCCATATTCCTCTCACTGCACCACTCAGAGTATTTATATCACTGTATCCGAGTGTGAATCACAGCCGTACAGCAGCTGATCGGAAAGAGAATTATCGGGATACAGCATCAAGCACACGCTGCCTCAGCCATGCTGTCTATTTGAACTGCTCTCATACAACAAACTCTTCAGAGCCTTTCCTGTACGGACCTCGCGGTTCACAAACAGTTTCATCCCAAGAGCTCTAAACGCACTCAATCAGTTCATCAAGTGCTCCTTGTAGACCTGTTTGGACTTATAAGTACAATCACCTCATTGTAAACTTGCGATACAGTTATAATATTGCACAACCTGAGCCACTTTATAAAGCGCGTATTTACATAAGATGAAATGCAGCAAACTATGTTTATTATATTATACAGATAAAACTTTAACTTTACGTGGTGCTGCAGCACTAGCAAGGATCTGGAGCCCTATTCACGGATTGTTCCTGCCTCGCGCTGTATTCTTGCAGGTGCTGACGCAACAAGGGAAGGACAGATGGATAGAATAATTAAACACGTACTACGAAGATATTTCAATGTTGCTTAAAAGTTTTGAAGAATCGGCATTCTAAGCTTACAGATGGCTTAACGTCTAATACAGAGCTGATTGTGTGGCAATTGGGTATTTGGAGGAAGAAAAGGAAGGACAGGAATTGGAGGTTAGTACGTTTGAAAGAGACAGTACTTCTGTAATAAATTAATTCATCGAAGGTCGCGCACAGCGCAGCAAGCATCTTGTGTGAGACACGAACAATCACTGCGCCACCGTGTTCCCATGTTTAATAACATGATTTAACTCTTATCATCATGAAAACGATATCACGTATACATCTCAGTGTTTTAATTATTCAGAGAGCTGTAATATCACAAATGTAATGGATTCTGTGTCCTGTCGGAGAAAGAGAAAGAACGGAAGCACGTAGTGATTGACACACACAGAGCACATAGAAGATCAAATACAAAACAAAGCATTTAGCGTGCTACTTTAGTTACAATGGGATTTGAGATACTAGTAAATTAAACGATTTTAAGATGAAGTTTATGATGTTCTGCTTTAATGACAAAATAAACTACGTGATTAAAGTGGAAATTTCGAGATTAAAGTTGACATTTCATGCTTTTTCCCCACTGTGTGCCTTTTTTTTTCTCTGTACCCTAATAAGCTTTCATATGACACTCAGACGGTGGGCTACGACTCGCCTTTTCACGGCGACTTTGATATCTGACAACTTCTTTTTTATTTCGTGACTTTGCGAATTTGAGCTTTCGAGTTTTTCCGACACGCTATGTCACTCGATCAACTTCCTTTTGTTCTTTATTCCACTGTTTAAACCAACAAATAGTACGTTTTTCTTTGCCTCCACTTGGTATTTGCTGAAATTCTATTTTCCCCTGTGCTTTTGCCATTGTCTTTTCACAGAACGCTGAGCTTAAGGGCTATTTACAGTATATAGATTTGCATATTCAAAGAGGCGTAATTCTGGGTGGAGTTGGGGCGGGACAGCAGGCATGTGCACGTGCGTTACTTTTCACGCTGACCGGGATTTATGTAGCGGAAGAACGTGGAAGCTGGCATTCGCACAGATTTATGCATCTGGATTTTTTTGTGCGTACAAACATTTCCGTTTTTGTCCTTATGTCATGTTATAGTGCGAATTCTACGCATGCCGTTATGCAGGAGGCCCTAGGTCTTTTAGGGGCCTCACTCACTTTTTTTGCTTTTTTGTGTGCAGCTCATCACAACACCAAGTACCTCGACTGGCCTGCAACTGCCCCTTTACTGAGCTGTGCCTGTGTTCCACACCCCAGTAAGGGCAGAAAGCTGGTGCTCTGCACTGAAAAACATTGTGGGTTTAAAAAGTGACGTCTTTGTTCATTTTTAAGAAAATAAATCCATCCATCCATCCATTATCCAACTCGTTATATCCTAACTACAGAGTCACGGGGGTCTGCTGGAGCCAATCCCAGCCAGGGCGCCAGCCCACCGCAGGGCACACACACACACACACACACACACTAGGGACAATTTAGGATCGCCAATGCACCTAACCTGCATGTCTTTGAACTGTGGGAGGAAACCCACGCAGACACAGGGAGAACATGCAAACTCCACGGAGGGAGGACCCGAGAAGCAAACCTGGCAGTGCCACCGTGCCGCCCTAAGAAAATAAATTGATATTGATATTTCTATTTGGTCTTTTGTGGGTTAAAGACTGAAATTCAAAATGGATAGCAAAATGGACAAAGGTCACACAGGAATCAAAGCAAACAAATGGTCCTCTAAGGGTCAAGAAAACAAAACAAGGGTCAACATTCTTAACCGCTCTCACTCTTTTTCATTTTAGTCTTACCAGGGGTTTTCTTTTTGACATAAGATAATAAAAAAGGAAGAAAAAAAACAAACAACAACTGATATTCCAGCTCTTAAAGCTCCACAGTTGCAGGCTTGGTCACTCTCTGTGTTGAGTTTGCATATTCTCTCTGTGCCTGCATGCCCCAGCAATACTGTAACAGATGATGTAGATGGACCGGCATCCTGTCCACTCTTTGGGCTCTGATAGTGGATGATCAAAGAAAACAGATGGGCATCCCATTCCAACTTGGGTTTATGGTATAATGGAAGAACAGGGAGAGAAGGCCTTCTGGGAGCCATAGGTTCCAGAAATATGCTGGGTGGATGCATCCTTCTGGTGTAGAGGACATTAGCAGGGCATCTTGGGAGCTGTTGGGATCTGCTAGCGGGGAGCGGCTGGGAGGAGCCTCCCATATCAGATGGAAGTTCGGCCTGACCTAGAAGTACTTTCTGGTGGCAACGTTCCCCATGTGCAGGTTGAAAAGGAAGTCCTCTGACTCCCCCAGTGACAAACTGACAAACACTGACAGTAGAATAGGTCATATTGAAGAGCTCGGTGACTTTAAAAGTGGCACTGTCATAGAATGCCGCCATTACCACAAATCAGTACGTGACATTTCTGCTCTGCTGTATCTGCCCTGGTGAACTGTAAGTGTCATTGTTGTGAAGTGGAAGTGCTGAGATGCAACCACAGCTCAGCCACATAAACTTAGAGAGCAGAGCCACCAAGTGCTGAAAAATGGCCCTTTTCTCTGTGGCATCACTAACACGAGTTCCAGACCGCTTGTGGAAGCCACATCAGCTAAAGAGCTGTGCATCAGAAGCCTCAAGAAATGTGTTTCCATGGCCAAGCCTAAGATCACCATGTGCATTGCCAAGTGTCATACTGCCAGCCATTGGACGTGGTGTCTGGAGGCTGTTGTAGTGGGGCAACTTCGTATTTAATACCCATAGTTTTGGAATGGGAATTCTAAAAGGCTTGTTTGATGGTCCACAAACTTTTGAGCAAATAGTGTATTTTCTTAATTGTTACCTAAAGAAACATTAATCATTGAGGACCACCTGCCAAATGTTCTGGTCTGTCAAGTTTTGAGCTACTTATAAAGCTCCTAGTGCCTGAACTTCAGTGCTGGTGTTGATCCGATCGATTCTCAACTTGTCTTCTGGTTTTTCCTTCTGAATAATGCTTCCCGCCCCCCCCCCCCCATGTTCATGGGTTTATTAATTACTTTTCAAACAATACTTTTTTGTTTGCTTCAAGTCATTTGTTAACGTAGGTTAAAGTAGAACATAATAAACTTCATCTTAAAATCGTTTAATTTACTAGTTTCTCAAATCCCATCGTAACTAAAGTAGCACGTTAAATGCTTTGTTTTGTATTTGATCTTCTACGTGCTCTGTGTGTGTGAATCATACGTGCTTCTTAAACGCGCTTTCTCTTCCTCCGACAGGACACAGAATCCATTACATTCGTGATATTACAGCTGTCTGAATAATTAAAATACTGAGATATATAAGTGATATCGTTTTCATGATGATAGGAGTTAAAGCATGTTATTAAACATGGGAACACGGTGGCGCAGTGATTGTTCATTTCTCACGCAAGATGCTTGCCGCACCGTGCGTGACCTTCGATGAAATAATTTATTATAGCAGTGCTGTCTCTTCCAAACGTACTAACCCCCAATTCCTGTCCTTCCTTTTCTTTCTCTAAATACCCAATCATCACACAATCAGCTCTGTAATTGATGTCAAGTCATCTGTAATCTTAGAACGCCGATTCTTCAAAACTTTTAAGGAACATTGAAATATCTTCATAGTACGTGTTTAATTATTCTATCCATCTATCCTTCCAGTGTCACACCAGCACCAGAAAGAATACAGCGCGAGGCAGGAACAATCTGTGAACGCAGCGCCAGCTCCTCTCTAGCGCTGCGGAACCGTGTCCTGGCATGTTTAATTATTAACAATACAGATTATTTAAATGAAGTTAAAGTTTTTTCTGTATAATATAATAAACATATTTTGCTGCATTTCATCTTAAAAATGATATCGTCATCATATGCAAATACGCACTTTATAAAGTGGCTCAGGTTGTGCGATATTATAACTGTATCACAAGTTTCCAGTGAGGTGATTGTACTAATAAGTCCTAACAGGTCTACAAGGAGCACTTGATGGACTGATTGAGTGCGTTTAGAGTTCTTGGGATGAAACTGTTTGTGAACCGCGAGGTCCGTACAGGAAAGGCTCTGAAGTGTCATGTGAGAGCAGTTCAATGGACAGCATGGCTGAGGCAGCGTGTGCTTGATGCTGTATCCTGATAATTCTCTTTCTGATCAGCTGCTGTAGATCTGTGATTCACACTCAGATACAGTGATATAAATACTCAGAGGGGTGCAGTGAGAGGAATATGGAAAAAGATGATCCGTTGTGGCAACTCCTAACGGGAGCAGCTGAAAGAAGAAGAAGAAGGTGCAGTGAGAGTAAAAACGCTAAAGCAGTTATGGTATTTAGAATAGTTTGACCATTCTGTGGACCATTATATTGTTACAGGTTAATTACAATCAGATGCATTAAACTAATAAATAATATGCAGTTAATTTCAGTGTATTTATAAAGCCACGTCAGGGATGTGGATCTAAAAAAGAAAGGGAAACCACACTGGAAAAGTAGCACTGCTTTGACGCTGGGTGCCGCCAGTCTGCAAAACCGAGCGCAGAACCTGTGTATGACAGGGTAAGAGCTACCGTGGAAATATGCGTGGCTTTACACCAAGTTTAGGTTTTATACATCGCAATTTGAGCATGGAAACGTTCTTACGCAACATTTTTGTGCGTACGCACCATTTTAACATGAGCCCCTAGGACCTTCACAGGCCTGTCTAGAGTTAGGCTTGACCCCAAATTCCACAGGCGCTCTTTGGCCTGCACAGGCCTAAACATGAGGAGACGTAAAAAAATAAATAAATAAAGTGTCCCAAAATGTATCAAAAACTTCTCTCAAGGGAAAGAAACCATGAAACCTCTGGTTTGAGAGACAAGTTCAATGCAAAATGTTTGTAAAAGAAGATAGTGATTTGATTTTAACAAAAGAAGACCAAAAATAGCAAAAGGCCTGAAATAAGACAACAGGGTTTGCCTAAAAAGGCAACTCACAGCAAACTAATTCAAATCTGTAATCCAGAAACAAAAGTGATAAATCTAGAAACCAGAAAAATCAATGCTGACAGTAATGTGCTCTCTTCAAAGGCCAGTGAACCACAAATACAAAAGCAGAGGGTAGTCCTTAACTAGTGACATCAGCGTGGCCTCGCCTCTTGCAGTTCCACCCACTAAGCACACAACATAAAAGTAAATGTATTTATGTAATACATAAACAATGAATAATTAATGAGCAATTCGATATAAACAAAGTATGAAGTTATTGTAGATAAATTTAAAACGGACAAATCAAAATCGCGGTAATGTGAAGTCTCAAATGTAACAAAATGAGTCACACAAGAGGCCAGGACCTTCATCGGCCAGCCCAGAAGAAGTTCACACTATTCCAGCTTCTTCTCACTGCCATGTGCTGACTTCTGGCCTCCAAACAAGTAGAGCTGGCAAAAGAACGAGAAATGTCCCAAAATAAAGCAAAAAAGCCCCAGATGGAGGAAAGCTAACTGTAAACCCTCAGCATCTTCACAAAAGGGAAAATAAGGAATTGTTATTAATTGAGAGATTCATTAACAAAACTAGAAAAGCAAGGCAAAAATGCTCAACAGAGCAAAAAGGGCAAATGGATTTGTCTAAACTAGCAATCTACAGCACACAATCTGTGAGAAGAATCCAAGAAAACAAAGAATGAAAATCACAAAAGCAAAAAAACAACAATACTAAAACTCCAACACCATCTCAGTTTTCTGCTGCTGACTCTCTGCTTCCTGATTAAATTTAAAGCCAGTAGGAGGAGCCAGCAGCAGGGATGTCAGGTTGGCCTCGCCTCCTAAGGATCCACCCACAAATTCCATGGAATGGCCAAACATTTAAAGTTACAGGAGACAATTACTAAATCATATACAAACATAACAGACAGGAAAAATAATAATTCAAATATGACAACAGAACAAAAATAAATACATACCGGGAATGAAACCCAGGCTGTAACATAATAAAAACCACAAAGGCAAATAATATTTGGAAATGCAACAAACCCATTAAAAGCAGACGAAGAATAAACCTAAGCAAGGGCTACAAAACTGGCCAAACCATTCATCCATCCATCCATCCATTATCCAACCCACTATATCCTAACTACAGGGTCATGGGGGTCTGCTGGAGCCAATCCCAGCCAGCATAGGGTGCAAGGCAGGAAACAAACCCCAGGCTGGGTGCCAGCCCACCACAGGGCACACACACACACAGACGGGACAATTTAGAATTGCCAATGCACCTAACCTGCATGTCTCTGGACTGTGGGAGGAAACCCACGCACACATGGGGAGAACATGCAAACAATTGTGGGAAGCGAACCCGGGTCTCTTAACTGTGAGGCAGCAGCGCTACCCACTGCACCGCCGTGCCGCCCCTGGCCAAACCACAGAAGCCTAAAAAGGTGACAGCTTAGGTCGATTACCATCTGTCAGTTGCACTGAGTGGAGGTGTGTGTGTGTGTGCGTGTGAGAGTCTAGTGATGGACTGGCCCCCCATTCCGTGTTTGTTACTGTCTTGCACCTGATGGATAGACAGATATGAAAAGCAGTATACAGCAGACAGATTTGAAGGGTAAGAAACTCTGTACTAGAAGATACTACACGCACTGTGTAGCAGATAAACAGACATGAAAGCCGCTATATCCGAAAGGTCAGGGACTTTTGAGGCAAGTTAGTGATACTCGCTGATCCAAGTGCCGGAGGCTAGTGACGTGCTGCATGTTGATTAGCATGTGACAGTGAGATCTTCCCTGGTTACTATGTGTGAGAGTAATGACCCTGTTGCCCTGTAATTCAGATTCCTCGAAGCCAGTCAGAAGTTCTTGTATGCCATAAGTCACATAAGTAACAGATGCCCCGGGTCACTTTAAGCATTCATAGTGTTCAATTTTCATTTTGCTACACAAGCCATTTTGCTTTCTGAATATTATCAGGTTCTTTGCTTTTATTGCATGAAGTACACAAATCTCTCTTTTAATCAAACCAATGTGGCTGACATGAATTATTCACTTCTCCAACAGACATCAAAGGCGATCTTCCTAAGCCGAGAATTACGACATTTTTGCAATTAGTAATAAATTTGCCTCCAGTGAATAGACCTTCAGTGAGGATATTTTAGGGATCAGCAATGATGACTTTGCTTCATTCAACATACATCACAGTTTGGCAGTTTGTTTGACCGGAATCTGCTGACCTTCATGTCAGTCTGAAGGGAGGCTTTTGTCAGGCGACCCCTGCTTCAATAGAGCCCAGCAGACCACAGGAAACAATTACACTTTCACCCTGAACAGCCTGAGGAAATTGGATGTTGACCATAAAGATTAATACAAACTGCAAAAAGAAAAGTTTACCCTTCCCTCAATTTCAGTTTTGCAATTATTGCAAAGATTGTGCTTAACTGCGCTTCATAATGCAGGCTAGGCTGCACTCTAGTTGAGAGATGTGAGACTCGGCTCTCTTTTATGCAGATGTCAAAATTTTGCTTATTAATTAAAGATTGAAACATCATTTCCATTTGTAGCCCTCATTATTTAAACGGGACGGAGCAACTTTTCGCATTTAATCAAGTAATACATTGTGTTCTCGTCATTGGACTTTGGCTTCCATAGGCTGATATTGTTAACACACACACACACTCTCTGGATTCACTTTCTGCACACTTTATTGTGTTGTAGATTTAATTTTAAATGAAGAAATTGCCATCTTTGCCCATCAATTTAAAATCAGTATCTCATAATAACAAAGGACAGACATTTTTTAGAAACATTTTCAGATTTATAAGAAAAAAAATAAAAAAATAAATAAAATCTCTAAATAATAGAAGTATTTAGACTTTTAATTCAAAACTTTCTGGAAGCCCCTTTGGCAGCAATTCCAGTAAGTATCTGCAAGCTTTGCAACCCCTGAATTTAAGCAGTTGATCCTAGTGTTGCGGGCAGATCCTATCAAGCTCCTGTAGGTTTAATGGGAAATGTCCATAAACTGCCATCTTCAGGTCTGTCCACACTTGTTCTGTAGCAAAGGAGCTATACAAGAGGGAGGTAGCCAGATAGAAATGAAAGGGTTGTAGCAGATAGAGGCATGGTCAACCTCTAACACCCTCAGGTACCACTCTGAACACCAGGAGAGAGTATAATAACTATACTTTTTATTATCACACAGTGCACAAAGCACCCTCCGCTCTACACTCATAAACCACAAATAAATTAACCACAACAACACTATTCTCTTTCCTCCTCGCCCAGACACTTCGCCCTCCTTCCTCCCAGCTCAGCTCAGTGTCTGGACTGGCCCATAGTCCTTTTATAGCCCCTGACCCAGAGGTGTTCCTGCCCAATCAGTCCACAGTCTCTTATTCCTTCCGGGTCAGAGTAAACAGTCCTTTTTCTTCAACCCGGGAGCACGTCGTTTCTTCCTGTCACGTGACCGTGATGCACTCCCGGGTCATAGGGCACATAAGAGCCCACAAGCCCCCCTACAGCGACTCCCTGTGGCCCCCAAGGTATCCAGCAGGGCTGTGTATAAACACTACATAGTCCATGATGCCCTGCTGGAACTCGGGGCATGATCATGCTGTCGGGAGAGCTCCTCCTGGCGGCCTGGGGGTGAGGGCCGGAGTAAAATGGCGGCAATCCACCACAGGGTCTATATAAGAGAATGATAGAAGTGAAAGGCACAATATAAAAGGTACGTGAGTATGAAAGGTGCTATTTAAGAGCCAGATAGGTATATAATCTTTTTATATAATACACTACCGTGGCTGTCTGTCTGTCCAGGATTTTAAATCACCTGTAGCTCACAAACCATTTGACCTATTGACGTGAAATTTGGTATAAATATGCTACATGACATCTACTATCCGCTTTTGAGTGATGATTTTTATTCCTGTTTTTATTTATATTTTATTTTATTGTAGAATCAACTCTCGGCAGCGGCCAGCAGGGCGCCGTTCTCATCCCTACCACCTTCACCGTCACTTCCCCTACCTCTTCATATCTTAAATCATTCTTGGGGCAGATAGAAGACTTAAGTAGATAGAAAGATATGAAAGGCACTATATAATAAATAGATAGATACTTTATTAATCCCAAGGGGAAATTCACATACTCCAGTAGCAGCATACTGATACAGTGGATCGAGACTGTTATTTTAAAATGAGTTCATCAAGAACACGGACACACAGCTGGAAACTTGTTAAGAGCAAATTTCGCACAAACATTAGGAAGTTTTTCTTTACACAAAGAACGACAGACACTTGGAATAAGCAACCAAGTAGTGTGGTGGACAGTAAGACGTTAGGGACTTTCAAAACTCGACTTGATGTTTTCTTGGAAGAAATAAGTGGAGAGGACTGGCGAGCTTTGTTGGGCTGAATGGCCTGTTCTCGTCCAGAGTGTTCTAATGTTCTAATGATAAAAAACAATATTAAATTAAAGAGTGATAACAATGCAGGTATAACAGTCAATAACTTTGTATAATGTTAACGTTTACCCTCCCCGGGTGGAATTGAAGAGTCGTATAGTGTGGGGTCTCCTCAGTCTGTCAGTGGAGCAGGACGGTGACAGCAGTCTGTCGCTGAAGCTGCTCCTCTGTCTGGAGATGATCCTTATCAGTGGATTCTCCATGATTGACAGGAGCCTGCTCAGCACCCGTCGCTCTGCCACGGATGTCAAACTGTCCAGCTCCGTGCCTACAATAGAGCCTGCCTTCCTCACCAGTTTGTCTAGGCGTGAGACGTCCCTCTTCTTTATGCTGCTTCCCCAATACACCACCGCGTATAAGAGGGTGCTCGCCACAACCGTCTGATAGAACATCTGCAGCATCTTATTGCAGATGTTGAAGGACGCCAGCCTTCTAATGAAGTATAGTCGGCTCTGTCCTCTCTTGCACAGAGCATCAGTATTGGCAGTCCAGTCCAATTTATCATCCAGCTGCACTCCCAGGTATTTACAGGTCTGATCACGGGGTCCATGAGGGGCCTGGGCCTCCTATAATCCACCACCAGCTCCTCAGTTTTGCTGGTGTTCAGGTGTAGGTGGTTTGAGTCGCACCATTTAACAAAGCCCTTGATTAGGTTCCTATACTCCTCCTACTGCCCATGCCTGATGCAGCCTTCGATAGCAGTGTTGTCAGCGAACTTAAGTGCCAGCTTCAGTAAAAAATGTGCTATGTAATTGCAACACATTAATGCGAAAAGATGCCAATGAAAAAAGAGAAGGAGCGGGCCACTAGGATGGAGAAAAGAAGAGCTGCCCAAGAAGCAGCAAGCGCATCAACCTCTGAGCAAACGAATGGTAAACATACAGAGAAAGAGGAGGAAAACTGTAAGTCAAGTGTATTCAGTGCACGTTATCGTTATAGCAGTATGACGTTACTGGTCACTATATAAAAGTTAGACAGATAGATATGAATTTTACTATATAAGAGATAGAAAGGTGCTATTTAAGAGGGAGGTAGACCGACAGATAGGCAAATAGACATGAAAAGCACTATATAAGACATACTGTAGATAGAAAGACATGAAAGGTACTATAATAGAGAAAGACACTATGTCAATGAAAAGCATCAATTGATAAGAATGACTGCAGTGGGCATCACTGCCTGTTCATCTGCCCAGCATTCTGGTGTCACACCTGCTGCTGTGTGGAGTGTTCATGTGTGGGCCCAGTGTCGGCCTGCCGTGTGCCAGTGCTGCTGGGATTGGCTGCATTTCCTTGAGCTGGATTAAGAGTGTTTGAGAAGGTTCTGTTATATCTTCCTATATATTTTCTAGTGTTTTTTCATTGTTTTTTTGATTATCTTTTTAGTTTATATATGGTGCCTTTCATTTGTATATGATAACTACCTACTTATTTGTATATTTGACTTTCTTACCTGTTGAATCGCACTCACTCTCTGATATATACAGTAGCAGCTCTCCTATCTCTCTATCTGTGCTGGGTGTGCTGCAGTCTCGTTGAGACTCGTTTTTGGTGGCCAAGCCGAGGCCCCGAGGTACTACAGTTTGTGACTTTTGTTCAGCTTATTGTTTGTACCCTGCTTTTGTCTTTTTTTTTTTTTAACAATTTCTCTGTTACATTTACACATTTTTGGCCTATTCTATTCTAGTTTTTTTTTTCTTACATTGTATTTTTTGGCTCCAGTCTCTTCACCTGTTGCTGTGGTCACATGAAGCAGTTCGATAATAAGAAGTTCATCATCAATACGGTGGCGCAGTGATTGCTGCTGTGCGTTTTGTGATTTTTTTTCTTTTTTTTTTTTTTAGCGATTTAGAAATAACTTTTCCCTTTGCACAAAAAAGTCAGCAAGTGTGATTTTGCTACAGTAACTAAGTGACCCTTTTTGTGTCCTTTAATAAAGTAGCATTCTGGTGACAAAGCTCGACCTACAACAATGATAAATAATCATGGCGTTGCTCTAAAGGACACTTTGTAGCGTTTAAAGCCATCGGAGCCGCTAGTTTTGTGTGTCACTTGCCAAGTTCCCCAGTTGCTGTTTTCTCGTTCTCATCAGACTGTCACTATGAATGAATGCCAATTTTTTTTTTTTTTTTTTGGTGGTAATAAATAGCCAAATAATAGGCATTCCCAGAAGCCATTGTTTTGCTGGGCTAAAGTGTTTAAAATGAATTTATCCAGTAAGGGGGGAGAATAAATTTCCCATTATGAATGTCACTGATGTACAAGAGCCTATTCCAAAAAATTTATTGGGTATCATGCCAAACTCTGTAATCGGGGTCCCTTGCAGAGACTTTCACCCGTACAAAAGCTTTCACACAGTCGGAGGCCTTAGCTATGCATGCTTCTCGGTTGCCGGGGCTGAGCAGGGAGACGCTGCCACAACGACACGCAGACGCACTTTGTTTTATGACGCCGCACAGATGCCTTTTTGTTCGCTTTTCCAGCTCGGGCAGCTCAACACTTTCTTTGCAGCAGAACCCCCCAGAAAAATGAGACTTTCTTCCTAGAAAGCTCAGTGTTTAAAACAGTAAAATAGAAATACTTGAAAGAGTAAAACGAAAAAAGAGAAACAATACGGAACTACGCAATTTAGGAAACTGAAAAGAGGGGAAAAAAAGAAAGAAAGTGGCTTTCAGTAGCACCTCAACCAATGAGACCCTCATTGAGCCAGGGGGGGCACCGAAAAATGAACCTGAATCAGAAGAACAATGGCCAGGCGCTTGATGGAGCTTTATCAACCTATCTAGTGTATATAGTGCCTTCCTGTGATATGGTCCCTTTAATCTGTATCTTGCCTCCTATAGAGTGCCTTCTATTCAGCTATCATTTAGTGCCTCATCTATCTATAATATACTGTCTTTCCTATCTGTCATATAGTGCCTTTCATATGCCCCTTCTATATCAATCAATATAACCAGCTATACTATAGTACTTTAGCTGTCTTATTTATTCTATTTTCTATACGTATCTGTCTATCATATAGCAGCTTTTATAGCTATGCGTCTCTTATACAGTGCCTTTCATTTCTATTTGCCTGTCTATTATATATGTCATATCTATAGGGTGGCCCAGATCTAATTATGCAATTTTCATTATGCTATAACTTATTAAGTTTATTACTCCGAGCCTGTATCCAACTGAATGTAGGACAAGTATTACATTACACGGAAAATCAGTGAATTAATTCAATGTAAGTCCATTTTTGTTTATTACAAGATATTTTGAACAATTCTTGTGTCTTGTATTGTTTCCCTGCATTGCATTAAAAGCTCCATAATTAGATCTGGACCACCTTATATATGCAGTATGATGCCTTTCCAATCTGTTGTATAGCACCTTTTGTATCTATTATATAGTGCCTTTCATATGAATCAATCTATCATACTGTGCCTTTCACATCTATCTATTATATTGTCCCAACTATGTTAATCAATATATCCATCTATAATATAGTGCCTTTTCTATTTAAGTATATATCTTACCACTTACTGTATATACATTCTGCTACTCCTATAGCACCTTTCATATTATTTCTATATTATACAACATCTTTCACATATATCTGTCATATGGTGCCTTTCATATTCTTTCCTGTGTGATTTTGGGCTATACAGAAATAAACTGTATTGTATTGTATTGTATATTCCTATTATATAGCCCCTTCTATATCAATCAATATATCCAGCTATATTATAGCGCTTTAGCTGTCTTATTTATTTTATTCTACTATACATACTGTATCTGTCTATCATATAGCAGCTGTTATAGCTATGCATCTCTTATACAGTGCCTTTCATTTCTGTTTGCCTGTCTATTATATATGTCATATCTATATACAGTATGTTGCCTTCCCAATCTGTTGTATAGCACCTTTTGTATCTATTATATAGTGCCTTTCATATCAATCTATCATACTGTGCCTTTCACATCTATCTATTATATTGTCCCTACTATGTTAATCAATATATCCATCTATAATATAGTGCCTTTTCTATTTAAGTATATATCTTACCACTTACTGTATATACATTCTGCTACTCCTATAGCACCTTTCATATTATTTCTATATTATGCAACATCTTTCACATATATCTGTCATATAGTGCCTTTCATTCCTATCCTTCTGTCTGTTTTATAGTGCTTTTGATATCTCACTATTATATCGTCCCTATCTATCTCTCTATGTGTCTGTGTACTTGCTGCCATGTGTACTGCTGTTGCTGTCTGTCTCATACCACATTTCATAATTATCTGTCTATTACAGAGAGCCACACACCTCTATTTGTCTATCCATCCATCCATCCATCCATCCATTTGCCAACCCACTGAATCCGAACACAGGGTCACGGATCTGTTAAACAATATCTTTCACATACAGTATATCTGTTACACAATGCATTGCTTAATGCTTTTCATTTCTACCTTTCTGTCTGTTGTCAATAGTTTTTATATCTTTCTGAATTA
This sequence comes from Polypterus bichir lapradei, assembly GCA_026402145.1. NCBI lineage: Eukaryota > Metazoa > Chordata > Cladistia > Polypteriformes > Polypteridae > Polypterus > Polypterus bichir. The sequence continues at coordinate 20,977,571 of JANRMT010062816.1, read as the reverse complement.
GTGTGGTGCTGAGGTGTCACCCGCTGCATGGCTGCACTCGGGTCCTAATCTGGGATCCTGAGTTGGTTTGTCATGTGGTGAGTGCGGTAATGCGCTGTATCAGCGTGGGCTCCTAACCTCTCTCTCTGTCTTTATGCCATAAATGTAGTGTTTTCATATTCATCTTAATCACCTTTCATATACATCTGTCTGTTACATAGTGCCTTTCATTTCTGTTTGCCTGCTTGTGCTAGGACTGTTAGTAAGATTTGCTGTTTTTTTATTCAATATCTTTCACATCTGTCCAAGTCAATTATCTAGTGCCTTTCACATCCACTTATTATTTAGTGCTGTTCACGTCTATTAATTTTATAGTACTTTTCCTATCTGTCTGTTATGTAGTACCTTCCATGTCTGCCTATTATATCACATCTTTCCTCTGTCTTTCATCGTGCCTTTCATTTCTGTCATTCTTTGTATTATACAGTGCCTTTCCTTCATGTTCAGGCCTCAACCATCCATGTGTTTTTTATGGTTGGCTCCTCACTCCAGATCTGTTCACTAATCACTGGATGAACTGATCAAATGAAGCCCATAATGGGAACACGAGAGCCTTTTAAACACTAGCAACCTCCTCCTCCTCAATCCATCAATAGTGAGACATCACTCATCTCATTCTGCTGGAATTGTAAAGGCTGAAAGTAATAAGAGGGAGAAAATGTTAGCAAAGATTTAATTGGGTGGCTTAGTTACGGTGCAAACAGGGTGCCCACTGTCCTTAATAACAGCTAAAGCAATGACTGGTGGTGTAGGGGGGTTTACCAGCACACTGATGCCCCCTGTCTTTAAGATCCTGACTCACTAATCCTCCAACTCCCTCTGCACTGTGATTTCCCCTCAGCCTGACTTCAGTTTTTTTCTTCTCTCTTTTTGTATTTTCTGTGCCCCGTGATGTACTGGCACCTCATCCAGGGTTGGCCCCTGTCTTGCAAGTCAGGATATGCTTGAGCTCCTTGTTACCTTGAATGAGATAAAGTGAGGAAGAAAATGGATGGATGGAGGTGACACAGACAGAGGCTTAGTGGCTAAATCTTCTACCTGTCCGCTCCTTGGACTTGAGTTCAGACCACAGCTTTGTATGCATTAAGGCACATTTTGCCCTCTCATGGGCTGGCATCCTGCCAAAACTTTTATGTAGGAATCTGTATTTATGTGTATTTTATGGTTTATTTTAAATGTGCAATTATTTTTCATATTTGTTATGTTCATAAATGTGTGTTGTCCCTTTAACTGCATTTCTATTGTTGGTGCTTTGCTAGTGGAGTCCCAGGAGGTGGAGCCAACATGACATCATTCCTTCTGAGTCCACCCCCTGGCAATCTGAGGCCAGAGCTGAATAGTGGGTGGAGAACCAAGAGGCGGGGTCACCCTGACATCACCACTAATAAGCCTGCCCTCTTTGCATTTAAGGCCAGAGCTGGAGAGATAAGGAAATCAGGAGGTAATTGTGCTTGTGTTAGGACTGTTTGTAAGTTTTGATATTTCCATCCATCCATTATCCAACCCGCTATATCCTAACTACACGGGGTCTACTGGAGCCAATCCCAGCCATCACAGGGCACAAGGCAGGAAACAAACCTTGGGCAGGGCGCCAGCCCACCGCAGGGCACACCCCAGGGACAATTTAGGATCGCCAATGCACCTAACCTGCATGACTCTGGACTGTAGGAGGAAACCCACGCAGACACGGGGAGAACATGCAAACTTCTCGCAGGGAGGACCTGGGAAACGAACCCGGATCTCCTAACTGTGAGGCAGCAGCGCTACCCACTGCACCACCATGCCCCCCTCTTTGATATTTTTTGTTGGATTTATTATTCTTTATGTCTTGCTTCTGTTTATGGATTACGTCTTCCTGATTTTGATCTGGATTTGTTCGCACTCAGATTGTCTTTTAGGCAACTCCTTTGCATCTTTTTTATTAAACTCATTATTTACAAAAAATCATTGTTTGCCCATTTGTACACAAGCCGAGGTTGCTCAGCTGTCCTTCTTGTATTTTGGGACAGTTCTAATTATTTTGTCCGCCCACCTCGTTTGAGACCCTGTTTGACAAGAAGCCTGTAGTTAGCAGCTTTGAGCTTACCTGGATTGGAGAAGAGTCTCCTTGGGCAGATTGGTTAGGTTATGGCAATACAGTTATGGTCCTTTTAGGTGGTCTCATACCTATTTTTTGTTATGTTTAAAACTACAAAGTTGGATAATTCTCAAGGTTTGGTGGTTTCTGTTTCTAAATCTGATGTTTGGTTTTTCATCAGAAGTCTTCTCTTGATTTTGTTAATTTATTTGGTTTATTAATTGCCAATATTTACCTATCAATAGGAAAGGACAAATGTGAAAAGCACTAGATAATTTATAGATAATATACTCTGTGATAGACAGAAGATAGAAGACACCATCTGATGAATTGATATGAAAGGCACTGTATGATAGATTGATAGATTGTATTTATCCTGTGCGAAAATGTAGCACAAAATTACCACATGCCATTTTTTAAAATAAAAGGATATTTAAAGTGACCTGTGAACAATCGCATGCCATTCACAGTTTAAAATTGCTAAATGCACACACAAGTGGTTATCTTATATAGTGCCTTTTCCATAGTGAGCAACATCACCAGCACTTTCCCAGTACAGATCCAAGGTGCTGCCGTGTCTATCCATCTGATTCTTATTTGATGAATTTGGTTCTTCAAGCTGTTTGTGTGCCTCCTTCTGCAGCACTGGGTGCACCTGGACAGGATGCCAGGCCATACTTAGTGCCAGCCCATTACAGGGTGCAGACAAGCACTCTGACAATTAAGCCGACACACACGAGCATTCCCCAGAGGATAACCCATGTAGACAGAGGATAAAATGCAAACTTGACACAAACAGCAACCAGGGTTTGTCGGAAGCAGCACTAACTACAGAGCTGTTGGCATATTATTGTTCCATTTAGTTTATTTATTTATTTATTTATTTTTTGTAGATGCCACTCCAGAAAGTCAAGTTACACAGTATCACATAACAAATCCACGTCCAGATCATTGTGGTTCGGGGTCCAGTAACTTGTCTACTGTGCCACATTTCTTCCCAAATTCACGTGGGGTATAGAAAGCCAAGTGTGGCACACCACACAAGGGGCCTCATGTTTCAACGGTGTGTGCGCACAAAAACACGCTCAAATCGCGATGTATAAGACCTAAACTTGCTGTAAAGCCACGCACATTTCCACAGTAGCTCCAACCCTGGCAGACACAAGTTCTTCTCTCGGTTTTGCAAACTGGTGGCACCCAGAGTCAAAGCAGTGCTACTGTTCCTGTGTGGTTACTCTTTCTTTTTTAGATCCACATCCCTGATGCGGCTTTATAAATACACTGAAATTAACTGCATATTGTTTATTAGTTTAATGCATCTGATTGTAATTAATCTGTAACAATATAATGGTCCAGGGAATGGCCAAACTATTCCAAATACCATAGCTGCTTTAGCGTTGTTACTCTCACTGCACCTTCTTCTTCTTCTTCTTTCGGCTGCTTTCATTAGGGTTGCGACAGCGGATCATCTTTTTCCATACTCCTCTCACTGCACCACTCGGAGTATTTATATCACTGTATCTTAGTGTGAATCACAGATGTACAGCAGCTGATCGGAAAGAGAATTATCAGGATACAGCATCAAGCACATGCTGCCTCAGCCATGCTGTCTATTTGAACTGCTCCCATACAGTACAGCAAACGCTTCAGAGCCTTTCCTGTACGGACCTCGCAGTTCAGAAACAGTTTCATCCCAAGAACTTTAAACGCATTCAGTCAGTCCATCAAGTGCTCCTTGTGGAACAGTTTGGACTTATAAGTACAATCACCTCATTGTAAACTTGCGATACAGTTATAATATTACACAACCTGAGCCACTTTATGAAGAGCGTATTTACATATGATGACGATATCATTTTTAAGATGAAATACAGCAAAATGTTTATTATATTATACAGATAAAACTTTAACTTCATTTAAATAATCTATATTGTTAATAATTAAACATGTGAGGACACGGTGCCGCAGCACTAGTGAGGAGCTGGCGCTCCGTTCATGGATTGTTCCTGCCTTGTGCTGTATGCCTGCTGGAACTGGCGTGACAAGGGAAGAAGAGATGGATGGATATATATGGATGGAAGATATTTCAATGTTCCTTAAATGTTTTAAAGAATCGTCGTCGTAAGCTCACAGATGGCTTAACGTCTATTACAGAGCTGATTGTGTGGCGATTGGGTATTCAGAGAAAGAAAAGTCAGGACAGGAATTGGAGGTTAGTACGTTTGAAAGAGACAGTATTGCTACAATAAAGTACTTCATCGAAGGTCGCACACGGCGCAGCAAGCATCTTAGAAGATCAAATACAAAACAAAGCATTTAACATGCTACTTTAGGTACAATGGGATTGAGAAACTAGTAAATTAAACGATTTTAAGATGAAGTTTATGATGTTCTACTTTAATGACAAAGTAAACTACGTGATTAAAGTGGAAATTTCGAGGTTAAAGTTGACATTTCATGCTTTTTTCCCACTGTGTGCCTATTTTTTTTTTCTCTGTACCCTAATAAGCGTTCATGTGACACTCAGACAGTGGGCTACGACTCCCCTTTTCACAGCGACTTTGGTATCTCACAACTGTGTGACTATGTGAACTTGAGCTTTCGAGTTACTCCGACACTCTATGCCACTCAATCAGCTTCCTTTTGTTGTTTATACCACTTTTTAAACCAACAAATAGTACATTTTTCTTTGCCTCCACTTGGTATTCGCTGAAATTCTTCTATTTTCCCCCGTGCTTTTGCCATTGCCTTTTCACAGAAGGCTGAGCTTAAGGGCTATTTATATTGATTTGCATATTCAAAGAGGCGTAATTCTGGGAGGAGATGGGGCGGGACAGCAGGCGCATGCACGTGCATTACTTTTCATGTTGACCGGGATTTATGGAGCGGAAGAACGTGGAAATTGGTGAACGCACAGATTTATGCATCTGGATTTTTTTTGTGCGTACGAACATTCCCGCTTTTGTGCTTACGCCATGTTATAGTGTGAATTCTACGCACGGCATTATGCATGAGGCCCCAGATCTGTACATAAATTGTAAGCTGACAAGCTTAATGCCGCATATTGAAAACCTGAACAGATCAGCATCTAAATTTTGCCGCCTCCTGCTACTAAATACAGAAGCATGTGGGGTCACCTTAGGAGAAGCTGGCTCAGTGGCATCTACTGAATTTGCTGTGTTATTTAAGGCTGACATGGAGGAAAACCAGTGATGTGGGATAATTTAGGAAAAGGTTAAAAATGCCAGTCTAATAAACGTTGGTAATAAAATGGCTGATTAAATCTCAATGGTGAGCTGCCATGGTCACAGATAAACACCACTGAATAAGAAAGTACATCTCTTTCACTTTACTCGCTGCGCCAGTCATGTCTTCAAATGGCAATGTATAATCTGGCTTTACAGAATGTTTTTTTCCCTTGCTGTGTATTTTGGCTACGCCCGCACTATTGCTTTTTTATTTAAATTCTGCCTTTTTGAAACAAAAAAGATCTCCATCCGCACTAGCATTTTCACATTGCTTATGAAAAGTATCTTCACCCACACTAAAACAACTGAAGACACAAATGACGTAGCCATTCACTAGAGAAAAAATCCTGGAAGGGATGGTAATACCGCCGGGCACAGGGATTTATCACAAAATTATAGCAACTAGTAAATCATTTGCCTTTTGCACATCTATGCAGCATTTGAAATGTACAAAACACAATTTTGATGCATATAGATAAGCAACACGACAGGCACTGTGGGAAGTAATTCCTGTCTGTCTACTGTGTTATAGTAAAGTTTTCTTCCATGAATGGTGAGCAAACAGGATCCAATCAAGGAAGGGCCACGAACCAATCAAAGGGCGATTAAAGTCTGCATTTTTAAACCTCCTTTTTCAGTTATCCACACTGCAACACTAAACATATAAAAGAAATCTATGGTGCTGGAGAGCATTTTAAAAAAGTCCCCTTTGTCAGAGGTTATAAACGCAGGATTGTGATAAAACGCCAATGTCTGCTTTTTTAAACAAAAACGTAGTCGTGTGGACGTGGCCTATGTTTATTTTTAACACTAGGGGGCTTTGCCCTCTTTTCGCTTCACTCGCCAACCCGTTTTTTGGTTTTCCGGATACACACTTTTAAGATTTTTTTTTCTTTGAATTGTTGCTATTTCATTAGTTTCACTTTTATTTCAGAACTTCTGTGAAAACAATATTTGGAATCTTTCGAGTCCCAATGTGCTGAATCTTTTTAATGAGCTCTGTGAGACACATGTTTAATGACTTTGTACCATAATTCAGGATAAGTTTCTCTGTTTGGAATTTCAGCACAGACAAAGCGATCTTCATCATCAGCAGTTAATCATTTTTGTTGCAAAGTAACCAATAAATGCATGTGAGGTAAACTCCGTTTTTGAAATTCTCTGACTTAAACTTCAAAGCCTTACAATATTTCCATACTTCTGACATATCACCTGTGTCCATATATTTCGATGTCTATTCGCCTTTTCGTTATTTCTCCGAGTAATAATTTCTCTTTCTTTGCGCTAATGCGATCTTTACTTTCTTTTTTTTAATACTGTCGGTTTTTTCTGCTCTCATATCTTGCTCTGTATGTGTTTTGCGCCTATGGTTTTTTTGAGTCTTTTGAATTCCAGCTTTCATTTTCTCTAACCTGCTCTGCATGTGTTTGGCCCCCTTGTTTTTTAATCTCTTTATGACGTTTTACTTTGTTTTCTACTCTTTGTCTTTTATTTCTGACCTCGCTTTATCCTGCTTTTGTTTCAGTGACACCTGGTCTGTGGTGATTATTTTCCCTTTTTCCAAGTAATAATTTCCATTTGTTTGTGCACCTGCGATCTTTACTTTCTTTTTTTTATACTTTCTAATTTTCCTACTTTCACATTCTTTAACTTTTTCCACATGTGTATTGCACCAACTTTTTTTTTTTTTTCAGCCTTTCGAATTCCACTGCTTTCCTAATCTCTAACCTGCTCTGCATGTGTATGGCGCCAACATCCGGATTGGATGTGCTTTTTTTTCAATTCCACTTGTAATTACTTTCCTTATTTTCTGAATTTGCATCTCGATTATTCTTTTTCTTTTTTGTCTCTCCAACGCTTTTGAGTCTCTTTTCTCCGCGCTGCTTTCTTCTTCGCTTAGTCGTCTACATTTCATTTATAACGTATTGTTCTTATACGCTTTATATGCGCGGACAGCCCTGGATCTGTGTGTGCTCAAAGCCAAAACACGACTGAGTGTGTTGCTGGCTGCCCTGTGCTCTTATTTGGTCGTAAGTAGGGCGTGTCTTGCAAGAATCTCTACGTCAACGCGAGACGGTCCTGGGTCAATCTAATGGCACAAAGTCTCATGTTTAAGGTCCCTGCGAGATGCTCCGTGGCCAATCTCTTTAGTCTCACGGGTCTTTTAAGTTTCTTCTGTGATCTTAATGTGAAGATCACGTCTCCTCGCCCTACTGTTTCTCTCCAGGATTTTTTTCTTATAATAGAGAGACATGTAATGTGTCTTCCACACATGACACACATTTATATGTTTAACTGTTTTTCAGGAGTCTTTTCAGACATAGAAGATTTCTCCAGCATAACCATAAGCTTTCTGTTGGTCGGGCCAGGTTAACAGGGTGCCACTGCTCTTTGCTGTTTAAATCACCGCCCCTACTTTGAGCTCCGCCTCCACAAAGCGTTGGATTGGCTTACAGATGTCAGTCAGTGAACTGCCTAATTGTTCCCACCCACGTTTAACCCAGTTCACCCGTGGTCGTCTCCAGTTGTACGTATTATATATCTGCCTCTGCAAGCTTAACCTGTAGGTGGTGACTCCTCATGTAAACAGACATGGAACCTGTGTGTGTGTGTGTGTGTGTGTGTGAGTGTGTGCGTGAGTAGATCCTGTGGTAACCTGTCATCTTTTCCTGGCTTCGGTTCCTGCCTTGCCGTGAGTCACTCACAACCTTGAAATGGATTAGGCAGGTGGCTGTAAGCATGGTGCCCACTATGGAAAGGTGAAAAGTGCATCTTGTTACCAACTTCCGTCCGTGAGGGGGAGAAGCAGCCGGCCAAAACAGTGTCTTCAATCTCATGTCCACTGAATGCAGCCCGAGACTGGGAAATACAAGTGGATTTAAATCAAAGGCTAACTTTCCCACCTGAAATCACAATAACAAATCTGCGGCCAGACCTGGTCCTTTGGTCTAAATCCTGTCGATGTGTGTTCATTGTGGAGCTGACAGTCCCATGGGAGGAAGCCATCGATGAGGCTTTCGAAAGGAAAAAAGCTGCGATATACAAAATTGGCAGATGAGGCAGAGGACCGGGGCTGGAAAGTGTCTGTGCATCCAGTAGAGGTGGGCTGCAGGTGTTTCGTAGCTAGGTCAACCACGAAGCTGCTGAAGGAGGTAGGAGTCAGTGGGCAGGCTCAGCAGAAAACCATTAAGGAGCTGGCAGATACCGCCATAAGAAGCAGCCATTGGTTGTGGTTGAAGCGGAATGAGACCATATGGGCTGCTCATGGAGCCTCCAGCGCGGCACACACCTAGGTCTGATCAGCCTGTGGGGGGCCGTCCTCGGGTGAGGGTGTATTGTGATAAAGGCCGAAACACCCAATGACCCCAGGGTACACAACTGATGATGTGTCGTACTGGAGGCAGTAACACTGCCAGATGAAAACCCATGAAGACACCTCCAGTCCTACCTAAGAAATCAATGCTATCCTGATTACAAAGGGATTAAAACATCTAGTCCTAGTAGACATACTTCATGGAATTTATAAATGGTCAGTAGACAGGATTAAACACTTTCCTGTGCAAAGTCAAAGCTGCTGTGCCACACATGCCTGTCTATACACAGACTTCCTCCACACTCTTACCAAACATCATTTGCAAGGATAGTGTGGTGGTCAAATGTAGGGTTTGATAAAACCAACCGCATGTCTTCTAACACAACTAAATCACATCAGGGCTCCCAGTGAGCCTCAGTGAGCTAAAAGCGAACATCATTTTATAGCAAATCTTCAGCAGCTACAGACGGGCTAACAGTGGGACACCAGGCCTGCATGTCAGTTAACTTTGGGCTGCCCAGCAAAGCCATGTCAACAAAGGAAAAATGACAACGTCTTACTGCTGGGGTTTTCTTCACAATTTACATTTTCATTTTGATCATGATGATGCATGGCTTACTATTTAAAAGTCGTCCAAACTGCACTTTGAAATGAAAGCAGTTCCGGCTTCCACCGATACAGCAAACTGAGAAAAACCCACTGGCTGGATGAATGGACAGTGTGGAGTGAATTCTGGGATTCTTAATATAACAAGCTGGCCTTTAAACAAATATAAAAAATCTAATCAGATGGCCTTCTCCCACCTGCTGGCCTTTCTGGATTACTCCTCAGCCGTGGCATTTCCACCACAGCAGGACATCTTTTAAGATTAAATTAAACTTTTGTCCAGTCTTTATGAAAATAACAGACACATTTCAATTTCATAATTGTTTTATGAACAGGTTAACGAGGTTACAAAGATCACAGTTAGAACATCACTTCCAAATTCATATGAGTGCCCGTGAATCCGTCCATCAGCTGGGCAGCTCATTTATTCAGTCACCCATTGATCTGCTCATCAGTTAGCCTCTCCGCTCATTTATACATTCATCAGCACATCATACATAGATGGGGCTGGTGCCTTTGACACACATATATTATTAAAGAAAATCTTGACATGAGATGAGACTTTTGCCAAGAGATTTTTTCAAGTCCCGCCCTCCTCCCAACCTTTTACTGTTCACGGCCCATGCCCGCGGGCCTCTCACAGCAACAACATTTATTTCTAGAGCACATTTTCATACACATGATGGAGCTCAAAGTGCTTTTACATGATGAAGAAAGAGAAAAAAGACAAAGTAAGAATTAAAATCAGAGAACACTAAATAACAGAATAAAAGTAAGGTCCGATGGCCAGGGAGGACAGAAAAAACAAAAAAAACTCCAGACGGCTGGAGAAAAAATAAAATCTGCAGGGGTTCAGGGGTCACGAGACCACCCAGCCCCCTCTAGGCATTCTACCTAACATAAATGATCAGTCCTCATTGTATTCAGGGTTCTCATGGAAGGACTTGATGATGACGGTCACGTGGACTTCTGGCCTTTAATTCATCAATGTAGGGACATCACGGTGCTTTGATCAGGTGGTGGTGGCACAGGTCGCCACCACAAAAAACCGGAAAAAGAACAGAAGAGAGTGTAGGGGTTAGTATGGATTTTGGAGCCACCATGTATAGTAATGATAAATAATTGAATATGCAGAGCATCAGGATTAAATTAAAATGAAGTTATGAGAAAGCCATGTTAAAGTAATGTGTTTATAGCAGTTTGTTAAAGTGCTCCACCATATCAGCCTGGTGAATTCCTATTGGCAGGCTATTCCAGATTTGAGGTGCATAACAGCAGAAGGCCGCCCGCCTCACCACTTCTTTTAAGTTTAGCTCTTGGAACTCTAAGCAGACACTCATTTGAAAATCTAAGGTTACAATTTGGAATATAAGATGTCAGACACTCCGATATATAATATTGAGCAGATTATTTAAGGCTTTGTAAACCATAAGCAATATTTTAAAGTCAATTCTGAATGACACAGGTAACCAGTGTAGTGACATCAAATCTGGAGAAATGTGCTCGGATTTTCTTTTCCTAGTCAGGATTCTAGCAGCTCCATTCTGCACTCGTTGCAGTTGATTTATGTCTTTTTTTGGGTGGTCCTGAGAGGAGAGTGTTACAGTAATCTAGTCGACTGAAAACAAAAGCGTGAACTCATTTCTCAGCATCTTTCATTGATATGAGGTTTAACTTTTGCTATGTTTCTTAAGTGAAAAAATGCTGTCCTAGTGATCTGATTAATATGCAATTTAAAATTCAGGTCACAGTCAACAGTTGGCCCTAAATTCTTTACCTCCGTCTTGACTTTTAAACCTAATGCATCAAGTTTATTTCTAATAACCTCATTATATCCATTATTACCAATCACTAAAATGTCAGTTTTTTCTTTATTTAGCTTGAGAAAATTCCTACTCTTCCACTAAGAAACACAAGTAAGACATTGTGTTAGTGAAACAACAGAGTCGGGGTCATCAGGTGCTATTGATAAATACAGCTACATGTCATCAGCATAGCTGTGGTAGCTCACATTCTGCCCCGAGATAATCTGACCTAACGGAAGCATGTAGATCGAAAAAGAGCAGCAGACCCAGGATAGAGCCCTGTGGAACACCATATAGAATATCAGGTGTCTTTGAGTTATAATTACCACAACTAACAAAGAATTTTCTACCTGCCAGGTAGGATTTAAACCAATTTAAGACACTGTCAGAGAGGCCCACCCACTGACTAAGGGGATTTCTAAGAATATTGTGATCAATGGTATCTCATTGGTGTGAATGCTTTTGTCAGACTCAGTTCCTGTGCTCTCTGCTCTTATCAATTTTAACATTTTCCTCTCCTTAAGTTCCCAATAAAAAAAGATGTATTATGTCCAAATCTTATTGAAGAATTTCATCCCGAAGAGTTATCAACAGAAGAAATGAGTACACAGGCAATCCTAGCACCGAGAAACAATGAAGTCAAACAAATTAACTTGAAATGTGTTGATCGGTTACACTGCAAATTGGTTAAATACGTATCAATAGACTCTGCCGAAACAGTTGGTGGTGATGGTGCGGAAGATGAAAACATCAACTTACAATATCATGAAGAATATCTACAACCGTTAACACCGTCTGGTCTTCCACCGGCCAAATTACTGTAGTAAGAAGGATGTATCGTAATGTTATTGTGTAATTTATGTCTGATTGATGGGCTGTGCAATGGGACAAGATTAGTTGTATTCAAAATTGGTCGAACAATTCTGACATGTAAAATTTTAACAGGCGACAAGAAAGGTAATGTAGTACATCATTAGGGGATAACATGAGACACCAAAGGAGATCTTGATATGCCATTCGTATTAAAATGTTTACAGTTTCCCGTTAGAATTGCTTTTGCTATGACAATCAACAAATCACAGGGACAAACATTCAAAAAAGTCAGTTTATTTATTAGAGAGAAAGAAATGATATTCACTCACGGGCAGTTATACGTTGCATTGTCACGATGAAAGTCCAAACACGAAATCAAAATTCAATGCAATGTTGACCAAAAGTTAATTCCAAATTTTGTTTTTACAATAAAAGTGTAAGTTTAAAAAGTATTTGCGTGTTAATTTCAAAGTCAAACAGAACGAAAACATATAACGCAACAAATATCTCTAACACAATATGAAACATAATCTTCTTTCAATTTTTTACGTTTTATTATTTTTTTACTTTGGTTATTTACTCACTGTAATGTAAAATAGTTAGGTCTATTATGCATATGTAATAATTCCCATTAAAATAGCAATCTGTTTAAATTGTACATCCGGTTCCCCATATGTGGGCGCAAGAGCCACAAAGTGGTTTGCGCATAGTACTCGCCTGGGGGTTGGCGAGCGAAGTGACCAGGGGGCAGAGCCCCCTAGTGTGTGTGTGTGTATATTTATATATACATATTAATATATATATATATATATATATATATATATATATATATATATATATAATATATTGTGGCAACCGGCTGGGGGTGGTACCCAGCCGGGACACCCAGAAGGACCGGAGGAGGGATTAAGTCTCCTCCAGACCATGAGGGGGCGACCGCCCTGGTGTCTTTGGGGACCACAGGAACAGAGCTTAGAAGCTCAACCCTATAGGGGCTGTGGTCACCGGCAGGGGGTGCCCCAATGTCTGAGGAGCCCTGGCCCTCAGCACTTCCACCACACCCGGAAGTGCTGGGGGGGAAGAAGACCAGGGACACCCGGAGTGCTTCCGGGTGTGCAGCTGGTATTTCCACCACACTTGGGAGTGCTGGCGGAAGCTAATCGGGAAGCACTTGGAGCACATCCGGGTGTGTATAAAAGGGGCCGCCTCCCTCAATTCGATGGTTGGAGTCGGGAGGAAGAAGAACAGAGCTCGGGAGGAGAGTGGAGGCGGACCTGAGAGGCAAAGGCATCAAGGAAAGAGGCCTGGACTTTGGGGGAGTTTTGGAGTTGTGTACTTCACGGTGTATATAATATGTATAATAAACTTGTGTGGGTGTTTGAACCATCGGTGTCCTTCTGCCTGTGTCCAGGCCAGCTTCCAGTATATATATATATATGTGTGTGTGTGTGTGTGTGTGTGTATAATATATTTAAAATTCAGTAGTCTGCAGTTCCTTGCCTTCTAGTCTACAATGTCATCTATCTTGCTATCAATCACATGCAACATCTTTTGTATCTAGTTTCTTTGATATCTATTTTATGTTGTCTTGCCATCCATAAATCATTTATATAGTGTCTTTCTTATCTATCTATCATATATAATGACTTTCATATTTTTTTGTTTTATATGGTTGCTTTCATATCTCTCTATTTATTTAATAGTCCAGTCATCCTTCAGTTCATTCATTCATCTGTTTGTGAATCTATCTATCTATCTATCTATCTATCTATCTATCTATCTATCTATCTATCTATCTATCTATCTATCTATCTATCTATCTATCTATTTATTATATAGTGCCTCTCACATATCTATCTATCTATCTATCTATCTATCTATCTATCTATCTATCTATCTATCTATC
>JANRMT010062816.1:20886394-20963754 GCA_026402145.1 Polypterus bichir lapradei | reverse complement strand
ATCTATCTATCTATCTATCTATCTATCTATCTATCTATCTATCTATCCTGTACAGCATTATGAAGGAAAGGTCCTTGAAGAAATCTCCAGAGTATGTTCAGTGACCCAAATCATACTGCCAAGAGAGTGCTGAAGTGGCTTTTCAACAAGTCTCATAACTGTTCTTGAGTGGCCCAGTCAAAGCCTGGACTTAAACTCCACAGAGCATGTGTGGAGAGACCTGAAGAGGGCAGTTTACAGGTGTAGTGCCTGTAAGGAAGAATGTGATAAACAACCAAATTCCAGGTATGCAGAACTTGTAGTGAGAGACTCTCCCAAGAAGACTCAACGCTGCCAAAGGGGCTTTTGTAAAGTACTGAATAAAAGGTATAAATACGTCTATGAATGAAATATTTCAGTTTTTAAGGTTTTTAGTAAATTTGCAAAGTTTACGAAAAAATGTTTTCACTTTGTCATTATGAGTATTTTAGCATGGCCTGATGGGCAAAAGGGGCAAATGTCTCCATTTAAAATTAAATGTACATCACAATAAATTGTACAGAAAGCAAAGCGGCATGAAGACCTTTTGAATTCTCTGGACAATATTTCCAAAAATTGAGTTGCAGGTCACTCAAAAAAACTTTCATGACTGAGAAATTCTAAATCTATATTTGAATTAAACACACATAATGCCATACGATTCAGATATTTTCAACTGTTGTTGTGTTACAGCCAGTGTAGTAGTAATAATCATAACTCATAATGGACCTCTCTGGCTACATCACTTCTAGAGAGGCCCAGCAATTCAACAAGCTCAGTTATGGGACACGCTCTGGACCCCTTGGAGGTCGTAGTGAAGGAGAGAAGTAAAACAAAACCGAGTTCCATTATGATCAATGCTGCACATTCACTCTGACACAATAACACTGAGGACTTTCAGCCAACAAATTATTCAGCATAGGTGTGTCAAGAAACGTGATGGGAGTCCTTTATACCAACAGCAGTACACCTGTACAGCGCCTCACTGTGACAGTGACAGCCAAGCCAGACATTTTCTTTTCTTTTTAATGTTTTCTTCCTTTGTAGTCATTCTGATGTGTTCAGACCATAGTGTGTTTGTTTATTTGTACACATATTTATCTATTTATGTATTTATTCTAGTTCTGTCAACCTAAAATGTAATAAGTAAAAGATGTAAAACATAGGACCAGTTATAAAGAGAGAAGTCAAGTGAACATGCAAGCACTAATTAAACCTGCGGTACAAGGCCGTCTTTGGAGCTCAGATCGCCTTCTCGTGTCATCGTGAGTTTGTCGTTCCGCCCTCGCCCGCTGTGCTCCGTTTATTAACTTTTTGGGGGAGGTGTGGCCGGGCGGGCGCCAGCTGAAAACCACACCCAATGGAAATCTAAGCAAACTGGATCGGTGGTCTGTCAGTGGCACCCGCTTTTGAGACCGCCTTTCAAGGGGACTACAGGGAGACCATAAGCAACGCCACCCATCCATTCCTTTCAAAACCCGCTTATCCAGAACGGGGTCTCAGCAAGCGTCCGGCACAAGGTGCTCTTCGTGATTTATGTCAAGAGGTTAAAAAAGCCATCGACTTTACGGGGAAAACTGCCAGCAGTCCCTGCGTGAAGAGCGTTCAGGTTCCTTCAAGTAAAAACGAGTTGATTTCTACTGAGGAAAAAAAACGAGAATGAGAAAAATGAAATAAATATGCAAGTAAATGAATGTATTGTCAAATGTAACTGTAATAAAATAAAAACAAAATCATATGCAAGTATAAGTAAAATCGTCCCGCGATACATGTTTGTGTCATGTGTCTTTATGGATTTCTTTATTGTTCATTTATTAATTTCTGTGACACCTCACTCAACATGAAATGTGCCCATCAAACTTGAGATGGCAGGCTCCAGCCAGTGCTGTACTTTGATTGGAGAAGACATCGGTAGCATGGGCGCTTACAGCCGCTACGTTATACACGATTAAGGCAAGCAAAGCGCATGCTCCGAGACGTGAGTGTGCGCATCCATAGCAGAGTGCAAGGAAAAGCTGCCAGAATTTAGGCAGGAAACAACAACTGTAATTCCACAAGCCCTGAATTTTGCCGGTAAATGTGGCCTTTGATGCCTCCCCCCCATCCCCCCCCACGCACTCAACAGAAGAGTCATCAATCAAAACCCAGTACTCGCTAGAGCCCACCCTCCAAACCTTGACAGGTGAAAGTGACAGTTTTCATTTCATTACAGATTTTTATGTTATGAGTGGTTGTACGGAAACAAATAGATGAAGAAATAATTATGTAAAGGAATACCAAGAAAAACACGTTTCGTGACACATTTAATTATTTGTGCTCATATATCATGTGTGAAGGATGGCCGGCCATATATTCCGGTCCACACCTACAAGCCGCCAGATGGAGCCCTCCCAGCAGCATGGAGGTTCCCCGAATTCCAGCAGGAGTTTTTATAAACAGCCCTGCTGGATACCATGGGGACCACCAGGAGTCACTGTAGGGAGGCTTGGGGAGTGCTACGTACCCTATAACCCGGAAGTACGTCCTAGTCACATGAGCAGTAGGAACGATGTGCTTCCGGGGTGAAGAAAAGGACTTTGTAGCTGACCCGGAAGTGATAGGGAATCTCATGGACTGTATGGTGGATTCACTTCTGGGTCAGGAGATATAAAAGGACCATGGGAACTCCCAGACGACGAGCTGAGCTGGGAGGTAGGGTGGCTAAGTGTCTGGGAGTTGGAGGATTGTTTATTGTATTAATTAATGAGTAGTGTGGAGGGTGCTTAGTTCACATTATTATAATAAAAATAATAATTGTTGGACTTTTACCTGGTGTCTGGCGTGGTACCTGAGGGTTCAAGAGAGCTGTAGCGCCCCCTACTGCTACACATGTTATTGTTTATTCATGGTCACATTTCACAATGCATTTATTTATCCATCCATCCAACCCGCTATATCCCAACTGCAGGGTCACGGGGGTCTGCTGGAGCCAATCCCAGCCAACACAGGGCACAAGGCAGGAAGCAAACCCCGGGGAGGGCACCAGCCCACCCTAGGGTGCACACACACACACACCCCCCCACATACCAAGCACGCACTAGAGACAATTTAGGACCGCCATTACACCTAACCTGCATGTCTTTGGACTGTGGGAGGAAACCCACGCAGACACGGGGAGAACATGCAAACTCCACGCACAGAGGACTCGGGAAGCGAACCTGGGTCTCTTAACTGCGAGGCAGCAGCGCTATCCACTGCGCCACCGTGCCACCATTTATTTATTTAACTGATTATTTGTTTATTCAGTTTTGTCCTCCACAGAGTGGGTGCCTCGAGATGAAGTCCTGTATATTAAAGAGGATTCATGTAAACAGCCAGATTTTTGAACACAACCTTTAGGCTTTGGTCAACAACGGGCAACTCAGTATTGACTGGGTGTAACCTTCCCTTAGTTCCCTCCTAAAGACTTTTTATATATGTGCACAATTGTAAGTGTTACCAAAAATGAAGTGATTACAATTATTAAAAATGTATATATTCAAAAACAATAATAAAAACATTGGCCACTTTGGCCCTCACCTGATTTCACAATGGCTAGTACTGCAGCCTCACCGCTCCAGGGACGCAGGTTCCATTCCCACCATCTCCAGTTTCCTTCCTCCTGCCAAAGACGTGTCAAAATGTAAGATAACAGCAAGCAGCTCTTAATGAGGGTGAGCCTGTCCAGTTGGTTGGCATTCTCTTTAGGTTTGGCTGTTCTCTAGTCACCCACTTTCTGGTTCACAGACAAATGAAGGTTATCCCATCAACACTGGGTACAGGACAGATGGCGTCTCTTAAAGGAGAGTGCCAGTCACCAACCTGTCATAGGGCACACATCACATGTCTTTGGGAGGGTAAACACACAGACTGAACCACACGGGTCAGGAATCGATCCCCGAGACAGCAGTTCTACCCGCTGTGACAGACGACATGCTTATCTAGTGGATTACTAACCCTGGAGGAGTGTGAATAGACTGTTAGGATCAGCTCTAGTGCACTGTGAGCCTTTGCAAAATGGATGTTTGGAAATATTTGATTTTTGATCTGAAGAGTATTGAGGTGGTGCGATCTCTGAAGGGCACTATATAAAATAAATATTGACCAATTGAAAAAATGAATGGATTGAAAGAAACTCTCTCTCCATCTTAATTTCCTCATGTTCCTTAAAATGAGAAAAAGCCAAAGTCGTGTTTCTAGACACACTTCTGTTCAATAGTTTGTTGCCTAAAAGTCCTCAAGTCACAAACTACTTGGTGGATTACAGGACATTGGACACCCAGTCAGCTGACCGTAATTGCATGTATTGCCTTTCATAGAAAGTCACTTTATAAAGCAAAAAAAAAAAAAAAAAAAGCAGGATCAGCTTAGTTTCATTGACACCCAGTACAGAAATGGCTCCTCCCATCTGGGCGATGCTGCCAGGATAGGCTGCACCTCGACAAGCCAGAACTGGATTGAGCAGGTTTGAGATGTCATGTGTTATGTTGTGCTCACCATTAGGGAGCGATCTTTGGATTACTCAAAAGCTTTAGGATTATTTTGTGGTTGCTCTGAGGCTGGTTGCCGGTTCGAATCCTGTAAATGCCAAAAATGGCTCTGCTCCGTTGGGCCCTTAACCTGCAATTGCTCCGTCCTGGGTATGACGTTAATCTGCATCCATCCCTGCATGTAGGCCCTCTAACCTGCAGGGAAAAACCTGGGTGTTGGTGGCAGAATTAGCACTCCAGCCACCATAAAAAACCCTCCTACTGGTTCCATCCCATCTGAACTGGTGTGGTGCTGAGGTGTCAGCTGCTGCTTGGCTGCACTCGGGTCATAATTTGGGGTCCTGTGGTGGTTTGTCATGTGGTGGGTGCGGCAATGCGCTGTATCAGTCAATCACTAATCAGTATGCATTCATGTATTTTAATTTTTAATTTAAGGGTGGGTTCCTGCTTTACACCCTGTGCTTATGGGATAGGCACTGGTTCCCAGCAATATCCACTGGTTTAATATGTTTGAAAATGAATAGATGGGTGCAGTCGCACTGATTCAATATTAAAACTCCCGCTACATTTCTAGAGTGCGTGGTCTGTGAACTGAACCATTAAATTTACTACAGTTAATACATTAAAAAGAAATGCAGAGTAATTACATCCTGTGCGCCCATGGCCAAATCCGATAATTATTAGGAGATGATACACCACCAAATGTTGAGTGACAAGTGCCACGAACGGCATGTCCATACGGTGGCCTGGCAAAGCTCTGCATCTCAAAGTAAACCCCCAGTACGCGATTAAAGCGAGATACTGGCTGTGTCCCAATTCCGTTTTGTAATCCCTCACCCCTGCTTCCTCCTCTGCAGGGGGGCATTGAAGAACAAAAGAAGAAACATCCCTCGGGATATACGCCAGCGTCATTGCTCAGGACAACTGGCATTGTGGGGCAGGCCAGCAGAGTCTGAAAAGATGTTTTAAAGCACCAAGAACATCATAACGCAATATTCTCAAAACCGGCCCGCTTAATCAGCAGCATCAGGCGCAAAGCAGGAGCCGGCAAATCAGACCTTTGCTGCCAGCCAGTGGCATTTCTGGCATACGCATTCTAGTGTGGCCAGAAGAGAATTTTCTTCAATGTTTGCAGACTTCTGTAATGTAAACGTGAACTCACTTTAACTAATCAAGTCTGTCCCACTTTTACTAACAACTAGTGAGCATCCATCCATCCATTATCCAACCCGCTATATCCCAACTACAGGGCCAACCCCAGCCAACAAAGGGCGCAAGGCAGGAAACAAACCCCGGGCAGGGTGCCAGCCCACCGCAGGGCACACACACACACACACACACCAAGCACACACTACTGACAATTTAGAATCTTCAAAAAAATCAATTAAATAATGGAAGGCGGTGCAACGGTGGCGCAGTGGGTAGCGCTGCTGCCTTGCAGTTAGGAGACCCGGGTTCCCTTCCCGAGTCCGCCCTGCGTGAAGTTTGCATTTTCTTCCCGTGTCTGCATGCGTTTCCTCCCACAGTCCAAAGACATGCAGGTTAGGTGCATTGGCAAATCTAAATTGTCCCTAGTGTGTGTTTCGTGTGTGTGTGTGTGTGTGTGCCCTGCAGTGGGCTGGCGCCCTGCCCTGGGTTTGTTTCCTGCCTTGTGCCATGTGTTGGCTGGGATTGGTTCCAGCAGACCTCCGTGACCCTGTAGTTAAGATATCGCGGGTTGGATAATGGATGGATAAATAATGGATGCTGGTGCCCAGGGCTGGCACATTCAATAGTGCCATCTGAGACAAGGCAACCTCATTAGGTATGAGTCGATACACTTAATCTACATGCAATACGTACTGCGACCCCGACTTCATAACACTGTAGTGAATTTGTCCGCCTATTTTGATTGACTGTGATTGCTTGAAACTCTGCAGATGTTGCCTCTTAACGTGTTGAAGAAGAATGTTTAAGGTGGAGGACAGGAGGCAGGCATGGAGGACACTGGAACTCGTCACTTGTTTCATTTGGCTGTGGGGCTGATAAAGAGACGTACAAAAAACAGGCAGATCTGGCTGAGCTGAGACTTCTAGTTGATTATTCGGAGGTTTGGGAACTGGGCAATTTTTAACTCCAACTGTTGGGGTGTTTCTCTTGAATCATTTTGGCCAGTGGACTAAACTGGCCACTGATTGAAGGCACTGCAGGATGCCAGTGCTCTCTTTTTTCATTCTGATTTGTTGAATCGCGTTAACATAGCACAAAGCGATAATGATGTCTGTCAGTCCATGGTGGAGTTCTGTACAGTACTGAATTTCATTTTGGTCCCACTCCCAGCTACTCCAGCCATTGTCTCATCCTGCTCCCCGCAACTCCCAACAAAAGGTGGAGCTGGACGGCATTTATATGTGAGCCACTGAAAGCTTGAGTGGTGTGACGGAAGAAGCCAACATCCCTCTTTAGGACTACACACCACCAGTCAGGCATAAAGTGTCTCCTGCACTTCCTAAGTGGTTACAGTGGTGGTAGCCACGGGATAAGGACTGACTAACAACCCCGAGACGAGAAACCGATAAAGCACTGATGCTGGCGGACCCCTCAGTCACACTGACGATGGCTTGCTTCAGGCTGAACAGACCAGATCGCCTCTCACTCCTTGCATATCCTTGGCACACAGAGTGCATCTTACCCTCAAGGATGAGGGACGTCTTCCTCAGGTGGCCTAGAACATGTCCAGGTGGGGTGGGGATACCTGGGGAATCCCGTTCTAAAAGCAGACACAGCGCTTGGAGAGTCCCAAAAGTGCCCACTAGAGGGGGAAAAAAGAATAAAACCCCAGTTAGTTAAAAAAGGGCAAAGAAGAATCTCTATTAATTTAAAGATTTATTTTGCTAAATGTTTTGAAATGTTCAAAATTCTGAAGAGCACAAAAGGAAAAAAGAGTTAACTAAAAAAGGAAGCCCACACGGGAACAAAGTTCCAATACACAATTCAGATGGCAAAGTCAAAAAGAGAGGAAAGGTTAGAAAAACCCAGAAATTCAGTAATAATCAAAATGAACAAAAACACGAGAATTCACCACCTGCCTAGCGCATTCAATGAACCTCAAGGGACTGTGGGTTTTCCTCAGCCTTGCGGTGATGGACAGGTGGCCTTGTCTCTTGGGGGACCACCCAAAACACACAAGGAAAACAGAAAGTAAATAATCAGAAAAGTTCCATCCATCCATCCATTATCCAACCCGTTATATCCTAACTACAGGGTCACATGGTCTGCTGGAGCCAATCCCAGCCAACACAGGGCACAAGGCAGGAAACAAACCCCGGGCAGGGCACCAGCCCACCGCAGGGCACACACACACACCAAGCACACACTAGGGCCAATTTAGAATCACCAATGCATCTAACATGCATGTCTTTGGACTGTGGGAGGAAACCCACGCAGACACGGGGAGAACATGCAAACTCCATGCAGGGAGGACCCGGGAAGCAAACCCAGATGGGTTATCCTAACTGTGAGGCAGGGAACAAAGTCCCAGTACGCAATTCAGATGGCAAAGTCAAAAAGAGAGCAAAGGTTAGAAAACCCCAGAAATTCAGTAATAATCAAAACGAACAAAAACACGAGAATTCACCACCTGCCTAGCGCATTCAGTGAACCCCAAGGGACTGTGGGTTTTCCTCAGCCTTGCAGTGATGGACAGGTGGCCTTGTCTCTTGGGGGACCACCTAAAACACACAAGGAAAACAGAAAGTAAATAATCAGAAAAGTTTAAAATATAAAAAAAAACAAACACAAGGACAGAATTTGAACCCCAACCAGGTGGGAAGCTCTGACTGAAACACAGTAGAGGGCACTTTGCACGTGGCTCCTGTTGGCCCTGATATGTGGCTGCCGGTGAGCCTCAGAAGTGAGCCCTGGCCTTGGCTCGGCTGACAGAACTGCACCATTTTGATGCTTGGATGCCCGCAGTACAGCAAATTGGTGTGAATTTTAGTTCTGACATACAGGGTGGTGCAGATCTAATTATGCAGATCCAGATCGTCTGGATGACTTTGATTTCTGCGGGGACGATTCCAGTTCGGCACGAAGACGATTCTTCATGTCGTCAGTTCGCACACTTCTCGATGGACCGGGATTTTTCGGGTGATTTTCTACGTAATAAACTTAATAAGTTATAGCGTAATGAAAATTGCATAATTAGATCTGGACCACCCTATATTTGAAACTTTTAAATTGAAAGAATCTCTTACCGTTTTCAAAATCAGCATATGAATTAGGCACTTGATTTGCCTGTAAGTCTTACTTTCATTTTTTTATTTTATTGTAACATTGCTGGGGATGAGTCGGCAGCATTTTGAGGTGGCATTCTATTACGTAAATGAGCAGCTTCACAGCCAGTCACAGGTGAGCCTAGAAAAATGGCAAGCCAGCCAAAGTGGCCGATGAATTCCAACTAGTGCAGCGACAGTGGCAGTCCTGCCTGAGGACAGTAAGCTCATGTATAGAGCAAAGAATCCATTGTGTCCGGGCCAATACGGTGCTACAGTGTATTATGTGGTTATAGGAAAGGGCCTCCCTGAACAAAGTGCTGCCTGAGGTGATCTCCTCATCATCTCACCCCGTGTGCTCATCAATAAATTGGAGAGGTCAAGTTGCACCTGCACACACACAGACTGGAGTCTGCAGAACACTGCAGGGCCAACTGGTCCACCCCGAGTTGGAATCAGGCTCAAAGAGAAATTTGACAGACTACAAGAGGCAAGATTTTAATAGATAAGTAATCACATCCAGCATATGATAGAAAACTGGAAAACATTCATAAGAAGTCAAAGCTGAAGCTTATTATAAACATTTTACCAAGAACCTGAATTACTGAGGGAAGGTAAGAACATACTTTGCTCAACATCAGGTGGCGCTAAGCTCCGCAAGGCCTTAATGCAGAAACGCTCCTGTTGCCTGTTAGATGATTTCAGTTCAGTTCATTTTTACAAAGCACACCTTCACGCTAAACCCAGCCTGGCATGCACTTTTACAAAACCATCTATTACAATATCATCTGCATTAACTTTGTCCCATTAGGGTCACAGAGCCTTTCTCGGCAGCACTGAGCTCTGGGCAGGAACCTGCCGGTGACAGGATACCCTCACAAGCTAGCATGGGATGTGACAGGAAAACCAGAGGATCGACCCAGGAGAACATGCAGATCTCACACAGACAGCGACCAGAACTGAATTTATACAGGAATGAAATGTACTTACATTTAAAAAAACAAACTTGTACATGAATATATTTAAGAAAGACACTCATGTGAGGTACGTTTACTGTACTGTTCATAAGATTAAACTGGACATTGTGCCCACTGCCAAGCTGGAGTCACGCCTGGCATGCCCAGCATTATTGGTTCTCAGCTCAGTGCCACCCTTAATAGTGACAGCCATATATTCTTTCAAAGAACAAAATGGAGAGGATGAAATGTAAATAATGACATTAAAAAATAAATAAAAACAGAATACATTTAAATGATGATGTCAGTAAATAAAATAGAAAACATATAAAAGAATAAATGTAATTGATGGCAACACTAATAAATGTAAATAAATAGAATAAAGGGAATTCTAAAATGTAAATTATGGTATTAATAAGTATAAATAAATGACAGAATACATAAATATAATGATGACAAATAATAAGTTTAAATAAATAGAATAAATAAAAGTAAATAGAAAAACACAAATACAAAATGTTAATTATGGCATTAATAAGTATAATAAATAAGTGTAAAAGATGGAGAATAATAAATGTAAATAATTCAAATAACATTGCAAAATGTAAATTTTGGCATTAGTGGGCATAAATAAACCCAAATAAATCCCCTTGGGATTAATAAAATTCTAAACAGAATAATTAAATACAATAAATAAGTGTAAATGATGAAATACATAAACAAATAGATTAAATAAATAATGACATTAATGAATACAAAAAGACATTTAAATGATGATGATAGTAAATATAACTAGAATAAATAAACAGAATAAATTGATTAATAAAAATAAATAAGGAGAGAAAATTGATATAAGGGACACTAGTAAATGTAAAGTCATAGAATAAATAAATGAAGAACAATAACAAATATAAATGTATAGAATAATTAAAAAGAATATACTAATGTTAATGTTGACAGTAACAAAAAATGTAATTTCAAAGAATATACAAAATGAGTAATTGTAAATGATGATGATAATAAATATAATATATCAATAGGATAAATTGTAACATTAATACATATAAATAAACAGGTTACGCTCGTGTAGTTCATCTACCTGGCGGTCCATGATATAGCGCCTTTCTTATCTCACTGTCTAACCCTCTGCGCACTTCAGTCTCCACCCTGACTCCACTGTGTCACTCCAGCAGGTCCCCCTCTGTGATGATGGCTGTGAGGTGTTGTGACGTTTCAGGGCATCAGCCAATCATCTAGTGTAATGCCGTCTGTACATCATGTACAGTACTGTGTATATACACACATACAGTATATAAATATTCATTATAAAACAGAATGAGGGACCACAGGTGAAGTGCCGAGGTCCGTTTTGGAGTGCTGTTTAATTGATGAGTTCACAAAATGAACACAAGGAACGTATGGCTTGACTTGTGGCTTCTGAGCGCCGACTTCTGGTCCCTTCCATCCTTAAATAGCAGTTGGAGTGGGAAGGGTGGGATTTCTAGTGCTGAAGTGGGAGTGATGTCACTGGTCGTCCCCGTCTTTTTCTTTTGGTATGAAAGCAAAGAAGGAGAGGCTATTGTCACCAATGTCCCACCGCCCTCAAACGCTGCTGTTTCTACCTGAGCTGAGCCTGTAAAATGCTTTCTGGACGCATGCGGGACAATATAAAGTATATCAAAATCTGTATATTTTCAGAGTTGCAGTGACGAGTTTTAAACATGAACTATATGTACAGTATGTGGATGATTGTTTAGGAAGAAGAAGGGGGGGGGGGTGCATGTAGTCATGTGCTCCATAAATCCTTTTACAGGCTGATTCCAGGTCTCAGTTTTTTCACGGAGTCTCCTTTTTCTCAGATTTGTGTCAGGTGTACAGCAGTAGCCTAACTTTCCACAGACCTCTTGAAGAACACTTGAAGCTAAAGACGAGGCCCATGGTAGGTGTCATACATAATAGACACACCACTGGTGGGCTACTAAACGCACGGGACTCACTTTGAGCTCCACACAGTTGGATGCTTAGCTGATCCTACATCATCCTCTGTGGAGGCCTAATAAATAATGAGGTTTTCAGAATAATAAACTGTAAATTCCTTTGAACCCCTGTGTTCTTTAATATCCTACACTATTGATAATCCCAAAATTGCCCGATTAATTCTCTCAGGGGCTTTGATATTTTCCTCAAAGTCTTTTTAATAGCAAAGTGAGCTCCTACACCTCAGTTCTTCTGGGCGCCTTTTGTTCAAGTCAACACACGCAGAAGCCAATTACACACTTCATTGTTTCTGGAAGTCAAGGCTTCATCCCGGGATGAAAAACCTGGAATGCTGTAAAAGTATTTTTAATGACTATGTGGACACAAGGAGAGTTGAGTATTGACTGATTCCATCCGTGTTTGCAACCTCATTTCTTTATGGGGGTATTAATGATTTATAAGGAAGTGGGCTGAAAAAGTGCAAAGATTTGGGGAGCCAAGTGTGGAGCCTGTTTGAGGTGTGGAGAAGGAAACTCCAGACATCAGAAACCCTGGCCACCATCCTACCCCATTTGTTTCTCATCAGTTAGTTAGAGAAGTGCAGTCAAGTGACAAAACAATTCTCAGTGCCACCACCCCACTATACACATGGTAGGTGTGTGCGGCACTAACCACAAGAAAGGGGCATGCTGGAGCCCACACCGGCCACCATGCCCGAGTCGGACAATAAACTTCACCGCAGTGGACAACAAAAGTTGCACACCGGGTATGGCTTTGTCTTCTGCCCTGATGGATTCTCTGAAACAAAGGACTCTTGTCTTCTAGGAGCAGCTTTGAACTTTTCTTTTGATGTCAGATCCGCATTTGAGCAGTAATGTCTTCCTTAGTAAGAAGAAAGAAGCACGACAGCAACAAAGATGTGTGGGACAAATTCAGGCAACCACCACAAACACCCCCTTTGCTAAACACATCAAAATGATTTCCTCCATCATCCACCAACATACAATGGCCCAAACATTTTTATAATAAAAGCAATTTAAAAATCTAAAAAGCAGAAAATCTGCGCTTAGTTTGATACGCAGCCTATGAGAGTCGGTGAGCCGCTGAAGGATATGAAGGCTGGGGACAGTCCCTCAATGGTGACATCAGGTCCGACCCCACCACCCACAGGGTACAAAGAGCAGGGGAGAACGGTATGAAATACATTAAAACTAAATAAGAAATAAACAAGGCAAGTTGAACAAAAGCGCATCATTTAAAAAGTAATGTATCAGAAATAATTAAAAGGCACAAAATAGGAGAATAAACAAACATATAATAAATAAGCAAGGAATACACACACACACAGGATGGACCAAAAATCAATCATTTATTATTATCTCTCTATTATAAAAAAAAATCTTAGAAGGAGACGAGACGTGATTTTTTCAGAGAGACAAGTCCACGCCCTGGGCTGGAAATAAAAGACAAAGAGTAGATGACAAAGTAGAATGTTATAAAGAATTAAAAAATGTTGGCGCAGTACACATGCAGAGCAGGTTAGAGATAATGGAAGTATGAAAATTCAAAGGTCTCAAAAAAAAGGATACAAAAGATCGCATTAGCGCAAACAAACGGAAATTATTACTTGGTGAAATAACGGAACAGCGAAAAGAGATCGAATATATCGTTCGGATTTAAACTTTAAGTCGGAGACTTCTAGATCGTCTAACTCGTGTTGGCAGCGAGAATTAAAAGATTCCAAAAACTTTGGCGCGGTATGAAGTCCCATGAGATGGAGACTTTTAACATGAGATTCTTTCAAGTCACACCCTACTTACAACCATTTTCAAACAAGACCACGGTCATCTAAGCTCAGTCGTGTGAATGCTTTTGGCAGACACACTTCCTGTGCTCTCAGTTCTTATAAAGTTTATCAGAACAATAATTTTATATGTTCTAGATGACACATCAACAACTAAGCGAAGAAGAAAGAGCATGGACAGAAATTTGAAAAAGTCGTTTTATTTATTAGAGAAAAAGAAACGATATTCACTCACAGGCATGCCGTTATATGCTGCGTTGTCACAATGTAAGTCCAAACACAGAATCAAAATTCAATGTGATCTCGAAGAGAAGGTAATTCCAAATATCGTTTTTACTAAAGTTTTAAAGTAAAAGTGAAAATAATGCATATGTAACAATTCTGGGTGGCACGGTGGCGCAGTGGGTAACACTGCTGCCTTGCAGTTAGGAGACCCGGGTTTGCTTCCTCCCTGTGTGGAGTTTGCATGTTCTCCCCGTGTCTGCATGGGTTTCCTCCCACAGTCCAAAGACATGCAGGTGAGGTGCATTGGCGATTCTAAATTGGCCCTAATGTGTGCTTGGTGTGTGTGTGTACCCTGTGGTGGGCTGGCACCCTGCCCGGGGTTTGTTTCCTGCCTTGCTCTTTGTGTTGGCTGGGATTGGCTCCAGCAGACACCCGTGACCCTGTAGTTAGTATATAGCTGGTTGGATGATGGATGGATGTAACAATTCTCATGAAAATAACAATCTCTTAAAATTGTATATCTGTTTAAACAAACCCGGGGGTTGGCGAGCGAAGTGAGCCAGTTTCTTAATAATTCATACATTTATGTGAGGCTCATATCACTTTTTTAGTATTGGTTGCTCTTTAATAATATCACTGTGTAACATATGAACACAGGGAGAACATGCCAAACAAGACACAGATCCAAAATCACACCATTTGTTCTTATTATTACTATTATTATTAATATTCATGCTTTAAAATTTGGTTTATTCAATATTTTATGAAAATTCAAAGCAATGCATGTGTGCTTATCACTGTATAAAAGTACGAACACAAGGAGAACATGAACACAGACCACATGAGAATCAGAAGCCTTACCACTGACTATTGTTTATTCACTTTTATTAATTTAAACTCTTATAGCACTTTTATAAAAATCCAAAGGTGTGTCTGAGTGCTCTAATAATATCACTACTTAAAATATGAACAAAGGGTCAACACGCCAAACTGCACACAGAAGGAGGACCAACTAGGAGTCCAAATTGCTACTGTCCTTATTATATAATTAATATGTTTAAAGGAGGCTTGTATAGCTTTTTATCAGAAACCAAATGGATGCGCGGATACGTGTTGCTGTCTACAAGCACGAGCACAGGGAGACCATTCAGACTGTGCACAGAAGGAGGACTAAATGAGAAAAAAGGCCTTTGCCACTAACTATTATTTATTTCTTTTTTATTAATTTTTACTTTTATAGTAGGCACATAGCACTTTTATAAAAATCCAAAGTGATGCACACATACGGTACTTTAATAATATCACCGTGTAAAATATGAACACGAGGAGAACATACCAAACCACACACAGTGAGAGAAACCACTGGGAATGCAAAATCACACCATTTATTCTTCTTCTTATTATTATTAGTATTATTATTATTCATACATTTAAAAAGAGTCTCATACAACTCGTTATGAAAATCCAAAGGGATGCATGCATGCTTTAATAATACTACTGTATAAAATATGAACACAGAGAAGAGGCCAAACCACAAAAGTTGGACTAGCTGGAAACTCAAAAATTACACAATTTATGATGATGATGATGAAGATAATTGTGTTTTTTGTACATTTAAAGGGGGTTTATGCAGCTTTTTACTAAAATTTAAAGGTATGCATGCATGCATAAAAGTATGAACACAGGGGGAACACACAAACTGCACACCAAAGGTGGACTAAATGAGAACCAGAATCCCAAATCATTGACTCCTATTTATTCTTTTTTTTTTTCATTTATACTTTTACAGCAGGCAAATGTCACCCATCGATCAATCCATCCATCTTCCTAACCTGCTTGTCCAGGGCAGGGTCACGGGGCAGCTGGAGCCAATCGCAGCAAGCAGCAGGCACAATGCAGGAATGACACCCAGAGAGGATGCCAGTCCATGACCACTTTTTTAAAAATCCAAAGGGATGCACGTTTGCTTAAATAACAGCTCTGTATGAAATATGAACACAATGGGGACAACCTGGGAATCAAAACTCTTTGCATTCATTATGTTTTGAGTTATGTCAATGCAGGCTTGATTAAATAATGTGATCGTATGAAAATAGCAACATTGATGATTTTGTAACGAACGTCTGTTATATTTGACCCTAAGATCCTGGAGACCCTAGATGTCCGCCCGGCCCCCTCAGAAGGTCAGCGGCAGGTTCTGATTGCCTTTCGGTGGTCCGCTAATCTTTTCTGACATAACTTACACAATGGACTTTTTCAAATGTTCGGGATATGGAATTTTTTGATGAGAATTATTTCCAATGAACTCCCAGCCTATCCAGCCCCTCCGCTTTCTGGATTGAGCTCAAGGTCGCAGCTTTGATGTCCTTGGGTGGTGAATCCTTACCACGTCGGCGTGTTTTTAAGAACACATAATCATTCCCAGAAGGAGCCCCCGTGGACTACCAACTGAGGGAAGAGCGGCTTTGGTAAAGCGCCCATCGTGATTGAGTGAATACTTACGGAGATTAAATGA
Organism: Polypterus bichir lapradei; assembly: GCA_026402145.1. NCBI lineage: Eukaryota > Metazoa > Chordata > Cladistia > Polypteriformes > Polypteridae > Polypterus > Polypterus bichir. Next base: position 20,947,498 of record JANRMT010062816.1, on the reverse strand, counting down.
TATCCAAAGCGCGGGCAGAGAAAGAATCCTGGTTTTTTAGGACAGGGACACACAAACACCAAACACATGTCCATACAAGGATACCCGAGGATTTGTGCACCCATCTGTTCCGCAAAGCCTTTGGGAAGCATCCTAAGATGTACTTAGGATATTAATTTCTCCACAGGTGGGAAATTAGGAGGATGTTAGATTTCTTTTACAAGCAGTTGGAGGGAAAACAGAAATAAATGGCAGCTTATGGGGGAGCAGAGCTTGTTTACTGAGCTCTAGCTTGAATATCTCCTTTCATATCTCGTAGACAGCGGCAAGCGACCCCCGACCTCATTGAAATAAAAAAAAAGAAAGAAAGAAAGAAAGAAAGACCTCTAATCCGCCTCTGTATTGGGGGCTTGTGGATTCAAAGAAATCATCTAACACGCCTGGCATGTTCAATTTACTGAGTCCACATTTTCTCTCCAAAAGGTCCTTTGCGAAAACCCAAGAAAGATGTGCAAAAAAGGGTGACGAGGACACCTGGTCGGTATGCTGAGGTGTGACATGTAACAACGTGTTTAAATGTCAGGCTTCTCTATCTATCTTCACACACACACACATGATAGAGGCAACTCCACAAACAGGCCACGTTGATAACTGCCCTGGTTGGGCCGCCAGCATCCCCTCCAAGCTGGGCACCTCTGTCTGCCGCCTCCTGCCTTTGTGCAACCAGGCTGCTGCTTACCGGTGGCGACTGTGCATTCTCAAAATGTCTGAACAACCAGCACCGGAAAAACGAGCCTGGGATGAGCTTCATGTGTCACCTGCAAATGGGGGGCACACGGAATCAAAGTGAAGTAATGGAAACATGCTGTCATGGCAACACAGGAAATACACACCTGCACAGGTAAATACTTGATACAGGTGCTGTTGGTCTGTCTATAAGGCTTCAACGAACATTACAGGAGCAAGGAGTGTGCAGGAAAGGATGACGTCATGAACACACACACACTATAGCTTGTATTTAGTGCCTTTCATCCCTCCTTCTTTATCTCTATCTATCATTTAGTGCCTTTAATATCTATCAGTCTCGTACAAGAATCTTGTGTTAAGAGGTCTGTCTATATAAGTGCCTTGTGCATTTAACTGTAATTTATACATCCACTTTGAAATGTATTTAGAATGTATGAATCATATATCATTATAGTCATTTTCATATATTTCTATTATATAGTGACTGTCATATAAATCTTTTCAACAATTGTATAGTGTTGTTCACAACTACCTATCATAGAGTGCCTTTCACTATCTATCTATCTATCTATCTATCTATCTATCTATCTATCTATCTATCTATCTATCTATCTGTTATAAAATGCTGTTTTTATATTTGTTATATACACCTTTCATACTGATATCTCCATCTATTATATAGAGCCTTTCCCTTTGCTCATATAAGTTTACTGTATCTAATATAGTATGTTTCACATCTATTTAATGTAGAGATTTTAATACCTTTTGATTTTAAAGTTCTTTCACATCAATCATTCTACCTGTTTTTTTTAATATAGCACCTTTCCAATATATCTCTCATATATATATATACATATACTTATATATATATATATATATTGTCAGGGATGCCAGGGGCCACGACCCGGCCGGGACGCCTTGGAGGACCGGAAGTGGGCGTGTGCCCATCTGGAATCACGTGGGGGCCGCCTTCCTGGTTGCTTTGGGGGCCACGGGTTCAGGGCATGGAAGCCCCACCCTGTAGGGGCCCGTGGTCACCGCCAGGAGGCGCCCAAATGCCTTGGGGACTTGTGACCTCAGCACTTCCGCCACACCAGGAAGTGCTGGGGGGAAGAGAAGCAGGGACACCCGGAGAGCTTCCGGGAGAACAACCGGCACTTCCGCCACACTGGGGCGTGTCAGCGGGAGATTGCCGGGGAGCACCTGGAGCTCATCCGGGTTCCTATTTAAGGGGCCGCCTCCCTTCATTCGGGGCAAGAGTCGGGAGCGGAAAGGACTGAGCTGGAGAAGGCAAGGAGGCGGCCTGAAGTGAAGAAGGCATTGTTGTGGCCAGGACTTTGGGGACTTTTGAGGGTTTGTGGTGCACTTTTGTAAATACTTTTGTAAATAAACGTGTTGTGGGTGACATGAACGTGTCTGCCTGTCTGTGTCCGGGTCAACCTCCACAATATATATATATAATATATATAATATATATATAATTAAAATTATATAATAATATATAATTATAATTATATATAATATATAATATATATATATATTATAGTGCCTTTTACACCTATTAAACTATTATTTTGTGTTGTATATGTGCTTATATATCTATCCATACCTTCATATCTATATCTCTAATATAGTGCTTTCCATACCTGCACTGTGCACTCCACAATACCTTTCACTTTTATCTATTATACAGTGTCTCACATTTATCAATTTTATTGTGTCGTTTCATATCTATTTATTTTTCTAATTTAGTACCTTTCATAATTATCTATTGTTTGGTGCCTTTCATATTTAACTATATAATATACTGCCTTTCATATATATACTTTATAATATATACCTTTTACATCCATTGCCTTTCACATCTATTTAACTATGATATAGCGCCTTTCAAATCTGCTTATATATCTACCCATATCTGATATAACATATTTTATATCTCTCTCTCTAACACAGTACCTTTCATATCTATTTACTTCACAGTTCGTTTCACTTCTCTCTATTATATAGAGTCCCATATTTTTCGATTTCACAGTGCCTTTTACATTTATTTATTTTTCTAATACAGTATAGCACCTTTCGTATCTATGTATTATTTGGTACCTTTATATCTATCTAACATAGTGCCTTTCATGCCTATTTTGTTATCATATAGTGCCTTTCACTTTTATCTGTTATCTAGTGCCTTCCGTCTTTTTCCCTTTTACTGCATACTGCCTTTCACGCCTGTCTGTTATGTAGCATCTTTCACGTCTCCCTACCTGTCTATTCTCTTTCTTTTTCTATTTGCCACACATATACTGACACTGCAGTGTACATTTTGACTCTCCCTTTGCCAGTGTGGTTCTCTCCTAGTCATGAGCAGACCCTCTTGAAGTCAGGGGTTTTCCCCTCACCATTTCAGTCTCGTGTTTTGTTCACTGCTCCCGTCTCTCTGAGTCACCATATCTTCTGTTTTCCATCAGGATCCCACTAAAGCCAAAGGGCACAAACCACTGGGTGTGCCATTCATGTTGTCATTTCGTCGCCCTCACGTGTTGGTCCTGCAGTCATAGCTGGTCTACCGCATGCACCGACCCACCCAATTGTTTTGGCAGCTGAAGCACTGTGCGTGTTGAGCACTGCTTTAATTGTGGCCTATGTGGCTCGTAAACTGTTCTTTATTTTGAAGTAGGAGGATTAGAAACATCTGCCAAAGGCACAGCAGACAGCGCAATCGTGTGTTTGCTTTACGCGATTTCCTATGGTCCCTGAAGCCCTTGAATGTGTTTTTTGCTAGGTTCAAATCTGCCATCATCGTCTATGTGGTGCTTGCATGTTCTCCCCATGGCTGTCTAGGTTCTCACACCTGACATTTTTGTTAAATGTACTGATAATAGAAGCGATCAATATGTGAAGTGAACCCAAATGGCACCCATGAGCCACTACCCCTGGCCTGTTCCTTGTCCTGTGCCAGACCACCAGGACCCACAGCAGCACCAGCCGACCAGGGTAGTGTCTGTGCTCAAAGGGCATTGAAGTTTAGAAGGAACAGAATGTCAGTCAGAAGTTTTGTTGCATTTTATGAACCTGCCTCTCCCATCCTATGGGCACAGGGAGACCCTCATCTTAACCAGTGTATCCTGGGCGGAGCTCTGGGGGTCTGCAGGTAGACTATTTTGGCTCCAACTCCATGGTGGAGACTCAGAGCTACAGATATATATATTTGAAAAAAAGTCAACATTAGAAATATTTTTGAAATATATGATTACATTATTTCTAAATGTTTCCCCATTGTAGTGCTGATGTGTTGGTGAAGGTAGCCAGTGACAGACTAGTGCCCCCTACAGGACGTAAATTTCTCTGCATATTTTTGGCAATAAAATTAGGATATAAAATATTATGTTACAGATGAATGCATAAGCAATTAGAGTGTCCCCTAATTGGTCCCCCGTTTTAGAATAGAGACACGTGTGAAAGTAGCCTATGAAGGACTGGCGCCCCCTGCAGGACATGCATTACTCTGTAAGATTTTGACAAAAAAGCACAAACAGAAATATTATGGGATAGATAGGTGGATACTGGAGTACTGCTAAATGATGCCCTATTTTACATTAGTGGATGTGAAAGTAGACCATGATGGACTAGTCACAAAAAACAGAAATTATGGGATGGATACATGGATATAAGAATACAGCATTTCTAAATGTTTCCCCATTTTAGCCTTGATGTGTATGTGAAGGTAGCCTGTGACAGACCAGTGCCCACTACAGTCTGTAAATTACTCAGAGTTTGACAAAAGAGCAAGAATAGAAATATTATGGGATAGATGAACGGATAAGTGATTACAATGTTTATAAACTTTTCCTCATTTTAATCTGGATGCGAATATGAAAGTAGCCCACAATGGACTTGTGCCCCCTACAGAGCATAAATTACTTTTCAGGATTTTGAAAAGCACATAGACTAGAATTACAAACATTATGGGATGGATGAATTGATGGATGATTAGAATACGGTAGTTCAGCATAGACGTGCATTTGAAAGTGTCCTGTGAAAAATGGTGCTCCTTACTGACTATGCATTATTCTGCATGATTCTGTCACAAAGACGAGAAGGATTTGAAATATTATGGGGTGGAGGGTGCAATTAATGAATGATCGCATTATTACTAAATGCTTCCCCATACTAGTGTAGATGTGTCTGTGAATCCAGCCTGTGACAGACTAGTGTCCACCACAGGGCATGAATTACTCTGCACGACTGTGGCAAAATAAGCAGGAATAGACATATTATGGGATGGCTATGTGATTTTAGTATTTCTAAAAATTCCTATATGTGAAAGTAGCTGGTGATAGATTGGCGCCCCCTACAGGGCGTGCATTACTCTGTATGATTTGGACAAAAAGTTAAACAGCATGAATAGAAATATTATGGGATAGATGAATGGATTGATGGGTGGGAGGACGATCACGTTATTTCTGAGTGTCCCTCTTAATTAGTTTAGACAGCCAAACTGACAGATCAGCGCCCACCACAGGGCATGAATTGCTCTGTGTGACTGTGGCACATTAAGCAGGAGTTGACGTGAAAGCAGCCTGGTATGCACTAGTGACAAAAAAGAAATGCAGGAATAGAAATATGATGGAATGGATAAATGGATGACTAGGGTATTGATATTTTCAAATACTTGGTCATAAATACCTTTAAGAATGTGTTATTTATTCTGTTAGCGGGAGTTTTTTTTTTTAGAGCTGAGATTACTCCAAGTGATGACAAATGACATAAGCCGTTTTCCTAAATTCATATTTAAAGTTGGTGAAGACGACCCTTGGGATTAATTTTAATTGTCCTCATTAACTGTTTGGGCCAAATCAGATAGAAGAAGACGCTGATCAGATTAATGGGGCCATTAAGCTATTAAAATCTTATCTTTCAGTCATAATTCTTGCAGACATATTTCTCCTCATTATTAGAGGCTAATTCCTGATTAGGATCTTTTGCTGCCGTAAGATAAGTATCTTCTCTGCAGCTGCACTGGACTGATACAAAATATGATGAAAACAACGTCAAAGGAGTGTGGTTTTCCGGATTAATTTGGCCTTCTCTTCCTGTCATTTTAGAAACAGTTGACTGTGAGCTTTAAACAGAAGGACTTCAAACGAGGCTGAGGTCAGTTAGGGCCGCAGATTCATTTTGGGCTCGCTTTGTCTCATTTCCGTCAATAAACACACAGCATTGTGACTGAAGGTTTCATGAGAGATACGGGCAAAGGCTGGCACAGAGGCTCTGCTCTGGAGTTCATATGGCAGCTGTGCAAGTGCTTCATGAGACGCATTGCGCCATCTACGGAAGGCTTTCCTGCTTTCTGCCCATTCTGTCAGCTGCTGAGTAAGAAAAATAAGGCTTGAAAATGGAGAATGTGCCCACTTTTGCAATGGATACGCCGATATTGAGGCCCCTCCAAGACCCATGGTGTTCTCTCCACACACATGCATACTGTAACATCTAAACCAGCTTAACACTCTGGCAAGACTTTTGAGATCCTGCCTCAGGAGCCGCATCATGGTGGACAATTTAATGGCAAACCGCGGTAACCGGTGAGATAAAAATGGGTGCCGGGATGGACTTGGAAGGGATGGCAGTCCATAATGCACTCTCACAACCACCAGGCAGGTTTAGAGGTCAGCGGAGTCCAAAGTGACCAGGAGGGCCAACAGCCTGAGGTCTGGAGGTTCAGGGCAGCAACACTTAACACCTAAGCTCCCTGTTTGAAAAGAAGTGCTCAGTATAATTAGATTTATAAAAGCTAATAATTAATCATTTGTTTTATTTGTTTCAGAGCAACACACTGAAGAAAGTTCACAATGGTAGCCTGATTATTTCATATATGAGGAGAGAGATCAGAGACTTTAATTGGACATACATGGAGAGAGCATAGTGAGATTCTTGTTCCATAGTTGTGGTGGTGATGATGATGATGATAGATAAGTAAATACAGTAAATTAATAAGTAGCAGAATATAAACATATACATCCATCCATTATCCAACCCACTATATCCTAACTACAGGGTCACGGGGGTCTGCTGGAGGCGGGAAACAAACCCCGGGCAGGGCGCCAGCCCACCGCAGTAAACATATACATAAATACAGTAATTAAGAGCATTTGATTTATCAAAAATGTGACATACGGTACAATTCCACATAAACCAGCCGGTGGGTACAGCACAACGTGTAGGGCAGGTAGGATCAGATTACTGGGAATTCAGTGAACTTATGGCCTGGAGGAGGAAGCTGTCCCTGAATGTGGGTGGAGCAAGTGGTGAGGCTTCCCAGAAGGCAGAACTGAAAACAAGGAAAGCTGGGTGACTATCACTGAAATGATGGATTCGGCTCTGCTCAGACATCTGGTGGAGTAGATGGAATGAAGATATGGAAGATGAGCCCAATGATTTCAGAAGCTGTGTGGACCATTCTTGGAGGAGTCTGCAATCCCGGAAAGTCAGTTACCAAACCACACCACGATGCATCTGGTCGGGATCGAACATTAGAGCAATCCAGATGAGAACAGGCCATTCAGCCCAACAAAGTTCGCCAGTCTTATCCACTTAAATCTTCTAAAATAACATCAAGTCAAGTTTAGAGGGTCCCTCAAGTCCTACTATCTACCACACTACGTGGTCACTTATTCCAAGTGTCTATGGTTCTCTGTTTAAAGAAAAACTTCCTAATGTTTGTGCAAAATTTACCTTTAACAAGTTTCCAACTGTGTCCCCGTGTTCTTGATGAACTCATTTTAAAATCCACTGGATCGATTCCCTTCATAATTTTAAACACTTCAGCCAGGTCACCTCTTAATCTTCGTTTGCTTAAACTGAAGAGACTCAGCTCTTTTAATCTTTCCTCATAACTCATCCCCTGTAGCTCTGGAGTCAGCCGAGTCGTTCTTCTCTGGACCTTTTTCTAGTGCTGCTGTGTCCTTTTTAGAGACCCAAACCTGTACACAGGACTCCAGATGAGGCCTCACCAGTGTGTTATAAAGCTTGAGCAGAATCTCCTTGGACTTGTACTCCACACACAGGGGTGCACTACAACCTGACATTGCGTTAGCCTCCTTAATTTCTTCTAAACACAGTCTGGCAGTTGATAGTTTCGAGTCTACTTCAACTCCTAAATCTTTCTGATAAGGCGTACTTTTGATTTTCAGACCTCCCATTGTGTACTCAGACCTCACGTTTGTACTTCCTACCTGTAATTCTTTACATTTACTGACATTACATTTCATCTGTCACAAATCAGCCCAAGCCTGTCTGCTGTCCAAGTCCCTCTGTGATGATTCAACGGATTCTTGATTATCTGCCAGTCCACCTGTCTTGGTATCATCTGCATACTTAACCAGCTTGTTGTTTAGATTCTTATCCAAATCATTTGTATGCATTAAAAATAGCAGCGGCCGTGGCGCTGATCCCCACCGGACAGCACTCTTAGCATCAGCCAATTCTGATAAGGGCTCCTCTGCTTCCAGTCCCTGAGCCAAACCTGCGCCCCTCTACACACAACACACTAAACTCCCACTTTCAGTAGTGCAGCACTACAAGTTCAGTGGAGTTTGTGGTTCCCTCTCAAAAGCTCTTTAACCTCCTCTGTTATAAATCTTGAGACTTCCTAAGCACAAAGTCTCAAAAATGGCCACTAGAGGGGGATAGTACCAACAAACCCTGGATATATATACTAGTTACTAGCAAAATACCCGCGCTTCGCAGCGGAGAAGTAGTGTGTTAAAGAAGTTATGAAAAAGAAAAGGAAACATTTTAAAAATAACGTCACATGATTGTCAATGTAATTGTTTTGTCACTGTTATGAGTGTTGCTGTCATCAAGGATTTGATTATCATTATTTCTTTCAATCAGGTTCGTATTTGGAGGATGTGTTGTGTTCAAGTTATATTCCGTGTTTGTCAACCGTTGTAAAGATAACAGGTTTCATTCATCGAAGTATTCACTACCCAAATCGGTACTCGTGAATCTAAGATGTTTAACAGGCTTTCCCGGTATTAACTTGTGGATTTGCCTGCAAATATTTAGCAACAGCGTCTGTATAAACTTGTGGAATTGCCTGCGAGTATTTAGCGGCAGCGTGTCTATGAACTTGTGGAATTGCCTGCGAGTATTTAGCGGCAGCGTGTCTATTAACTTGTGGATTTTTCTGCGAGTATTTGGTGGCAGCGTCACGAAGTTGTTTCCATCTAGCTGCATCAGAAAATGTACCACGACGTCTGACACGCCCCCTTTTTACTGTTTTCTCACAGCTTGGATTGCTGCTGTCATAATGGGTTTGAGTTTCAGTAAGTGACAGTTCTTTGATCGATGGTGATCACCTCGATAGACATGTTAATGGGGGTATGGTTGGAACGGTAAAGGAAATGGGTACCTGAACAATGTAAAGTAAGTCTAAAATACCTACACAATAACTGTAATCGTAACAAATGAACAATAAAACAGCGGAGAAGCGAAAAAGGCTGCAGTTATCAGCAGGGAGACATGAATACCGTGGCGAAGCAAGGAAGGGAATGTAGAGACCGGAGCGATGGACGGCCTTATATGGGCAGGCAGCCAACAACGTGGGAGGCGTGATGATGAGGGACGCAACTCCGCCTCACACGGCGACCGAGCTGCAGGCTATGGACGTATATATGTACGTAAGTAGGATTCAGTTATGACCCTTACACGTAGAATTTCGAAATGAGACCTGCTTAATTTTTGTAAGTAACCTGTAAGGAATGAGCCTGCCAAATTTCAGCCTTCTACCTACACGGGAAGTTGGAGAATTAGTGATGAGTCAGTCAGTCAGTCAGTCAGTCAGTGAGTGAGTCAGTGAGGGCTTTGCCGTTTATTAGTATAGATATATACAGTGATCCCTCCTTTAATCCGGGGGTTGCGTTCCAGAAACCTTGCGAAAGGTGAACATCCGCAAAGTAAAAATCATATGTACATATGGTTATTTTTATATATTTTAAGCTCTTATAAACTCTCCCACACTCTTATAAATATTTCCCACACAGTTATACTGAATACACCCTTTGTATTCTCTTAGATATTAGGTAAGATTCGTTGAAATCATGTATGTAAACACACTGTTTATATACAGTAAAACCTAAATATTATTTTAAAGATATCAAGCGTCTCCGATATCACATATGTTACAGCCATTACGATAGACAGATCGTTTTGGAGCCATAACGACGGGCTTGACTACGCGCAAAGATAAACACAAAAAAGCACAAAAGTGAACTCTTTACACAGCGAAACACGTTGATGCTGAATGAGCGAGACGAGACTTCCTGGTTAACACAAAGCAGAATCGAATTCAGTGCTCTGTCGCTGAGCCAGTCAGCACACAGGAACTTAATTGTGTGCTCTGATTGGGTAGCTTCTCAGCCATCCACCAATAGCGTCCCTTGTATGAAATCAACATGGCAAACCAACTGAGGAAGCATGAACCAGAAGTAAAAAGACTTCTGGTCATTGTCCGCAGAAACCCGTGATATATATTTAGATATGCTTACATTTAAAATCCGTGATAGAGTGAAGCCGCGAAAGTCGAAGCGCGATATAGTGAGGGATATACATGGGGGCAAACATAGGATCTTTCTAAAATAAAATATTTATTCTTAACACTTTAGTTTAGGTACTACAAAAGTGCATCTATTACTCATTTATGCTAATGCAGCAAGACCTTAACAGAGGCTTCTTTTGGTCTTCATAACAGTTATTAAGCATTAGTAGATGTGTCATTCATCTCTGTGCAGTATGGCATATTGACATGATGGTAAAGTGACTTGCTGATATGAAGGATTCACAGTTCTTATACTAAATATGTAATACGCAGAGAAATACATCTCAGTTAAGTCACCTCAGAGCACTCCGAAGTGACAGTTTGTTAGTAGGTCACATTGCAGAGATGAATAAACGCTTAACTGAGGCTTTGTTCTTATGAAGATCTTGTTAAATAATAGTAAATGAGTAAATGATTCATTTTTGCCGTACCTAAACTAAAGAGTTACCGATTTATTCTTCACAAAAATGCTTTGCAACAACAAGGAAAAGGAACAATCAATCAAAGGTAAATGAACATAGGATGGAATATGGATGTGTATTGTAATGATTCAGCGATGGGGGTGGTTAGGGTGGGGCTACCATTGTAGGTGGGTGTCGGGGGTCTCACGCCCTCTGTTGTCTTCTGCCTTGGCTACACTGAGCAATGAAGTGCTTTTAAGAGGCCAGTCAAAAAAAAAATCACATTGGCTCCTTAAGAATAAACCATTTTATATTATAAAGATTCTGCAAGGCCCTTTTGAGTCTGGCCAGGGTTTCTGATGATGTTTCCCCTCTTAGTAGGCGTTTTTGGAAGTGCTTTTGGGACTTGGCGCTTTTGAGGTCAGAGAAACGTGATGGGCATCTAAAGAGCAGTTCAGAGCTTCTGTCCACAGTCCATCCACACTCTAACTGAGCTACATGATGCCCTCTCGATACTTCTCTCAAATTAAGTTGTTCATTTTTATAATATTAATCTAATATTGCTATTTATAGACTCGTATTTATTGTTTTTGTCTTTTATATTCTTTTCTAATGTTATAGCATGTCACTACATGTTGCACTGTTTGTAATTGCATGTGACACATAAATCTGACTTCGCTTGACTAACAGTAGAACTGGCACTGCCAGCCCCACTGGTCCTACAGTCAGAATAGCATTTTGTGTTCATAAGAATTCCTTCTGAACACTTTGAAGTCATTTCAGTTATTTTTGGTCCGGTGCCTCCTGACTCCCCCCACCGCCACATATGACCTACTGATCGCCTCGTCTTGATGTCTACTTGTGCATGACTTGAAGCTTTTTGGGTTTCCCCTCTATTGTTAGGCCCGAACAAACACACAATTTTAGGCTATTTTTGGGCCATAGTTTGTGCTGAAAATGACACCCTTATGATACAGTAAAGCAATAGGCATCTTTAGCAGAAATCATCAGAAGGACTTGAGGTGGTGCAGGTTACATCAACGGACCCCAGTGGGATACGAGGGGTCAAAGTTATTCCTTTTTTCAAAAAAAAAAAAAAATGGGGATCAGCACAATAGGCATGTGGAGTGTTGTTTTATGCAATGTCGAGGTTGCTGATCATGAATTGGATCATATTTTTGACATCAGAGTCTTTACTGCTGGTTCGAACCCTCTAAGAAACACTCCCAGAAGGTTCAAAATGACAGGCTCTTTCAAGGTCAGTGATTATGAATATGATGTTATTTTTGATCCTTTACTAGCCCTCTATGGACTTCTGTCAGAGGATGACAAAAGACACCTTTCTGTTACAATTGAGAATGTTTAGTCTTTAAACATTTAAACTGAAGCCAAGATGTTAATATTGTAAATCTCCATCCATCCATCAAACCCGCTATATCCTAACTACAGAGTCACGGGGGTCTGCTGGAGCCAATCCCAGCCAACACAGGGCGCAAGGCAGGAAACAAGCCCCGGGCAGAGTGCCAGCCCACCGTAGGGCACACACACACCCACACACCAAGCACACACGTGGGACAATCTAGGATCGCCAATGCACCTAACCTGCATGTCTTTGGACTGTGCAAACTCCACGCAGGGAGGACCCGGGAAGCGAACCCAGGTCTCCTTACCGCGAGGCAGCAGTGCTACCCACTGCGCCACCATGCTGCCCATTGTAAATATCCGACACAACTATTCTTGTTTATTACAGTAAATCCTTACATTTCTAATGAACACCCTAAATTCGGGGCTTACACTAATTCAGACTTTTTAAAAATACAAGTACTGATGTTACTGAAGTAATGGCCCCCTCTGAAGTGTGCTGCAGTGTGTTGTGTCATGTCAGGATTTTTCATATCGTATCGTGTGGTTGTGTTGGCTTTAATTACGAAACTAAAAGCTGCAGGCATCAGAGGTAACCTACAAAGTTGGATCTCTAGTTGGTTAACCGGCAGGAGACAAAGGGTACCGATAAGAGGATAATGCTTCACATGGTGTGGGGTCATCAGTGGTTAGACCCACCGTACCTTTTCTGATTTATGTTAATGACGTTGATTCTGGTGTAGTTAGTAAACTTGTCAGATTTGCAGATGACACTAAAATTGGAGGGATGGCAGGCACTGAATTCAAAATGACCTGGACAAGCTTCAGAAGTGGGTGAACACCTGCAGTTTAATGGAGAACAGTGCAAAGTGCTACACGCGGGCAAAAAGAACATCAATCAGGAATACGAGATGGGAGACGCTGAGCTACAGGAAGAGACCTCTGAAGAGGAGTTAGGGGTTTATGTTGACATAACATTTTCATCAAATAAGCAATGCACAGAAGCAATTAATAAGGTAAAGGAAATGTCAGGTTATATCATAAAAACTGCTGAATTGAAGTCAAGAGATGAGCCAAGTGCATCATGGGACTGAAGGACATTGTCGTACTGTGACAGACTCAGAGCATTAAACCTGTTTAGTCTGAGCAGAGGAGATGGCGTGAGGACCAAATATTTAAAATCGTCAAAGGCATCGATAAAGGGGACCCAGCGACATTCTGTCAGCTTAATAGTGAATTGTGTACTCGAGGATGTCAGTGCATTTAAAACTCAAGCCAGGAAGCATTTCTTTATGCAAAGACTTGTGGGCCTCTGAAACAAACTACCAAGACATGGAGTTGAAGCAGAAACCTTGAGGACCTTTAAGAAAATTCTGAGGAGAGCTTAGCTATTAGCGGGGCGGCACGGTGGCGCAGTGGGTAGCGCTGCTGCCTCGCAGTTAGGAGACCCGGATGTTCTCCCCCTGTCTGTGTGGGGCTCCTCCCACAGTCCAAAGACATGCAGGTTAGGTGCATTGGCCATCCTGAATTGTCCCCAGTGTGTGCTTGGTGTGTGGGTGTGCAATGCGGTGGGCTGGCGCCCTGCCTGGGGTTTGTTTCCTGCCTTGCGCCCTGTGCTGGCTGGGATTGGCTCCAGCAGACCCCTGTGACCCTGTAGTTAGGATATAGCGGGTTGGATAATGGATGGATGGATGGGCAGCTATTAGCTAAACAAAAGGTCTCCCCTCGTTTGTCAGATGTCTTCTGTTCTTATGATTCTTGTGTCACATTGTGTTGTTTTGTTTGTTGTGTTGTGTTGCGTTGTGCCATTTGTGACGTGTCGTATTGTGCTGTGCTTTTTCAGCTCCGAGTGCCTGTAAAATATTCAGTATGGGTGCCACTGCCAGCTGCCTGCATATCTTTTCACATTTCCTAGCAATTATGTGGCCGTCTATAAAATGTGCAGGTTCTCTACAGAATGCAATGTACTTGGCACACAACCAAAATTCCAATGATGGAGAGAAAACAACAAGAAGTTTTCCAGAAGAAGACAAACAGCAAGGCAAGGAGAGCAGAGCGAGCGGAGCGTAAAGCCGGCGAGTGTCTCAACGTCAAAGGTATGCAGGAGAACAAAAGCCGAGGAGAAGTTCATGACAAACAAAGCGCCGCGCGCTCCTATCAGCGATTTATAAGATGGTCTCATAAGATGAAAGCCTGAAATCCCTGACACCTTCAAGCTTAGCTGGACCCGATGACTCACATGTTTTGTAGATGGAGGCCGCTCAAGTCTCGGCTTGTGTGCGGGGCGCCTGCTTGTTACACTTACGTTTATTCCCGGGGATTGTAAACACGCGCTGACGTGACGTGAACGATGCCAGACAATTCTTGCTGTGTTCTCCTGGGCAGGCCGTTTGTGCTCAGGTATGAAGAGGTGTTGAGAACAATTGGACTTCAGTTTGGTGCTCGGTGCCAAGACTGCGCTTTTTGCTTTTTGTTATCTTTAATCAGTTGCCACCCATTACACCAATCTGATGGCCACACACAAGCGCGATGTTGTCGACATTTCTTCCCCGCCCGCCGCTCTACTTGTTTATGTCACTTTTCCAATGAGGCCGCATTTATGACTTGTTGGAGCAAATTGTGGCCTGTAACTGTGGGGCAGATGCCTAATTTCAGGTAATGACTGCACACTTAGTCAGAGGACCTCAACACAGATAATCCATGCGGAATGTTAATGAAATCAGGCGAGAACCATCGATAGAGCAGCCACATGTCTGGATGTTATACTAATTAGGCAAAATCAAAGGGCTGAGCTACCATGGGTTAGGGTTAGGGTGGCCGAGTGGCACAGTTGTTAGCACCTGTGTGGAGTCTGCATTTTCTCCCTGTGCTTGTGTGAGGTGACCTGCCACTGTTCCAGAGGTGTGCAGGCCAGTAGACAGCTCTGTGCTGGAAGTGCTGTGAGGAGTGTGGGCTTCAATAGTTCTGTCATGGGCATCCCTTCGACCAGGAGCCATAATGCTAGTGGGCAGCCATCCATCCATCCATCCTCTTTCGCTTATCCGGGGTCGGGTCGCGGGGGCAGCAGCTTGAGCAGAGAGGCCCAGACTTCCCTCTTCCCAGCCACTTCTTCCAGCTCTTCCGGGAGAATCCCAAGGCGTTCCCAGGCCAGCCGGGAGACATAGTCCCTCCAGCGTGTCCTGGGTCTTCCCCGTGGCCTCCTCCCGGTTGGACGTGCCAGAACACCTCACCAGGGAGGCGTCCAGGAGGCATCCTGATCAGATGCCCGGGCCACCTCATCTGACTCCTCTCGATGCGGAGGAGCAGCGGCTCTACTCTGAGCCCCTCCCGGATGACTGAGCTTCTCAACCGATCTTTAAGGGAAAGCCCAGACACCCTGTGGAGGAAACTCATTTCAGCCGCTTGTATTCGCCATCTCGTTCTTTCGGTCACTACCCCTAGCACATGACCATAGGTGAGGGTAGGAACGTAGATCGACTGGTAAATTGAGAGCTTTGCCTTACGGCTCAGCTCCTTTTTCACCACGACAGACCGATGCAGAGCCCGCATCACTGCAGATGCCGCACCGATCCGCCTGTCGATCTCACGCTCCATTTTTCCCTCACTCGTGAACAAGATCCCGAGATACTTAAACTCCTTCACTTGGGGCAGGATTTCTCCCCCAACCCTGAGAGGGCACTCCACCCTTTTCCGGCTGAGGACCATGGTCTCGGATTTGGAGGTGCTGATTCTCATCCCAGCCACTTCACACTCAGCTGCGAACCGATCCAGAGAGAGCTGAAGATCACGGCCTGAAGAAGCAAACAGGACAACATCATCTGCAAAAAGCAGTGACTGAATCCTGAGCCCACCAAACCGGACCCCTTCAACACCCTGGCTGTGCCTAGAAATTTTGTCCATAAAAATTATGAACAGAATCGGTGACAAAGGGCAGCCCTGGCGGAGTCCAACTCTCACTGGAAATGGGCCCGACTTACTGCCAGCAATGCGGACCAAGCTCTGACACCGGTTGTACAGGGACCGAACAGCCCTTATCAGGGGGTCCGGTACCCCATACTCCCGGAGCACCCCCCACAGGACTCCCCGAGGGACACGGTCGAACGCCTTTTCCAAGTCCACAAAACACATGTAGACTGGTTGGGCAAACTCCCATGCACCCTCCAGGACCCTGCTAAGGGTGTAGAGCTGGTCCATTGTTCTGCAACCAGAACGAAAATCACACTGTTCCTCCTGAATCCGAGGTTCGACTATCCGACGGACCCTCCTCTCCAGAACCCGCAAATAGACTTTTCCAGAGAGGCTGAGGAGTGTGATCCCTCTGTAGTTGGAACACACCCTCCTTTCCCCCTTTTTAAAGAGGGAGACGACCACCCCGGTCTGCCAATCCAGAGGCACTGTCCCCAATGTCCATGCGATGTTGCAGAGACATGTCAACCAAGACAGTCCTACAACATCCAGAGCCTTGAGGAACTCCAGGCATATCTCATCCACCCCCGGGGCCCTGCCACCAAGGAGTTTTTTGACCACCTCGGTGACCTCAGTCCCAGAGATGGGAGAGCCCACCTCAGAGTCCTCAGGCTCTGCTTCCTCATTGGAAGGCCACGTCCGGGCAAGGGAAAATGTTGTCCAGAGTTTTTGCTCTTCATTGCAGGTTTGTTGAACCGCTCTTTGTCTCATCCCTCACCTAGGACCAGTTTGCCTTGGGTGGCCCTACCAGGGGCATAAAGCCCCGGACAGCATAGCTCCTAGGATCATTGGGACACATTGGGATAAGGTGACGGTTCAAGGAGGGGGCTAGTGGGCAGCCAGATACACAATTTACAATGTCAGTGTTTATTGTGATGCCCCTTGGTTTTGGTTGGTGGGTGTGAGAGATGCAAGAATGGACTTAGCCAACCTACATAAGACCATCAGTGTGCTCCTAAAAAAATAGACCTTTTGCTTCTTCACCAAAGTCTCCACCATATCGCCCAGGTCTTCTGTGGCACCACATGCTCCCGGCTTCCTCATCCCCCTCAGTCTATACATCCACGCTGCCACCTGCCACACTACCAACCCCAGGCCGAGGTCTACACCCAAGGCTCGCTAGTGGCCACATCCAGGATAATAATCCCTCAGCAGCAGGAAAGCATAAAATGAAGTGCTTTGTCACAGTGCCATATTGCCACCCCCACACGCTGGCTTCTCCGATAGTCCATGGCCTCCCTGGTCTGGAACCCGGGTCTCTACAGTAAGGGGTACAGCTGCTGCTACTTGAAGGTTCCAGTATCCTGGGTTCAGATCCAACAGGTCAATATATATATATATATATATATATATATATATATATAGCAGTGTCCCTTTTGTCACATTATGTTATCCCTGTTATGCTAAGCACTTTGAGCTACATTATTTGTATGAAAATGTACTATATAAATAAATGGTATTGTTGTCTTGTGCAAAATCATTTTAATTCATTTTTTCCTCATCAAGCAACACTCAATACACAGAATGTCAAAGCAAAAACAGGAGTTTAGGAATTTTAGCCAAGTTAATAAAAAAGAAAAGCTGAAATACACCATTCATACAAGGATTTGGACCCTTTGCTTTGGCTCGGGTGCATCCTGTTCTATTGATCACCGTTGAGAAGTTTCTACATCTTGTTTGGAGTCTTCATGTGGTCACTTCAATTGATTAGACTGATCAGTAAAGGCACACACCTGTCTGTAGAAGGTGAGCAAAACCAAGCCATGAGGTCCAAGGAACTGCCTGCAGAGCTTAGAGACTGGGTTGTGTCCAGGCACAGATCTGGAGAAGGCTACTAAAACATGTCTGAAGCATTGAAGGTTCCCAAGTGCACATTCGCCTCCATAATTCTTAAGTGGAAGCAGTTTGAAACAACCAGCACTCTTCCTGGAGCTGGCCACCTGGAAAGACTGAGCAATCATGGAAGAAGGGCCTTGATAAGAGAGGTGACCGTGAACCTGATGGTCACTCTGGCTGAGCTCCAAACAACCTGAAGTTAAATCATCTCTGCAACACTCCACTGATCTGGGCTTATGGGTACCTCTGCTCAGTAAAAGTCACCTGGACCCCTGCTTTGTAAAAAGTCCTCCTAGGCTGTGAGAAACAGGATTCTCTGGTCTGTTGAAACAAAGATTAGTGTCATGTCTAGAGGAAAGTAGACATCCCAACGGTGAAGCATGGTGGAGGCAGCAGCAGGGACTGGGAGAAGAAATAGGGTTGAGGGAAAGCTGAAAGGTGCCAAGTACAGAGATGTCCTTAAAGAAGATAAACTCCAGAGGTTCACGAAACAGAAGTGGCTTACTTTGTGAAGGTAAATGAGTGGCTCAGCATGAATGTGGACTTGAGCCCCGTCAGACAAACCTAAACACATCTGACTTGACAGAGTTTGAGAGGATATGCAGGGAAGAATGACAGAAACTTTCCGAATCCGGGTTTGTGAAGTTTGTTGTGTCAAAACTAGAAGATGTCAGGTTGGAATGTGTACCAAAGTACTGAGTAAAGGGTCTGAATACTTGTGTCAATAAGATATTTCAGATTTTAATTTGTAATAAATCTACAAAAAAAATTTTTAATTCCTGTTTTAGCTTTGTCATTTTAGGGTATTACTTGGTGAAGAAAAAAAACAAATGAAGTTAAATTTTCACAGAAACGTGCAGCATAACAAACTGTGAATAAAGTGAAGGAGCTTCAAGACTTTCTGAAGGTCTCTATAGAGCAGGGGTCTCCAACACGTCACTTGCGAGCTACCGGTAGCTCGCCACCCCTTTCCAAGTAGCTCACCAAAGGGTTAATGAATCCTACATAAATTTGAAAACTTGGTTAGTCAAATTAGGGGTGGGCGATCTTTCCAAAAAATCACATCACGATCCTTTTAACACAAAATCACGATCCACAATCTGAATTGCAGTCTCTCTTTTCATTGTGGCGTACACTTCAGAGACTATCCGGACTCAAACTCATCAAGACCTAAGTAACACTTTATTTTAAATATCAAACAAAGTTGAATTTAATTGTTCTCTCGTTTGCTAGCTAAGCGGAGTTAAGGAACACGCCTGAAGCTGGCGAGTGAGTGAGGAAGCCCCAACCCGCTGCATGTTTCTCAGATCCGCACTAATAAATCGGTACCGCAAGCGAACTATGATACACAGCGAAATGATAGAAGTCGCAAAATCAACCAGAATGTTCAAGCAAACTATAGAAAAAAACCCGATCTAAATCCGTTAAGTAGTTCTCGCGTGAAAAGTGAACGAACAGACAGACAAGACATTGGATTTTCTATATTATACCCTGTATATTAGTAAATCTTCAAAATAACGTGCAGTTAAAGTCTCAACAGCATTCTCAGCATTTCTGGAGCTCAGTAGAGCCAGATAACTATAAGAATCTTCACCAAGCAGCTCTGAAAATGTCTGCTGTGTTTGGGTCTCCATACCTCTGTGAGTCTGACATGAATGTCATGAAATGAAAGTTCAGAACAAGACCGAGAGACGAACATTGAAATGACTCCATAAGAGTGAACCTAAGGGGGCTCCACTCCATCAGACACCTCAGTGCCAGTCATCTGACTAACTAAACAACACATCACACAGGCGACTGGACCTGTGAATAAAGTGACACAGTGACATGTGACAAAATGATAAATGAAGAAGTCATATCTGAGGATTTGGAATTGCATTGTTTTGTTTTAATTCAGTAGATCAACTAGTACAGTGGTTCTCAAACTGTGGGGTGGGCCCCCCTAAGGGGGTGCGAAGATGTGAAAAAAAGAAAACAAGAATCAAAAATATGAAAAATACATCTATTGAATCCAAAAGAAATTAACTTAAACTACATTCTGATACTAGAAAAATAAATATAGAGTTAGATAAATGTCGATAAAAGTTAAGTAGGTATATGCATCTATGATATCCATTATCCAACCCGCTATATCCTAACTACAGGGTCACGGGGGTCCGCTGGAGCCAATCCCAGCCAACACAGGGCGCAAGGCAGGAAACAAACCCCGGGCAGGGTGCCAGCCCACTGCAGCATCTATGATATATCATTAATTAAAAAAGAACAAATTGGTATTAGTGGGCTCCTTTCAAAAAAACATTAGGGGGGCGCGATTAAAACTGTTACGAAAACTCAGGTCACAAATATTTAAAGGTTGAGAAATGCTGCATACAGATATCCAAAATGCACTTGCAGGTGAACTAAAGATTTTTTTGTGGTGTTTTAATGCAAAATGTGAGTTGTGGACACCAACATTTTGTAAATGTTCAGGCCAAATGAGCTTATTCAGTTTGTTTGGGTTGAAATAAGCTATGAGAAGATTACATTTTGTAAAAGTAGCTCTCGGGAGAAAAAAGGTTGGAGACCCCTGCTGTAGAGTCTGCAGGTCCTCCCCATGTCCTCCTGGTTGTTTTCCAACAAGGTGTACGTTAGGCTCTTGGGTCAATTCTGAGTGTCATCACATCCAAGGTTCTTATCTACGTTGTGCCCAGTGCTGCTGTGGTGGGCTCTGGACCTCCAGAACTCTGAATTTGACTTGATTTGAAGATGTTGTAGCTTTGTATGCTTCATTGATAACATAATCCAGTTTATAATAAGAAGACAATAGAGACCGGTGGACACATGCTGGAAAGCTCAGAAATAATACAAATACATGGAATTTTATCATCCTGCAGATTAACAATTTGCCTTACTTTTCTATCCCTTCACTCAGTCAGTCTTTCTCCAGCGTGGCGCCACAATCACTAGTCACTTTACAAAGTTGAGCCTGCATCACATTAAGCAGGTTTATGAGTGTCGCATCATGTCATGTCATGTCATGTCATGCCTTGTCGTGTTGTATTAGATTAGAAAAATGTTATTAATCCCATGGGGGAAATTCAGATTCAAACAGCAGCAGAAACGTAAAAATGGTGTTCTGTTATGCTGTATTGTATTGTACTGTTTGTGTCTTGTTACGTCATGTCATGTTATCTCATGTTGTGTCGTCGTGTTGTGCTGTTTGATGATGAGTTGTATTGTTTTCTGTGGTTTTGTGTTGTGTTTTATGATCAGAATGCAATCAGAAATCACACATTGACCATAAAAACTGCAACAGGAAAATGGCAAAGTGATATGGATATGTTTAAGGGAGGGGAAAAATGAGCAGCACTGACACAGACTGTGGTGGGATGCCCATCTGTCACGGGGCACACTCAGAGCTGCATCAGGGTGAGAAGCCGGGGCACCCGGACAGCAGGTTTGTTGGGAATTGAACTGAAGTCCCTGGAGAAATCAGACAGCTGTATTAACAAGTGAGCCACACTCGTTCTGAAAACGAAATGATGAGGTTTTACACAAACAAACACAAGTCTCACCAGTCATGCCATCCTAGTTATTTAAACAAAAAAAAAAAAGGCTCAAGCCAAAGAAGAAGGTTCTACAGAAATTAATAAAATCCAAAAAAAAAAGAAGACTGAAGGCTCATCTCAGTGGGAAAGCCAAAGGCGGCCACCTGTGCTGCTCGGCACACTTTGTCTCATAAGTGGACTCAACACCGCAGTTCATCAGGGAATTTCCTGGTGTGGCGGAACACACAGTCCGGGACGTCCTGTAACAAATTGAGAGCTCCTTCACTTTAAAGGAGTGACTAAGAAGCGCAGCCGGCCACAAATTGGGATGGCGTCTTTTTCATCTTTAATAGCTCGGTTGAGGAGGCGTGAACACGAGAGGGCCACGGGATGCTCCATCTTCTGAGCCTCCACCTAACGCCTCGCCTGTCATTATGGGGTGCCAATGCAGACCTGTCCCAGCGGGCAAAGTGGGCACATTTACTCCAAAACTGGCCGAGTCGTTTGGTGTCCTCGCTCTCAAGGGCACTTGGGCCTTGACCATTAGAAAACACTGGACTGGATTAAGTGGGGTTGGTGAATGAATGAACGAACGAGTAAAACAATGAGTGAGTGATTGAATGAGTAAAACAATTAATGATTGAGTGAGTGAGGGGGTGAATGAATTAATAAAATAATTAATCAGCGAGGGAGTGAATGAAAGAACAAATGAATGAGAAAAAATAAGTGAGTGATTGAATGAGTGAGTGAGTGAGAGAGAGAGTAAATGAATGAATAAATGAGTGAGTCTGTGGGTAAGGGCAAATGAATGAATGAATAAGTGAATTGATAAAATGAAGAATGAGTGACAGAGTTAATAAAACAATGAATGGATGAACAATTACTGAGTGTGTGAATGAGTGAGTGAGGAGATGGACAAATGTAATTGGGTTGACTACTGAAACAGTGAATGAGTGAGTGAGTGGAACAGTTAATGAATGAATGAGTTAGTGAGCAAATTAATGAAACAGAAAGTGAATACGTGAATTAAAGAGTGACTGATGAGTGAACAAATAAAACAAATAGTGAGGGAGTAAATAAATGAATTAATGAAAACAAAATTGATAAAGACTGTAAATGAGTGAAACAATTAATGAGTGAGTGAGTGAATAAATGAATATCAGGTGGTCCATGTAACCCAGAGATAAATAAGCAGACTTGATTAGGATTGACTGGGTGAATCTTGCACATGAATTGATTTTTGATTGATTGATTGATTGATTTAAGATCCTCGGACTCACTTAACCCAATTTCAGTGAACACTGGGGAGCCACCCTGGCCTGTCAAGCGCCCACATTCACACACTCACGCGTGTGCAATCAGCCAAGTGACCAGCGTGGCTTTGGGGATGTGAGAGGAAGTCAGGCTCGGAGAGAACATGTGAACCCCACACAGACGCCGTGTTCTTTGTTGTGACAGCTGGCGGGTGTCTTCTGAGGATGCGCCACATTTCCCTTTTTAGTAGGCAGGCAGCAGCGTGTCAGGGTCCAACCTTCTCTCTGGCGGTCACCACACAGTTGTCCTGCCGCTCTGATCCCCAGTCCTGCTTGTCTATGTCCCCGTCCACACAGGTAGAACATGTCATCTGCACATAGAAAGCATCTGGGCCAGGAGGCGCAAGGTCACATGGACTCCTTAAGGGCCTTAACAGGCCCCGCTTATTCACGAAAGGCCAACATTTGCATGATGAACTGAAAGAAGACGCCTATAAATGTGCATTAAAAGAATGTTTCGGAGGGACACATAAGACATAATTGTGCTCCCCAGATGACACGAGACAAAAAAAACTAAAGAGTACGAGGAGCAGCAGCGGCCCCAGAATGAGACACATCTGTCAAGTTCCTTTAAATCCTTTGTGCTTAACGCTTAAAACCTTCCTCTTATCGCTTTGATCTGCACAACAGCTGCTTTTTTTGACAAGTATCAAGTTATCTCACAGTCATCAGCCCAAAAGGATACGGATTTCACTCGATCCTCTGCAACAAAGAAACTTTGTCATGTATGTCTTGCAATTAAAGGAAGAACACGCGAAATATTGTTACTTCTTCAAATAAAAATAAAAAAAGATTCACCTGAGCCTCGTTCTGCTTTAATATGACACGGTGCTCTGAGACGGCAACAAAGGCGCAGAATGTGCTGCCAATCTGCTATCCCTCAATTATAAAATATTTACGTGTAGTCGCTGACACGAATCCTCCTGAAATTCAGACATGCTGTTATTAAAGTGTAAAGGATGACAGTTGGGTGAGATGGCAGAGATTTACGGCCTGTGCATAAGGCGACATGGGGAAACCTGGGCTGGAAAAACAACTGCGGGAGTTAAAAATGAGCAGGACGGCCTGCGAGGACGAGACAAACGTATATGAAAATAAACTAAAAGACCCATCAGCAAACCCCAGTGGACGGCTGCTGACATTATAAAGCAGGAGAGTTGGCACTACAGAGTGGCCATTGACTTTCAGCCAATCAGATTTAAAGTTGGATTTTGATGTCATAAAGCAGCAAAGTTGTCATTCCACTACAGTCATTGACCTTCAACCAATCGGATTTAAGATTAGCCTCTGATGACATCATAAATGATCAGAATTGTTATTCTTGGACTGCCTTTGACTATCAGCCAATCAGATTTTATTATTAGCCTTTGATGTGGTAAAGCAGCATACTTGACATTCCATTACTATCATTGACCATCAACCACTCAGATTTAAAGTTTACTTTTGATGTCATAAAGCAGCAGAATTGTCATTCCAAGGCTGTCCTTGCCTTTAAACCAATCAGATTTCACCTCTGATACCATAAAGTGTCAGAATCTTCATTCCAGGACTGTAATTGACCTTCATCCAATCAGACTTAAAGTTAACTTCTGACATCATAAAGTAGCAAAGTTGTCATTCTGGGCCTGTCTTTGACCTTATAAACCAGTAGAGGTGTCCTTTCGGGAAACTTATTGACTTTCATCCAATCAAATTTAAGGTTAGCCTTTGATGAAATCATAAAGGAACAGAATTGTCACTCCAGAAATGTCATTGACTTTCAGCCAATCGGGTTTAACGTTAGCCTTTGATGTGATAAAGCCCCAGAGCTGTTGTTTCAGAATTAGTTATTGACCGTCAGCCAGTCAGATTTAAGATGGGTCAGTGACATCAGAAATCAGGAGAGTTTTCTTTCCAGGGCTGTCACTGACAGATTTAGAGATTGTCTTGTCGTAACTTCTAAACAGTACAGTAGAGAAGAGCTACAAGTAAGTTAAACAAAAAACAAAACAAGCCAGCTGGCTCGGTCCTGTCTGTCAGATGGGGGTCTACTGCCCTGACCCACCCACTCCCACCTACTTCTTCTGATCCTTCTGAATTCTCTGTGGCCTCTCTTCATAGCCCAGTTGTACATTTGATACCATTAGACATGCAAACTCCAACTATAACTGGTGTCCAGTCAGGGTGGTCTTTCAAATCCCTCCATACAGCTAACACTTCTGGCGTTAGGAAAGGGCCAAGAAATGACCGAGACTGCCCCCTATACTCCAGGCAATCACCTGGATGACTGACGTTCATAATGAAGCCCTGCATTAGGTAGTAATCCTCTCTACTGCCAAGTAGCAGCATGGAGGACTTCAGGCATCTGCAGCCCATAGTCCCTGAGTGTCCTGGACATCCATTGATACATCATCCTTTGAGTCACTTTATCTCGGCATCCATACACAGTTTTGGGACATAGTGCCACCTATTGATGGTGGCCTGTTTTACCAGCTACCTGGGCATCTTCTGGCCTGATTCCTGCACTATGGCAGCAGCCTTGTGCTTCCAGTCTCTGCCAGGCTCCTTTTCACTGAGGTCAAAGGCTAACTTTGAAGCTGATTGGTTGAAGGTGAGCCACAGGACATCTGTGGTCTTCTGGTCTCATCTGTCATACTGAAGAGCTTTAAGTGTCCCATCCAGGGTGAGCTCCTGCCTCACGCCCTGTGCTTCGTGGCACCCTGTGCCCCTGAATTGGATTAGGCAGGTTTGAGAAGGTCAGCTCAAAGGTGAGGTTGAATATTTGTCATGGGCTCAGTGCGAGTGACTGCAGGGCATCGCTGCAGAGTTTTGTTTTTGTCTGAGAGGCGACGGTTTTACTTTAAAACAAAGCTCCTTTCATTGGGTGAAAAAAAAAGAAAAACGGTAAAATCAAGTCATTGTTTCAGAGGCCTTTTGTGGCAATGAGATCCGCTTTGTGGGAAGACACCTTAATTACTGAGCCTGAGGCCTAAAGAACGGGTATCAGTGACAAGGACTTGAACCGAGGTCACACGGAGCGCGGCTTACCTGTGTACAGTGAGCAGATTGCAGTCAGACAAAGACCTGGTGGGGCAGCTCGCTGATGAAGAAGAAGATCATCTCTGAGGTGTGGGCAATGCCAGCTGTCGGGGTGGGGCTGATGGCAATAGAATTGAGGATTGAACCTCCTCTGTGACTCATCTGTCTGCATTTATAAATCTCCTTGGGGTGGCGACCACAATAGAAAGGCACAATAAAAATAAAGGGACTTCATTTATTGGGGTATTTTAGATTCTGGACACGTCAGCGTTCAGGCGGCAGCAGCTTAATGGCTCACCTGGGGTGAGGCACACACAGCATCAAGCTATTCATCTACTCTTCTATCCATCCACCTCTTCACCCATTTTTCCATAATCCCATCCAGTCATCTATCCACCCTTTCTACCTTCCCTTCTTTCATCCACACATCCATCTGTCTGTCCTTTGATTCTTTTGTTCATTCTTATATTCATCCATTCACCCGTCTGCTTATACATCCTTCCATTTATCCATCTATTCTACCATGCATTTATCCTTCCATTCATTCAAACTTCTTCCTGTCCATTTATTCTACTGTCAATCTGTCTGTCCACCAATTATTCCAGCCTTCCAGCCATTCATTCTACCATCTATCTGTCCATCTTTCCATCTATTCACTCTCCATCCTTCTTCCTATCAATCTATTCAACCAACCATTCATCGACTCAC
The DNA here is from genome assembly GCA_026402145.1 of Polypterus bichir lapradei. Classification (NCBI taxonomy): domain Eukaryota; kingdom Metazoa; phylum Chordata; class Cladistia; order Polypteriformes; family Polypteridae; genus Polypterus; species Polypterus bichir. The sequence goes on along the minus strand of JANRMT010062816.1, from coordinate 20,921,046 downwards.
CCATCCTTCTGTCTATCTATTCTACCATCAATCTGTCCATCTACCTATTGTTCCATCATTCCAGCCATTCATCTTGTCTTCTGTTCTACTGTCCGTCTGTCCATACATCTACCCATCCATCCTTCTCTGTATCTGATCTGATCATGTAGTAATAAAATACGTTGCATATGTTGATCCAACAGATGGTGTATTACAAACATTTGTAGTAGTAAAGTTCATTATTGAACATGTTGTTGATGTGCCATCTGCTGGAATGACCAAAGCAAAGCATTTTATTGCTACAAATGTTTGTGACGTGCTGTCTGTTGGAATAAAAAAGCATGAAGACTAAGTAATCAACGTAGGCCTCGGCGAGGACATTGATATTTTTCAATATTTTAATGGTGATGAGAACTCTTTCACATGGAAAGTATGAAAAGACTGTGGCTTGAACCAAAGTCATTTTGCGAGGGGACGGTGACCTCACTGGTGTAGCACTGAGCTCAAACACTCCGGTCAGAGCCAACGGAGTCAGGAAAGTTAATTCCACAATTTCCGTACTCTTAGACATGTGAGAGAAGAACACAGAAAAAGAGAGAACAGGTGACCTAAAGGTCTGGTAGAAAGTGATGACAGATCTGCTCAATGTCCTCCTACAGGCTGCACCTTCACACTCCCCTGGCACCATTCATCTTGACACTCAACAAAAGAGGCTTCTGGCTTTTAACCCCTTGAAGCATTCAGTCAATGGGATCACAGGAGAGCTCAGGGTGGCACCGGCCATACCCACGACTATACCATTCAGCGCCACTACCAAGGCCCACCTGGCTCTCTGGACCATAGCGAATTGTGTTTTCTTCACATTTACATTTGGCTTTCCTTTCTCATTTGTCTAATGAAGCTGCAGATGGTCCCAACAGCAGCTAGGGAAGGTAGGAATGAACACTTGGACGGCCATCATAGGGCCACATGCCAACAACGAGTCTGTTCAGAGGTAACAAACTAGTATGGGCACTTTAAGGGGTGGGACACACCAGTGACCGGGGTGTTAATCATCTGCCGCTGGAGTGCTAGTTTCAGTGCCCCCACCTTCAGTTGTGCTGACGTTAAGCACTCATTAAGCACTTTGGGACGTTTTGCCACTATAAAAATGTGCTACATGTGATTCATTCTGCCACATATCGCTGTCCTCTACGTGTATTTTTTTTTCTTTGTCAGTAGCGAGACCCTCAGACCATCTTCTAACCCAGTCAGGAGCGGACTGGCCCGGGCATCCTTCAATGAGTGAGGTGACGAGGTCGACCCACCGGGCCCATTATTCATTGCAATGTTCTTAAAATTTGTGATGAGTACGCGTCTCACTACTTGCTATGAGCCTATGATATGACCTCTATCTAAACTGTCTGTACACTGTTGTTGAGACACAACTTAAAATTTGATGACATGCTTAGAAATAAAATGTAATGAAAAATGAAAATGTAGTAACATGGCTCACATGTTATTAGAGTACACGTCAAATGTCATGTCCATGTGCCAGTACCCTGGTAGGCTAGTATCTTACACAGTTTGCTGCTTTTAGCAGTCACATCATCACCAATACTGTAAGTGTCAAGTCTGCCTAGGATACTGTTCTCCACCGACATCAACATGAACGAGGTCATGAGTGGGTTTTAATCGAACTTTACTTAATTCAATGCCAAAGAATTACCCATATAGGGGGTTAAGCGGCCTAATGCAAACATACATAGATAGATAGATAGACAGATAAAGTGAAAGGCACTATATAATAGATAGATAGATAAAGTGAAAGGCACTATATAATAGATAGATAGATAGATATTTTATTAATACCAAGGGGAAATTCCCATACTCCAGCAGCAGCATACTGATAAAGAACAATTTTAAATTAAAGAATGATAACAATGCGGGTTTAACAGACAATAACTTTGTATAATGTTAACGTTTACCCCCCCGGGTGGAGTTGAAGAGTCGCATAGTGTGGGGTCTCGTCAGTCTGTCAGTGGAGCAGGACGGTGACAGCAGTCTGTCGCTGAAGCTGCTCCTCTGTCTGGAGATGATCCTGTTCAGTGGATTCTCCATGATTGACAGGAGCCTGCTCAGCGCCCGTCGCTCTGCCACGGATGTCAAACTGTCTAGCTCCATGCCTACAATAGAGCCCGCCTTCCTCACCAGTTTGTCCCTTCTTCTTTATGCTGCCTCCCCAGTAGAAGAGGGCACTCGCCACAACCGTCTGATAGAACATCTGCAGCATCTTATTACAGATGTTGAAGGACGCCAGTCTTCTAAGGAAGTATAGTTGGCTCAGTCCTCTCCTGCACAGAGCATCAGTATTGGCAGTCCAGTCCAGTTTATCATCCAGCAGCACTCCCAGGTATTTATTGGTCACTGCAATACACTCGGTGCATTCAGCTGGCTTTGCATTGTAGAGGGAGGAATGTGATGTGGTGGTGAAGGTCACCAGGTGGCACTATGCTTACTGGCGTTCAGAAGCAGTATCTGCTGAGCCAAGACATGGAGATCTCCTTTAGCTTAAATTACAGTGTAAAGAAACTGCTTCTGAGGACCCATTGTGATCCAGATGTTGCTGGTTCCCAGCTGGCCACCATGAGTTACCACATTCCAAATCTGCCAGTCGAGGTGGCTCATGGCGTTAGTTGATGACAATACACTTGGCGTAGTTGGCAGCCTTTGCACTGTGAAGCGGTGGAGTGTAGTGTGGAGTCGTAGTTTTCAGAAGCACTGTCTGCTCAGCCAAGGCCGGCAGAGCTCGTATTAACAGTTAGGTGACTGCTGCTGAGGGTCGCTGGGTCGCACTTGACCACTGAGCTTTTACCACACTGGAAATCTACAAACGGAGACGGCGCGTGTTGTGAGCTCATATAGAGATACACTTGGCATAGTCGGCAGCCTTGTCACTCTGCAGGGGTGGAGTGTAGTGTGGTGGAGCTCTGCAGTATGGTGGATGCTGAGTGAGAGAGTCTTAGCTGATGTCACCAGGGGCCGTCGTTTCTCTCATTGCATTCTGAAGCAGTGTCAGCCGGGCCGAGGCTGAATGTCCTCTGTTATCTTAAGCTGCAAAGAAACATCTTCTTTGTGCCATTGTAGTCCATACATTGCAGGTTCAAGGCTGGCCAATGGCAGTTAGCACAGTGCAAACCTGATGGTCATGGCGTGAGTCCATGGCAATCTTCAATTCAGTTTATTTTTATATAGCGCTCTTCACTGAGGGCTGGGACGAATTCTCAGGTAAAATGCAATTACGCTTTACTAAGGTTGTCAGGAGGACAGGAGTTTGTTCAGTATCTGGTAGAGTTTGGAGTCATGCTAGAGGAGCTTGATAATAAAGGTATAATAAAAGGGGCTTCAGCTCAGCCCAGTCCTGCCCTAGAGAATGGCATCACAGAAAGAAGGTGAGTGACGACAAGAATACTCGGTCATAAAAAAGTATGAGGGGCAGGCTAATAAAATAGCAAAGATAAAAAATATTTTAAAAACTGCTGGACATAAGACCTTGAACAGAAGAACAACCCCCTAGGGCGTTTAGCAACATCCTCACCGAAAACCTGGCGTGTTTCAGGAAGTCACTTCACAGCAGAAAATGCCCACCCATCATTAAAATCCTGGCGAAGCTACTGGCTGGATCCTCTTAAAGTGAAGCACAAAGGAGCTCCTGGCGTGTGTGGCTTTGGGGCCCTGCCTGCTACAGAAATGACGGGAAGCCGAAGCCCAAAGTGAACAATGAACACCCAGCGTGTACTCAGCTGTGTCAACAAGCACGTGAAAATGAAAATCTCCCCTGTCCTCGAGCGGTGACAGACTCCACTGACGGTCACCCCATCTTTGCCACTTACAAAGGGTCCTGGGAGGCACCTGCAGGGTAAAGTCCAGTGATGGCGCCCTCTTTTGGCCACTGCACGTACAGTTTCACCTTAAAAAGACTGGCACAGCAAATCGGTCCAGGTTGCTAGTCTGTGCTGTGGTAAGACTTACCTGTAGGAGGCGCTCTCTTGATTGCTTCATTCGTTTTCCAAAGTAGTTGGGCTTCAGAGACTTTCTGTGCTCTTTTGACCATAAGGCAGGAGCCCACCTTGTAGGGAGTACCAGTTGATCGTAGGGTACACCCACGCAATTTCCTTCAAAACACTTTTTGCAGTATAACATATTTGTATGCCATTATTATTATACTGTGTGGACAGTTATGGGTCTGGTACTTTCGGAATAAATTACCTGCAGTGTGACTTTATGTTCTGGAGTGCTGCTTGAGTAACTCTTCTTCAGTGATTGAAAAAAATGCAACCAAACTATCTACTAGTATATAGTGCCTTTCATATCTCTCTGTCTATCAATCTGTTTTTTTATATAGTGCCTTTCATATCTGTCTATGTATTATAGAGTGCCATTCATCTCTATGGATGTCTATCTGTTGTATAGTGCCTTTCACAGATATCTCTATTATATAGTGCCTTTCATATTTATCTGTTATATAGTTCATTTTCCCATCTGTCTATGTACAGTATAGCGCTTTTTCATACCATTCATGGTAATGTCAAACGTTCAGGAGCTGAACGTCACTTTCCTAACTGGTATCATTTAAGTTGCATGTCATACTAATGTTGTCATGCTGAAAGGGTGGCGCCTGTGCTGTCAGCATTGGGTGTAAGGCAGAGGACTAATCCCGGCTAATGAATTTGGCTCTTTCAGGTGGTCAGCCAGATGACGTGGCAGTCAGTGTCGAGATTTGAACTAAAGCCTCAGGATCTGTGAGGCCACAGCACTAAGCACTGTGCCATCCCCTCCATCCATCCATCCATTATCCATCCCTCTATATCCTAACTACAGGGTCATGGGGGGTGTGCTGGAGCCAGTCCCAGCCAACACAGGGCGCAAGACAGGAAACAAACCCCGGGCAGGGTGCCAGCCCACCACAGGGCACGCACACACACACACACACACCAAGCACACACTAGGGACAATTTAGGCTCGCCAATGTACCTAACCTTCATGTCTTTGGACTGTAGTTTGACAAATGTAAATAATGTCAAGTTTGATTATTTCTGTCATTGCATTATAGCCGTAAGCGCTCTGAGCCCATACTCCATGAAGGGCGCTATACAGATACATACAAAAAAAGACGCCGATTTGAACCTGTCGTATTCCACTTCACCAAGGAAACAGAACGCTCGCTCACAGTGCGCGGCGGGTTTTATTTGTTCAGTCACAATGGCGCTCAGCGGATGATCTCCCAGCTCGATGGCCACTGCCTCCTCCTCCTCCTCTTCTTCCTCTCCTTCGTCGCGCTCTTGCGGCACTGCAGGGTGCCGCCCAGGCTGTAAACCGAGCCTTGTTTATTTTGTAAGCCAATCTTGGGCTGCCGCTTGTGTTCCTCTCCACGTAATCAGTTTGTCGCTGTTTACCGGGCACAATGAGGACCTTTCTGTTTTGTTCTTGTTCTTTATGGCCAAAGGGGCACATTTCTAATTATTCTTGAAAGCCCATTGAAGTTGGAGCATTCGCCTCGTACTCCTGACACAAAGGCCTCGTATTCATGTTATCTCCCTTTTAAAGCCTATAAAAAAAGGTTTTACGTTTCCTTACAGGCCTGTTAAATTTCATTAAGCTGCTCTCACCATTAGAGGCGAAGCTTGAAAGGGATTTTCGGAATTTTGCTGGATTTGCAAATCAGACGTAGAACTGGAGCGATCGATACGTGGGCAGCCATGTGCAAAAGTCAGGGCACCCCATGAAATGTTTATTTTTCTTTTTTTGACGTATGTGGACCTATTGAGATTTGTTCTTCATTTAAATCGTATCTGTAGATAAAAGTGACACAGTTGAACCAACATCAGGCCACATTTACATTTTGTACTAAATTTTCATAAGTGCAAATTTTGCAAGTGCAATAAGTCCACACTTCAGTTTATCACAACCTCAAATACTTCAAGTTAGAATCAGGTGCAGATGGATCTCCTCTGAACCTGTTTGATGTAAACTATCTCAGACATTTAATTTGGTTTGCTCTTTGTTCTTGTTGAAGTGTGTGTTATCACCATGCCAAGATCAAAAGAGAAGGTCCTTGATGCTTATGAGTCTGGACATGGACTCCAGAAGACCCCCAAACAACTTGAACCCAACCATCTAACGTCTAGAAGATCATCTGCAAGTGGAGGAGATTTCAAACACCTGCCAAGTTGTCCACATCAGCAAGTTCAGCCTGAGAGCAGAATACAAGATGCTGAGGTACTGTAAGTCTCTGAGAGCTCCAGCGTTTCATCACAAGACCTCCAGGTATCTTCTTACCACTGTTGATGTCAAAGTCTGCCATTAGAAAGAGGCTGCACAAATAAGATCTATATGGGAAGTGTGCCAGGAGGAAACAACGAAGAACGTCAGGGCGTGTCTGCAGCTTGCCCATGAACACCTAGGCAAAGACCAGCACTTTTGGAGCAAAGGTGAAGACAGATTTATTTATATGGCCGCAGTGCCACAACCCATGTTTTGGTGAAAAAATCAAGACACCATTTGACCAGATGAACTTGATACCAGCTGTTTAGTAGAGTGGTGGGAATGGGTTGGGGCTACTTTGCTGTATTAGGGCTTGGGCAGCTCACCATCACAAAATCCATTAAGAATTCTTCATTGTACCAGAGGGTGCTTGAGGGTAATGTGAGACCATCTGTAAGAAGATTAGCGGACCTTGCAACATGACAATGACACAAAATTTACCAGTAACTGCAAAATGAATGGCTACAAAGAAAGAAATGGAGGTTTCTGGAATTGCCAGGTTATGGGTCATCAAGATGCCTTGGGGTGATTTAAAATGCATCACTAGAAATGTTTGTGATGCGCCATCTGCTGGAATGCCACATGCAATATGTATGCCTCTTATATATGTAAGTTGGTTTGGGATTCTTAAAAGCAGTTATAATGTTTGTAATGTGCCATCTGTTGGACTGACAAATGCACTGCATTTTATTGCTATAAAAGTTTGTGATGTGCCGTCTGTTGGATTGACAGAGACATAGCAGCTGGACAGACGCACAGTCACGTACGTATTCCTTTTATTAAGGTGGATTTCCTCATTTATTAATTTCAGTGACACCACATGCAAAGTACAAATGCAAATGTGACATGTTTCACTCATCAAAGTTGAGAGGCCGGGCTGCAGCAAGTATTGTGTTTTGATTGGTGGACCTTACATTTGCAGCACACCCCACGCCAGATGCAGACTCCAGAGAGGATGAGATCTTCTTCAATTAAAGTAGCCGCTTTGGCCAGCGTTTTCTGGCACTTGTGTCCGTGGGCAGTCACATGACTCTGCGTGTTCACTTTGCTGGCTTTGGTTGGCTCATACAGGCGTGTGGTAGGTTGTGACTGACGTTTGACCAATCCAAACACAGTACTCGACAGAGCCCGCCTCCTCAGATTTGACAGGTGAAAATGACAGATTTCATGTCAGGTCGTATTTCATGTTGCGCGTGGTGTCCCTGAAACAGATAAAAGAAGAACCCATTAAGTAAATACACTGTCGCATTTTGAGTTCTGAGGTGCACAAATGAAATGAATAACACGTCGTTTTTAAGGACGCATTTTATTCTGAAAGAAATATAAACAGTTTTAGAGTCTTTTCACAACAAATAAGACACACAGAAAATAGTAATTTGCCATATTTGCCCATCAATGTACTGTGCTCTCAATAACCCACAATGACAAAGAAAAGGTTTACAAATGAATTAAACATAAGAAACTGAAATCTCTCATTCCTAGAGGTATTCGGCCCCTTTGCTGTCGCACTCCAAATTGTGCTTTGGTGTCTCCTGTTTGCTTAAATTCCTATTGAGATGATTCTAGAACTCGATTGAAGTCCACAGTGACAGGTGGCCATGGCCAGAACACCAGGTGGATGGAAGGACCGGGGGAGATGGCATCTGCAAGGTACTACCTCCTCTGGGACGTTAGAGGGCAGCCCTCCTGAGTGGCTGTGGCACCTTGGATTCCCACAGGGCACGCTGGGAGTTGGAGTTTGGCACAGCCCCGTTGGGTTCTGTGGGGCCCACCAGGGGGAGCTGCAGATCCCTACTTTGGGCTTTCAACACACTTGGGATTGATTCCTGATTCGATTGATGAGCCATCTAGAACACCCCCAGGGCCAACATACAAGGAGCCGCCTCACTCCATTCAGGGAGCCAGAGTCGGGAGGAAGAAGGAGGAAGCTTGCCAGGAGGAGGAGAAGGAAGAGGAAGAGGCAGGTGACAAAGAGAGAAGAAGGAGGACTGTGTACTGGTGCTTTGGTGTTGTGAACATTGTGCTCTTGTGGGGAGCAAAGAAAGTGCCCCTCACCTGTAAATAAAGGTGTGTTGTGTGTTAAATGTGTGTCCTACCCGTCTGTGTCAGGTTAGGGTGGCTGTATGCACCCCGGTGGTCCACATCACCTATGGCATAATGAATTGATTTGTAAAGGCACACATGGACCTGTGTATAGAAGGTCCCACAATCCACATCAGGACAAAAACCAAGCTGTGAAGTCCAAAGAGGTCTCTGTGGACCTCTGCACTCCAATGGCGCTGAGGCACAGAAAAGGGCAAGTGGGCAAAGCCATTTCTAAAGCTTTGAGAGTCCTCAGGAGGACAGCGGTCTCAATAACTCTGAAATGAAAGAAGTTTGGAACCACTGCTGCTCTTCCTAGAGTTGGTCTTCTGGCCATACATTAAGTAACTGGATAAGAATGGCCTTGTTCAGGGATGTGACCAAGAACCCAATGGTCACAGTAACTCTGCTGAGATGGGGGAGTCTGATGGAAGGTTGAATATCTCTGCAGCAATCCATTAAAAAGACATTTATGGTGGAGTGGTAGATGGCAGGCACTCTTGAGTAAAAGGCACGTGTCAGTTTATTGGACTCTGAGAACATGAGAAAGATGAGATGTTCTGATGAGATGAAAATGGACACTTAGGGCAGAACTCACTATGTCTGCTGAAGACCAGGCACTTTGCATTACCTTTCTAATGCCAGCCCTACGGTGACAGCACCATGCTGTGGGGACAGAGGGACCGGTCAGAAGTGAGGGAAGGATGAACACAGCCAAATTCAGAAGGGTCCTACATTTTTCCCAGTTGATTCTGGGGTTCATCAGCGGTGTGTTTTGCGCCTACTCTGTCCAATGCTTGCATGGACTGGGTGTTGGTCAGGGTTGTGGAGTCCAGCGGCTGGGGGGGCATCTGTTGGTGAAGAGAGATTCACTGTTCTTGACTTTGCTGACGATGCTGTGATCTTTGCAGAGTCAATGGAGGCTCTGATCGGGGCTCTCAAGAGACTGAGTGAGGGGTCTGAGTGTCTGGGCTTGCGAGGGTCCTGATAAAAACCAAAGAGCCAGGCCTTTAATGGGCACGGCCATCAGCAGTGTGTCTGTCTACAGAGAGAGTGTCGACCTCGTCATTGAGAGGTTTACTTACCTTGGCAGTGGTCTACCTAATCATGTGCATAAGGTGCCCCATCACTGGACTGTATGTTGTAGAAACTGGTCAGACACATAGATTTCATATCAATCATAACAGTATTGATCTTCTGGTGGCAGCACACTTTAACAGTAATGGCCACAGCATAAAGGATCTGGGGGTCACTGTGCTTATGGGTAATTTCAAGACCCAACAGGAGCGGAGAGAATGGGAATACAAACTTAAATGCTTAAATTCAACACTCTACAAAATAGTCTGAACAGGGACAAGAGTTTTATGACCAGATATGTGACTGATTGACCAGCTGACCACATCAGTGGCCGATCTTACAGACAATACACTTCAAAAAAAACTGACAAAACTGTGGTTCTCCTCATTGGTTGAAAATCATCATTATCCAAAGCTGATAATCTTTGTCTTGTGATTGATAACTCCGTTGTTTCCCCATCACCTCAGGTTAAGAGTCTGGGTGCCATCCTTGACAGGACTCTGTCTTTCCAATCACTCTGACGTCCATCCCCACCTACACCTGAACCCATCCTGTCCCGTGCCCCACAGTGTGGACCCTCTCATCAATTTTGTAAGGGGTGCTCATCCTTAAAGAGGGCTATACAGGGCCTGGGCTCACCTTGTATTTTTTTCTGCCTGTGGTCCTTATTTTAGAGGCATCTCTTGTGTTCGACTTGCCCAGTTCTGGGCGTTAGTCTCCTTTGCTCTGTGGGCCTCACTTCACTCGTCTTGGTTGGTTGATACAACACTTTGTAGTATTAAGTGCCTGTGCATGTTTTTTTAAATTTATGATTAAATGTTCAAAGATACTTGAATATTCACAGACCCTCATCCTGATGTTAATTGTCCCGACATACGTCATGATAAGACACAAACACATCACTAAGGCACAGCCTCGTGGGACGTGGGCTTCTCCTGAGCTGTGTGTAGATTTCAGCACCTCCACTTAGTGTTCCTGATACACTTCACCTCCTCCTTGACTGTCCATTGTCACAAAAATCGACAAAAAGCCACAGAAAGGTTTGGGGCAGCCACCCGTATAATATTTTCTGGCTGCAAAATAGGAATAATTATTGTACTGATGTGTACAGATCAGAGTCCAAAACAGAACTGACTCAATAGCAAAAAGATGGCAGAGGAAATCACATCATCAACGGGGCTGGAATAGGAAGTGGTGTTATCATGGCAGGGACTGGAAGTGACATCAGCAATGGGAACCGGAAGTGGTGTCGTCATGGCCAGGACTGGAAGTGACATCAGCAATGGGAACCGGAAGTGGTGTCATCAGGGCCAGGACTGGAAATGACATCAGCAATGGGCCCGGAACCGGAAGTGGTGTCATCAGGGCCAGGACTGGAAGTGACATCAGCAATGGGAACCGGAAGTGGTGTCGTCATGGCCGGGACCGGAAGTGACATCAGCAATGGAACCGGAAGTGGTGTCATCAGGGCCAGGACTGGAAGTGACATCAGCAATGGGAACTGGAAGTGGTGTCATCATGGCCGGGACCGGAAGTGACATCAGCAATGGGCCCGGAACCGGAAGTGGTGTCATCAGGGCCAGGACTGGAAGTGACATCAGCAATGGGCCTGGAACCGGAAGTGGTGTCATCAGGGCCAAGACTGGAAGTGACATCAGCAATGGGAACCGGAAGTGTTGTCATCATGGCTGAGACTGGAAGTGACATCAGCAATGGGAACCGGAAGTGGTGTCGTCATGGCCGGGACTGGAAGTGACATCAGCAATGGGAACCGGAACCGGAAGTGGTGTCATCAGGGCCAGGACTGGAAGTGACATCAGCAATGGGAACCGGAAGTGGTGTCATCAGGGCCAGGACTGGAAGTGACATCAGCAATGGGGACCGGAAGTGGTGTCATCAGGGCCAGGACTGGAAGTGACATCAGCAATGGGAACCGGAAGTGGTGTCATCATGGCCGGGACTGGAAGTGACATCAGCAATGGGAACTGGAAGTGGTGTCATCAGGGCCAGGACTGGAAGTGACATCAGCAATGGGGACCAGAAGTGGTGTCATCATGGCTGGGACTGGAAGTGACATCAGCAATGGGCCTGTAACCAGAAGTGGTGTCATCAGGGTCAGGACTGGAAGTGACATCAGCAATGGGAACCGGAAGTGGTGTCATCAGGGCCGGGACTGGAAGTGACATCAGCAATGGGCCCGTAACCGGAAGTGGTGTCATCAGGGCCAGATGGAATTTCCCCTAACTGGTCTGCAGAGAAGTGAGATAGCGAGTCAGCACAGTGTGCCACCCGCTGGTCTGGCGTGGAATTACTCTCATTCAGGCCCTTTAGCTGCCTCCCATGCACACGTGTGTGACACCATTTACTACTAAATCACTGACAGAATCTCTGTAGGTCGTCTGTCGTATTTCTCTCTACTTTCCTGATATCATTTCTAATATAAATGAAGTCCATCTCTGGCCTGGCCATGGCCCGTGTGCACTGCTCTCTCTGGTTCTCCTCCCACATCACACTGACGTACAGTCAGGTTGACTGGAGACTCTTAATGACACAGAGCTGTCCTGGTGCACTGGCGCCCCCCCCTGCTGGCTCCATGATGCCAGGCTGGACCCCGCCCCTCCGTGCCAGTTTAACCGGATTAAACAGGCTCAAAAATGGATGGATGGCAGGTGTAATCCTTCAGATGCTTTGGCCACATTCTGAACTCACATAGCTCGCTCTCCACAAGTGTCTTCTGTGTAAGAGCATTCAGCTCTCCAGCAATTACAGGATTATCTGAGTAGACGCTCAAACAATAAAACACAAATTAATTCTCCCGGAATATGAAGCAATCAGTAACAAAAGTCTTCTACGATGTGGCAAGCGATAAAGTTACACACGTAAATATTTGCAGTTGGTATCGCGTGCTCAAGAGGAGGATGAAGACACAACAGGATCCCACACTGCACGCTAAAATGAGCCCGTTGAGGAAATAAAATGATTCTTAAGGACGCGTAAAAGAAAGGAGAAGAAACAAGGTGTTCATCAAAATCCAGAGAGCTTTTAAGGTTACAAAACAGAAATAAGAAGTGTGAAGATGAGCCAGGGATGATATAAAAATCATTTTTTAGTCTGTAATAATCAGGAACGGATCCGGGGGAGAGATGGGATTGGACTGTTAGGGTGAACTGACTAAAATACAGCGCCTATAAAAAGCCTTGACCTCCTTGGAGGTTTTCACATTTGATTTGTATGCAACGTTGAATCTCTGAATTTGGCTTTTTTGACACTGAGGAGCAGAAAAAGACTCTTTGATGTCAAAGTGAAAGCAGATCTCTGCAAAGCGGGCTAAATGAGCAACAAATATAAAACACAACATAACTGGTGGCATATACAGGTGCCGGTCATAAAATTAGAATATCATGACAAAGTTGATTTATTTCAGTAATTCCATTCAAAAAGTGAAACTTGTATATTAGATTCATTCATTACACACAGACTGATGTATTTCAAATGTTTATTTCTTTTAATTTTGATGATTATAACTGACAACTAATGAAAGTCCCAAATTCAGTATCTCGGAAAATTAGAATATTGTGAACAGGTTCAATATTGAAGACACCTGGTGCCAGACTCTAATCAGCTAATTAACTAAAAACACCTGCAAAAGCCTTTAAATGGTCTCTCAGTCTCATTCTGTAGGCTACACAATCATGGGGAAGACTGCTGACTTGACGGTTGTCCAAAAGATGACCATTGACACCTGGCACAAGGAGGGCAAGACACAAAAGGTCATTGCTAAAGAGGCTGGCTGTTCACAGAGCTCTGTGTCCAAGCACATTAATAGAGAGGCGAAGGGAAGGACAAGATGTGGTAGAAAAAAGTGTACAAGCAATAGAAATAACCGCACCTTGGAGAGGATTGTGAAACAAAACCCATTGAAAACTGGGGGGGAGATTCACAAAGAGTGGACTGCAGCTGGAGAACCACCACGCACAGACGTATGAAGACATGGGTTTCAGCTGTCGCATTCCTGGTGTCAAGCCACTCTTGAACAAGAGACAGCGTCAGAAGCGTCACGCCTGGACTGCTGCTGAGTGGTTCAAAGTTATGTTCTCTGATGAAAGTAAATTTTGCATTTCCTTTGGAAATCAAGGTCCCAGAGTCTGGAGGAAGAGAGGAGAGGCACAGAATCCACGTAGCTTGAGGTCCAGTGTAAAGTTTCCACAGTCAGTGATGGTTTGGGGTGCCATGTCATCTGCTGGTGTTGGTCCATTGTGTTTTCTGAGGTCCAAGGTCAACGCAGCCGTCTACCACGAAGGTTTAGAGCACTTCATGCTTCCTGCTGCTGACGAACTTTATGGAGATGCAGATTTCATTTTCCAACAGGACCTGGCACCTGCACACAGTGCCAAAGCTACCAGTACCTGGTTTAAGGACCATGGTATCCCTGTTCTTGATTGGCCAGCAAACTCGCCTGACCTTAACCCCATAGAAATACGCCAGACCCAACAATTCAGAAGAGCTGAAGGCCACTATCAGAGCAACATGGGCTCTCATAACACCTGAGCAGTGCCACAGACTGATCGACTCCATGCCACGCCGCATTGCTGCAGTAATCCGGGCCAAAGGAGCCCCAACTAAATATTGAGTGCTGTACATGCTCATACTTTTCATGTTCATACCTTTCAGTTGGCCAACATTTCTAAAAATCCTTTTTTTGCATTGGTCTTAATTGATATTCTAATTTTCCAAGTTACTGAATTTGGGACTTTCATTAGTTGTCAGTTATAATCGTCAAAATTAAAAGAAATAAACATTTGAAATACATCAGTCTGTGTGTAATGAATGAATCTAATATACAAGTTTCACTTTTTGAATGGAATTACTGAAATAAATCAACTTTGTCATGATATTCTAATTTTATGACCGGCACCTGTACTGCATGGTCACGGCCTTCACGTCAGTACTTAGCAGAAAGCAGCCATGACTGTGTTCAGGTCTCTCCTATCAGCTCTCCGATTGTTCTGCATAAAACTGCTGGGGCTCCGTCAGGTGTCAAGGTGGTCTTGAGTGAATTCTCCATTGGACGGAGAGCTGCACTCTGACTTGGCCACACCAGGGGTCCATTTATAAAGCGTACAGACACAAAAAGAGGCCCGAAATGTGCGTACACACAAGCGTCGGAATTTGTAAAAGAAAACTTAACAGGGGCACACAAGTGGAGATTTAAGGCCACTCTGAGCCATGCAAACACGATTCAGGGAAACTGAGAAATAAGGAGGAGGAGGAAGAGGAGGACAAACATCACCTGGGGAGAAACAGAGGAGAAGGGAGAAGAAAGAAGAGGAAAGTGGATTGTTATAAAAGTTCACTACAAGAGAGACAATTAAGAGTAGAACAGCATTTGAAAAGAAAGAACAATGTGAATAATGTAATAATAAAGTGTCCAGATTGAAAGTGGTCAGAAAGAAAGAAATGTTACAATAGTGAAAAGAAAGAGTGCATTGTTCTAAGAGTATTTTACAATATTCACAATTCAAGTTGCTTTATGAAAGGAAAAGAAGATGCTAATGGGGTTGTGGACTGTAGAAGGCGCCCACGGAGCACCAACCACCAGACACAACTCAGCCAAACACAATTTCAAGGGTAAAATAAAATAATGTTTATAATATACTCATACTTCAACCCAGTAAAAGGCCATCCAACACAATATAATCATAAGAACAAGCACCTCCGTCTCCTTCCACTGCAGCCGCTGTGAGCCTCAACCTCCTCCTGCCATTTCTGACCCTATGGCAGCTAAGGTGCCCTCTGTTATGCTGGACCTGGGAGTATTTCTGGTGCTATGACACTGCTTAAAGGAAGCACTTCCAGATCATACAGAAGTTCCTCAAAATAAGGATATCCAGTCTTCACAGTGCCCCCCTGCAGCAATCAGACACCCTGACAGGGTTGCCCAACCTAAATACAAGTCCCAGGCATCCTTCTGGGTGTCCAAACTGGACCTCTATCAGAGGAGACCTGTCACCTCTCGGACTGGGGACAAACTGCTCAAAAAACCCTTTCATCCCCCGTCCAGTCTTTCTTAGTTCCCTCCGACTGAGAGAGAAATTTGTGATCCTCCTGGCCGTGTTTCACCTCCCATGTTTTTGTCCTTCCGTTCCAGCTGCCCGGTGGGGTTAAGACCTTATCCTCAATCCCATTCAGGGTGTCGGACCATCCGCTCCCACACTTCATTGGTGTAATAAAATATCCAGATTGAAAGGCACTGTATGGAAATAAATAAATAAATGCTTAAATAGTGAAAAACATGCACTGTTCTAAAAGTATAATACAATATTCTCAATTAAAGTTGCTATGTAAAAGCAAAGGAAGATGCCAATAGTGGTATAATAAAATATCTAGATTGAAAGGCACTATATGAAAAGATATATAAAGATAGAAAGGCTAAAATGATGAAAAGAAAGAATGTATTACTGTGACAGCTTACTACAAAGACACAATTTAAAACACTGAAAAGAAAGAACAATATTAACAATGGTATAATAATAGTATCCAGATTTAAAGGTACTATGGAATGAAGGAAAATAATATGTTATAATTGTATATTAAAACATCCACATCAAAGGCACTACATGAAAAGAAAGAAAGCATTGTTCTAACAGCATATTTCAATGTTTACAACTAAAATCACTATATGAAAATAGAGAAAAATGCTAATAATGGTATAATATGCTATATGATGAGAAAGAAAGAAAAAAAGAAATGTCAGTAATCCCTCGCTATATCGCGCTTCGACTTTTGCGGATTCATTCTATCGCGGATTTTATATGTAAGCATATCTAAATGTATAACGCAGATTTTTCGCTGCTTCGCGGGTTTCTGCGGACAATGGGTCTTTTTAATTCCGGTACAT
This sequence comes from Polypterus bichir lapradei, assembly GCA_026402145.1. NCBI lineage: Eukaryota > Metazoa > Chordata > Cladistia > Polypteriformes > Polypteridae > Polypterus > Polypterus bichir. The sequence goes on along the minus strand of JANRMT010062816.1, from coordinate 20,904,707 downwards.
GCTTCCTCAGTTGGTTTGCCCAGTTGATTTCATACAAGGGACGCTATTGGCGGATGGCTGAGAAGTTACCCAATCACAGCACGCAGTTACAGTGAGCGCCAAATTCGATTCCACTGCGTTAATCAGGAAGTCTTGTCTCGCTCATTCAGCATCAACGTGTTTCGCTGTATAATGAGTTCACTTTTGTGCTCTTTTGTGTTTATCTTTGTGCGTAGTCAAGACCTTCGTTATGGCTCCAAAACGATCTGCTTCTGCTACTGCTTCAGGGGCCGTGCCTAAGCGCCAACAGAAGATGCTAACGATTGCCAAAAAGGTAAAAGTTTTGGATATGTTGAAGGAAGGGAACAGCTACACCGCTGTAGGACGCCATTACGGCATCAATGAGTCCATGATTCTTTTTATTTAGAAAGGAGGAAAAGAATATAAGATCTACGGCCGCAGTGTCCTTTTAACCAGGGCGCAAAAAGAGTTGTAGAGTAAGTGAACGTAATAAGGCAGTAGTCTGGATGGAATCTACTTTAGGGATTTGGATTGAAGACTGCCGGAAGAAGAACAATGGCGGTGCTACACAGTCGCCTGAAGAGGCTCCTTTAGAAGAGCTGTGACGCTCTCCTTTGTTGTGCAGTAAAATTAAACTCATTGTTATCGGACAACTCGTCGTGTCATTGTTGGTGAGTAACCATAATTAATTTTCTACGTACGTATGTACGTACGTTTAGTGTCACTGTACACACATTTACTGTATACAATTTTTCTTGCATTGTACGTATTTATTGTTGGTGGCCTGTCTGTCGTAATGGCTGTAACATATGTGATATCGGAGACACTCGATATCTTTAAAATAATACCTAGGCTTTACTGTGTTTATATACATAATTTCAACGAATCTTACCTAATATCTAAGAGAATGAAAAGGTTTTATGCTGTATAACTGTGCGGGAAATGTTTATGAGTGTGGGAGTTTATATGGACTTAAAATATATAAAAATAACCATATGAACATATGATTTTTACTTCACGGATTTTCACCTTTCGTGTGGGGTTCTGGAACGTAACCCCCGCGATCGAGGAGGGATTACTGTATTATTATTGTTATGGCCACAAGGACATAAAGTCCAACATGATGTTCAATTATCTTAATGCATGTTGCATTTCCATCTGACTTATGGTGAATGTGAAAGGCACTATATAAACCACATAAGTGACATCATCTTGAACTCAATTACATTGCCAGTCCTGCTCAGTCCAGTTCAGGGTTGTCATTTTTGAACCCAAGACAGCCCTGGGTGGGGTGCCAGTCTGTTGCTGGGCACAGTCCCAAACACACGGGTCACTTTATAATCATCCAATAACTTAAACTTGACATCTTTGGGATACCGGGACAGACCTCAGGAAAACCCCATATAGATTTGGAGAAACCTGCAGCCTCCAGGCAGCATGAGTGCAGTGTAGTATTTCAAACTCGGGATTAGTAGAGCAGCGCCACTAACTGTTGTGCCACCCATAATGAGTAAAGCAAAGTCTATTTCAGTTCCTAACCAAATGTTTTCACAATTATTCGCAGTGCTTAGGCAGTCGTTGCCCCTAAGACAGCAGAGTACGTTCACTAAGTACATTTTTGCGTAATTGAATTGCACCTCTGCTTGGCTTTACAGTGTTTTGTGATACCAGGCATGCGTATGCTTGTTTAGAGAGAGTGCCCTCACTTGGCCTTCAGTGCTGTTTTCGTTTTTGAGATCAGTTCACACCAGAACAAGTTTGTGAATGAGAGAGTCGTCACCACCTGACGACAATCGCCTGATGGTGGATGACTGCGATATCGAAATCTGCATAAAGCTCCGTAATCATGTTTTCCTGTAAACAAGGATGCCTGACAATATGGAGATGAATGAGTTGTAAATGAAAAGCGTGTGCCGCCGAGGCTTTAGCAGCTGCCTCTGAGGGCCCAGCTGGCAGCGTTAGGTTAGTGGGTCTCGAGCCGGAGCATTAATCAGCTTTATTAGTGCCACTAAAACCAATTTGTAAGCAGACTGCAAGGATCAGACGGGCCAGCTGTCAGGCAGATAATTGTGGGATTTAATTTCATTGGCAATGAATCTTAATTATAATTCAGGTTTTAATGTTGGTGTTTGGCAAAAACATAAAAAAAAAACTGTGATGAAATGTTTGTGTGGTCGCCTGTGTTTTAAAAGTAGCAAATCGATTCATCATTTGGGGAAATTTGAAAAGAATTCCATAAAATCAATGCAAGAGTCAGAATGAACTGAAGACGGAGCGACTTTGCTGAAGTTATCGATGTTTTACAAACTGGGCACTAACAATTCTGAATTTCTGTTTTTTGCAATTTGTATTCTTTTTAATAATTTTTTCCTTCTTTTTTTTTTTTTTTTTTTTTTTTTTTACATTTATTTACATATTTGTTGAGCAAATCAAATAACAATGCAACCAGAAAATATCAATGTTGTCGGAATCGGCCAGATAATTACCTAAATGATTTTCTTGCGCTTGTGCTGTAATTACTGGCAGTAAATTAGGCTAAGCAGATCTTACCAGCAGGAGGATAGCATGGCCTAGACAGAACTTCCCCACGTCTTATGTCACTTTCCTGTCGGGAACGCAGATTAACACGTGCATCTTGGAAATTTACAGCTGCTTTTCTTGACTTCAGTCAAAACACCGACACAGAGACCTGCATCTTCAAACTGGGCTAGCTTAGCAGAAAAGGGCAAGTGAAAAAGGAAAAGCCAGAAATAAACCCAGTAGCATGGAGGGAAGTGGCCTGGGCGGGTGCCTGTTTGGCAATAACAAATGAAAATAAAATGCGTTCGGTTTCACAACTTGCACTTTGGGAATGCACCATAAAGAGGTGGAGTTGAGCGGAAAAACAGAGGGCTCTGGTGTCCTCCCCAATGGAGATTCTTATGAGTGCTGACATTTCATTCACAAATTGGGAAGAAGTCTTGATTTCAGAAGAAACTTACATTTTTTATGAAGGAAACCAAGTTTTTCCATGCAAGATAAAGCTTCTTCCGTATGTTTTCAATGTAGAGAACCTCCTAGTAAGTAAAGTACAGTAACATCCTCACTATCCATGGATTACAGCCGCACAGATTTACTTATCCGCTATTATAAAGTGAAGCCAATGTTGTGACACCCACAGTCTAATTGCACCTATTTGCAGATAATTTCCTCGTGGGACCGCAGGATGGGAGTAGGGATAGAGTGGATTCTCTGATTAAAAAAAACGAAAAACAAATTAATCACAACAATAAATAAACATACTTCCATCTGTTTGTTTTCTACCGCTTATAAATTATGCAGGTTTGGGAGGTGAGGGCAGGTCTAAGCAAAGATACCCAGAAATCCCTTATTCCCGCAACCTCCTCCAACTCCTACATGGGAATACCGAGATATTCCCAGGACATTCAACAGGTATAATCTCTTCAGCATGTCCTGGGATTGTCCCAGGGTTTCCTCCCAGTTGGACATCACCTTCCCAGGGAGGCATCCAGGAGGCATCCTAATCAGATGCCTGAACAACCTCAACTGGCTCCTTCCAAAGCAGAAGTGCGGCAGTTCTACTGTGAGCTCCTCCAAAATGTCTGAGCTCCTTACCTCACCTTACAAAGAAGGCTCACTTCTGCCACTTGTACCAATAATCTTGTTCTTTTGGTCACTACCCACAGCTCGTGACGTTCTGCTCAGCTCTCTCTTCACCACAACTGACCGGTACAACATCCATATGACTCTGGACACCACTCTGATCTGCCTGTTGATCTCCCATTCCCTTCTTCCCTCACTCATGAGTAAAACCTGGAGAAACTTCAACAGTTCTGCTTCAGGCAATTTCTCATCCTGAACTGCGAGAAGGTGCTCCACGCTTTTCTGACAAAGAACCGTGACCTTGAACTTGGAGGAGCTGATCCTCGTCCCGGCCACTTCACACTCTGCTGCAAAACACGTGCCAGTGCGCGTCTAAGGTCACAGCCCAATGAAGCGAGCAGAACCATATCATCCACAAAAAAGAAGAGCAAAGTGATCCTGATGTCATCGAACTGGACATCCTCCACTTCTTTTCTGCTCCTAGAAAATTCTACCCATAAAAGTTGTGACAAAGTGCAGCCCTGGCGGAGTCCTTTAAATAAATAAACAGAACAAAAGAATGCATGATTGCAATAAACACATGTAAAATGACACTAAAGCAATAAAAAGGAAAACAAAATCCATGAGCAAGCAACATTTCCATATATGGAACTGTGTGGCATTAATAAATGTCCTTGTTGTTGTAGTTTTCTTTATTGATCATTTTGCATTTTTCTATTTTGTTAATTCTGTTTTTTCTTTTCTATTTTTTTTTTTTTTTGTTCTTTATATGTTGAGCCCAAGGGGGCTGGACCCCCTGATGCTGCAGTTGTGGCTACATGTGCTGTACATAATGGCCTTGAATGGTTCAACCGTGTGCTCAGGCATTGTGTTGTTCAGCTTAGTTTTTACCTTTGTATTTCTGTCAGTTTTCTATGGTTTGTTGGTTCTTGATATTTTGTTCTTGCTTTTTGGTTTTTGATTGTAGTTTTTCAGGCTTTGGTTTTGTTTGATTTTGAGTTGCCTTTTGGGAGGCAACATTTTTTGTTGTTTGCTTTTGATTACCATGTTTGTTTGTGTTTTAATATGAGTTTTTTTGTTTTGCCTTTTGAATATTTTTCTTAATAAACCTTCTACGGAATATTATCTAGCTTTGATCGTTGGCTTTATGTGTTAAGAGTTGCTGTGACCTGTTCAGAGGTTTATTTTCCCCATTTGTGTTGATGAGACCCTCTGCCTTTATCAAAGTTCTGATTGCTGTGGATGTCTGTGAGGAAAGTTGTTGGATTTTTCTGTTTATTGAGCTTTCTTGCTTTGTTTCTGGGTTATTGTTATAGTTTGGACTTACTAGCCTTGGGCTGCCTTTTTAGCCCTTTAACCCCTTTGCCTCATTGTTGTCCTTTCTCTTGTGCCCTGCCATTTTTGTGCTTCTTTTTGTTTATATAAATTAACTCTTTATTTATAAAGATATCTTTTTTATGTCATCCTAGGAAATTGTTTTCAGTTACTACAAATTATTTTTTCCCTGCTTTTGTTGTCATTTTGTGTTTTTTGTGACACTGCCATTGGTGATTCCTCCCCTGGTGTTCAAATCCTTCTGTTATGTCCTCTTTGTTCATTTTTGATTCTTTAACATATATTCATTTTATTGATGTTTAATTGTTATTGACTGTCTTGGTGATGTTCCATGTATGTTGTGGGTGGTCCCCCAAAAAGCTGGGCCAACTGCCAATCATCAGCAAGAGCTGCCCCCTGCCTAAAACTCCAGATGTTCTCCCACAGTTCCTGGTGGTTCATCCTAAATGCACTCAGCAGTTGGTGAGTTTGTGCGTCTTTTGCTGCGCTTTGTGCTTTTTGTAACATTTTGGATTTTTTTGACCTTCTGCTCTGTGTTTTAACCTTGCCATTAGAGTTTATTTTTGACTTTTTTTGCTTTGGATTGCCTTTATGTTGTAGGCAATTCCATTTTGCCTTTTGGACTCCAGAGAGCTTTCTTTTTTGCCTCCGGGTAGTTTGTGAAAATAAGACTTTTTATTTTATAAAGATTCCACATTGGCCTTTTTATATCTAGCCAGGGTTTTTGATGGAAATTCCCTCCCTAGTGGCCATTTTTGAAAGTGTTTTTGGGACTCCTGGTTCATGACATTGTCATCATGGTGTGAGCCAGTGCTGGACGTTATGTGACTGATACGCTTTAAGAATCACTGCAACAGATGCTTCTCTGTCCAAGTATTTAATGAAGAACAACCCACATGCCTGTATTAGTTTTGCAATTTAGACTTCCCAGTGCTTGATTTTTGCTTTCACTTTCTTCACTAAGATTCTTCTGCGTAGATTTGTGTATGGGTGAAAGATAGGGCTGATTTTTGTTTTGACTCTCGTCTTGGTTCATGTTTCCTCTCCTGGTCATCCTCTTTAAAGTTGAGAATCCAGAGGTTGGTGGTTTCCCTCTCCTTTGAAGGGCCTTGTTGTGTAAAGGGTACATTTACAAATATTTTTTAACTTGTAAAACCTGTCACCTATTTTGGGACTAACTAGGCCTTGAAGCCTGCCAGTTCAGTTTGGGGTTTGGCTGTCTGGGGTGATGCATTGACGATTCTGATTCTCCAGGAATTACTGTGAAGGAAAACAAAAAATAGGAGATAAAAACCGCAGTCAAAACAAAAACCAAAAGATAAAAATAGGTAACTGAGTGAATATGCTGTGAGACGGAGTCTCTGAGATTGTTGTGTGTGACAGAAAAGACCAGTAGATAATAACATGAGTTAAAAATTGTACCCAGTGCCTGTAAAAGAGTCTAAACTGGGAGATCGCAAACAAGCAATTGAGGAAAGATGAAATCAAAGTCAAAAGAACAAAAGAGGAGTCGGGAAACCATTGAAAACCTAAAATGTGATCTACTTAGAGAGCAAACTAACGAACACTAAGAGAACAGCATTTTTAACCCAACTGAAGTATCTTTGCTACTTCTGTTGCAGCCATATTTATAGTGGAAATCTACAAGTGTGATAAATCACAGTCATGTGACCTGTTAATTGGGCTACATAATAAATGAACAAAATGAAATAAAATATAGTAAATCATAAGAGAATGCAGGACGGGGATGAAGCAAAAATCCATTCATCCATCCATTATCCAACCCGCTATATCCTAACTACAGGGTCACAGGGGTCTGCTGGAGCCAATCCCAGCTGAAACGAGATGCAGGACAAATTTACTGAAGTTTTGTGTTAAAATCCAGCTGAGGGATAACCCAGCACATTTATAGCATGACTATCGGTGAAATCACAGATGTGACCATTCTAGTCACATGCCACCTTGAGCATGGGAAAGGTGCTATATAAATAAAATGCATATTATTATTATTATTATTATTATTATTATTATTATTATTATTATTATTATTCTGACAGTTCTCTTGCGTTTTAGAAATACAAGTAAGAGATTACAAATAATAAATAAAACCTTGGTCCTTTATGAGATCTGTCACTAGTTCTTGCTCTCTTGTTTTGCTGCCTGTCACAACAGCCTAAACCTCAAGATAGTCAAAGCCACATGTAAAGGAGGTTAAGGCTGCCGTGGGTGGTCTTCAAGTCCTGACCTGGTTGTCCCCACTGGTGCAGGGTCTTTGTTCTATATTGCGTAGAACACTAATATGATATGCAGTGTGGCATCATCTCCCAGTCCTGTGCCACCATTTTATGTCTGCCCACCATCTGAATTAACTCCACTCCAATGGCAATACATTCAGGGTGTTCGCACATTTCTATTTTCTGTGTTCCAGCAGACTTGGTGCAGGTGTCCTACACAGTGTGCTGTTAACACAAGCCCTCCAATTTCGGACCGTGTCCGTGTATCCCCCCCATCACTTATTTTGAATAAATCAAGCTCTACTTGACCAATTGTTTGTCGTCTTTTCTGCATCGTTGACTCTAACCAGGATTAGCTGACTGAGCATCTGTTGTTTGCAACTTTGACAGGAATATTTGGGAGTGCGGCCCGCTTCATTTACGAGATTATGAAACTTGCAGGCTTCATCAAGCAAATGAATTGAAGCAGAGGTGCATTATGGCATCGCCATGGAAACATATGGCGCCCAATGGATTATGATAGCCATGTTTTGGACGAGGTTCAAACACATCGCTCTTGTCAGATGCTTTTAAAGGCTGCATCTCTTGCCTCCTTTAATATTGAAGTGGACTGAAAAGAAACATAATGGCAGATAGAAAGTGGCCATTGTCTCGTTAGTTGGGCTATGCATCCATGTTTTATTTCACAATCTAATCAATGGCCCCATGACGCTGACATTCCCTATCAGTGAATAGTTCTTTAACTTAGAAGGCTGTTATACAAAGGTTTACAGGTTTGAACCTGATTTGTGAATTAGAGGGACGCAACACTAAAATGGATGAGCATGTCAGAAGATGGCAGAATCAGGTGTGCCCACACTGGGCCACTTTTGAGCTGTAAATCAACCACAGATGTACATCTTTGGGATACGGCAGGAGCTGCCCAGATATTTGTAATAGAGGTGGGCAACTTGCAAACAGTTTGTTCTTTTTGAAAAACTCTTTTGTCAGCGAATCATGCGAATCGAGCACAAACAAATCGATGCAGTAGAACTCAATAGGGGGCGATAAAGCACATGCGTGTCCTGCGTGATGTCGTTGGCATCTTTCGTTTCAATGACGTTGGTGGACGTTTCAAGTGCATGTGCAAGAGTCCCCTGAGTCCTGAGCCTCAACTCGCTTCACTTCTGATTCTTTTGAGTTCAAACTACATTAGTATCAGCAAACGAAAACTGCCGCTGATGATTGTCTAATTCATCCTTCGATTACAGTACAGTGACAACACATTTGTATTAGAATTTATGAATTGTTTTGTTTTGTACAACTCACTGTTGGAATTGTTTGACGTTGACTATATAAATATAGCTGCTGGTGCATAAGGCAGGACCAAGCATCGGATCAAACGCGGGCCGAAAGAAACTTCTCGGTCCAAAAGTTCACTTTAAAAGGTTTAGTGAAAATTCAAAGCAAACAGTCCACACAGGATTAAAGAAAAAAGGTTGTTACATACTGTAATAAAGAAAGCAATAAACAACATAAAGGTTTGGGGTTTCCGGCCCCGTATACTGAAAATTGCTCCACAATAACAAAATAATTCAGGTCAAAAATACATAAACTTAAACTCAGTTATGCACAACGCCAAAGATGGCGTCGGCGGCCATTTTATAGAGGAGGAGCCAGAAGTGGAGGAATGCTGGGAAGGAACCGTGGAGAAAGATGGGATCAATGACGTCAGGAACAATGGAGGAGGAAGGGCGGAAGTAACGTGCTGCGGGAAGAATGAGGCTTATGGCGGCGGAGCGTCTTTTTTTCTGTAAGAAAGAAAAGGAGAAAGGTTAGTACCCCGCCACTCCCTGCCGGCGAATGTCTTCGCAAGCGTGTTAAGGTCCGTCTGCGGTCTCCTACTCGCGCGTGCGTGACAATATGTAGAATAAAAAGCAAAAAAAAAAGGGAAAAATGGTTCTTCTTTATAAACTTCAATCGTTTCTATACTTAAGGATGAATTATTTTGCTATTCTTTACTTCTCATTCAGTACGTTCTAAACGTACGGCTCATCACATACAAATAAGCACTTTAAGGCACAGTTTGAAACCGTGTGCCCTCCATGCCTTACTTTCGGCAAGTCCAGTCACTAACTGAGCCCAATCTGTGGTCAATGTGGCAAGAAATTGAATATTCCAAGTCAGTTCAGCTTGTGGGGGTTATAAGAACCTCCCATAGACTATGCCAGGGGTCTCCAACACGTCGCTCGCGAGCTACCGGTAGCTTCCACCCCTTTCCAAGTAGATCACCAAAGGGTTACTGAATCCTACATAAATTTGAAAACTTGATTAGTCAAATTAGTGGTGGGCGATCGTTCTAAAAATACACATCACGATCCTTTTAACACAAAATCACGATCCACAATCTGAATTGCAGTCTCTCTTTTCAATGTGGCATACACTTCAGAGAATATCCGGAATCAAACTCATCAAGACCTAAGCAACACTTTATTTTAAATATCAAACAAAGTTGAATTCAATTGTTCTCTCGTTCGCTGGCTGAGCAGAGTTAGGGGACACGCCTGAAGCTGGCGAGTGAGTGAGGAAGGCCCCGCCCCTCTGCCCGCTGTGTGTTTCTTGGATTTGCACAAATAAATCAGTACTGCAAGCGAACTCTGATACACAATGAAATGAGAGAAGTCGCAAAATCAACCGGAATGTTCAAGCAAATTATAGAAAAAAAACCCGATCTAAATCCATTAAGTAGTTCTCTCGTGAAAAGTGGACAGACATACAGAGAGACATTGGATTTTCTATATTATATATTAGTAAACCTTCAAAATAACGTGCAGTTAAAGTATCAACAGTATTCTCAGCATTTCTGGAGTTTAGTAGAGCCAGATAACTATAAGAATCTTCACCAAGCAGCTCTGAAAATGTCTGCTGTGTTTGGGTCTCCATACCTCTGCGAGTCTGACATGAATGTCATGAAATGAAAGTTCAGAACAACAACAACAACAACATTTATTTATATAGCACATTTTCATACAAAAAAATGTAGCTCAAAGTGCTTTACATAATGAAGAATAGAAAAATAAGAGACACAGTAAGAAAATAAAATAAGTCAACATTAATTAACATAGAATAAGTGTAAGGTCCAATGGCCAGGGGGGACAGAAAAAACAAAAAAAAATCCAGAGGGCTGGAGAAAAAAAAAATAAAATCTGCAGGGATTCCAGGCCATGAGACCGCCCAGTCCCCTCTGGGCAAGACTGAGGGACAAACATTGAAATGACTCCATAAGAGTGAACCTAAGGGGGCTCCACTCCACCATACACCTCTCTGCCAGTCATCTGACTAACTAAACAAAATATCACAAATGCAACTGGACCTGTGAATAAAGTGACACAGAGACATGTGACAAAATGACAAATAAAGAAGTCATATCTGTGGCTTTGGAATTGCACTGTTTTGTTTTAATTCAGTAGTGTGAGATCCCCTAGAAAATGCACACAGACATACAAAATGCACTTGGAGATGAACTAAATATTTTTTGTGATGTTTTAATGCAAAATGTGAGTTGTGGACATCAACATTTTGCAAATGTTCAGGCAACAGAAGCTTATTCAGTTTGTTTGGACTGAAATAAGCTATGAGAAGAAACGTTAGAAAACATGAGGAGCTCTCGGCCATTTTTATTTTGTAAAAGTAGCTCTCGGGAGAAAAAAGGTTGGAGACCCCTGCACTAATATATAGGCAAACATTTCATATAACTTAGATAACTAGCAAATGGACCTTACAAACAATATTAAAACTGCTGTAAGTCCAATATTAAAACTGTATCCCTTTGCATATTCAACAAATTAGTTAAACAAAACTGAACCTTATAAAAATATTATTCTAATTTCTAACAGCTATTTGCTTTCAACTTTATTTTATCACTGACATTTCTTATGGCTCATTGGCTGAACTGAAAACGTATCATTGTTTGATTCTTTTGAGTTTGAACTAAATCGTTACCCAAGAACCAGCTACATGATTCTTGTTCCTTGGATTATTCAACGAATCATTACCTAAGAATCTTTTATACGATTTTTGCTCGTTTGATTCAAGAACAAATCATTGCTTAAAGACCAGTTACACGATTCTTGTTCATTTGATTTGTAAAAGAATCATTACCCGAGAACCAGTCGTGCTTTTCTTGTTAATCTGATACAAGAACGAATCATTACGTGACAAACAGTTGTACAATTTTCGTTCTTTTGGTTTATGAACAAATTATTAGTCGACAACCAGTTGTACAATTCTGGTTCATTTGATTCACAAACGAATCATCACTCAGGGACCATTTGTACAAGATCCTCGTCCATTAGATTCAGGAACAAATCATTACTTAAGAATCATTTACATGATTCTCGTTCATTTGATTTGTAAAAGAATCATTACCCAGGAACCAGTTGTACGATTGTTGTTAATTTAATTCTAGAACAAATCATTACCTGAGAAAAAGTTGTACGATTCTCATTCTTTTGATTCATGAACAAATAATTATCTAAGAAGCTGTTATATAATTTTCATTCATTTGATTTGTGAACCAGTCTCGTTAATTTGATTTGTGAACAAATCATTACTCACGAATGAGTCACATGATTCTTGTTCACTTATGAGTCTGTAAAGTGACGTCTTATTTTAATTTTGCATCTTAAGTGTGTCCTCATGCTTTTTGTACTAAAACAAGACAATGTCATATGAATTATCATCATGGAAAAAATGTAATTAATTATATGTACCTATACACAAATATATACAAAATTATGTGTGAATTATTAAATTACATATCTGTGGTCCAGTCAGGACTTGTGATGTCCCTTGGACTTTGCAGCATCTTATCCTACAAATGAATTAGACACATCAAATGAATCAAAAGAGTCAATTCAGTTAAACGCATAGCTTGAAAGAATCGATTCAGGAAAGTGAACTGAAATACCCATCACTAGTGTGCAATGGCACCTGCAGTAAAATCTGAGACTCGTTTGGGTTGTTATGACAGAGCCAAGCAGAAGACATTTAATGAGCAGTGAGGGAAAAATGAACGTGACGTCTGTAACATCGTGGAAATAACATTGGTGGTGAACGTCAAATTAGTAAAGAACCTCAACATAATGGAACACTCTCAGATCTGTTTCATTCAGTTCTGGGTCACAGGTTCCCGGAATCTACCCTGGATGGGGTGGCAGTCACATAAAAACATAACATTCACACTGCATTCTGTACACATGACAATGACAACCTGTTAAATGTATAAATATACATAATCTGATTGAGGGTATCAAGAAGCCTGATGATATCTTGGCAGCTTTGGGTGCAAGGCAGGAACCAACCCTGGATGGAGTGCCAGCCCATTGTAGTTTGTAAGAAGCCAGTATCTGAGGACAGCAGGAGGATTACTAAGGGACTGCAGAGAAGATGGAAACAGGAAACAGGATGGACTGCACAGTTCACAAAAAATGTTGGGCAACCAACCAGGTCACCCCTTTTAATGAATATAATGATTTTGAAAATAAGCAAGCGTTCAATGGTGCAGCAAGGTACAAGAAAGTAAAGAGCTGCAAACCAAAACAAACTCAGGGTGGTTTAAACAGTCAGTATTTTGATGAACACTTCAATCAGCAGTCGGTTCCCTTCAGAATGAGGCACGCCAGTCTGGGAGTCTCCTGGTTTTATAGTGGAGGGACCAGAAGAGGAGAAGTCAGTTCTCCTCTGTGGGCAGTTTTTCAGGGCAATGAGAGAAAAAGGAGATGATGTGATCAGTGACTATGCCCCCTTGTGCCCCAAAGTGGTATCGTTTACCTCGGATGAGCCCAGAAGACGAACATCAGACCGACAGACATGGCTATCCCAATTGGTGCTTTTTGTATTACATGCTAGTGAACCCAATAAAAAGACCTAAACAAGTGTTCAAAAAATTGCCAAACCTTCATTTTTGTAACAATTGTATGTGTAATCCCTGGTGATAAAGGCAAGCAACAAAGGCAAAGGTTGAAAGAAAGACATCAGAAAACAAAGGAATTTCTTTTGGGATTTTTCAGAGAACATAACGTTGCTGTAAATCAAAGCCGAAATAATGAGAGTCAAAAGTTAACACACCAGAGCCAAAAGTTGAAGAAAAAAAAACAACAATTCCGGTCCCTATTCCTGCTTTGATATCCTTTACCTAACTAATTCACATGCATAAACTACACGCCTCCATCTTAAATAGTGATGCAATGTTGACATCAAGAGTCACAACCTCAAGTGATAACATGACTAGCAATCCATATCAAAAAGTTAAAAATGCTGTTCTGATGATCTGAGGAAGGAAAATTGGGCATAAAGAGGGAGATCGGAAATTTAAGGAAAAACACCTTGTGACGTTTTTTTTTTGTGTCTAAGGTTGGACAGAAGGCTTTGTTAGCTTTGTTACTTGACAGCTCTTTTGCCTGACTTTTTTTGTCACCTCTTCATTTCCTGGTCACAATAAACAAATGAATTGTTGAACTAACCAGTTCCCACTATGGCACAATGCCTGCTTCTGACCCTCTGCTCTGATCACATGACTTCTTTGATTTCTCTTTTAGCTTTCTGTTCTCCAGTTCGTTATATTCAATTGTCCATTTTAGATTGAGCATTTGTCTACTCTTTTGTTCACACTAGTGGAAGGCATCAATTGTGTACATGAGCCAATAAATTAAAGTTGAATTTAAATGTTTATGATGACCATTTTATGTTTGACCAAAGAAGAACCTGTAACATTAGTGGTGGCTCTGAGGCTAGGGATCCGCACTGGCAATTGGAAGGTTGCCGGTTCAAGCCCCGTAAATGCCAAAAGGGACTCTGCTCTGTTGGGCCCTTAAGCAAGGCCGTTAACCTGCAATTGCTGAGCGCTTTGAGTAGTGAGAAAAGCGCTATAGAAATGCAAAGAATTATTATTATTATTAGCATAGCAGGTGCGCATGACACTCTGAAAGGTAGCATGAATTTATATGTTCCTAGGCTTAAAGGTCTATAGGGTCCTTATTGTAACATGTACAGAATTTCATATTTTTCAGCTAATTTCAAGATTTAAATCAGTTGAATGTATAACTGGCAGAAGCTCAAAACTGTCTGCTGTGAGTCTTGAGAAGACTTCAAAGTTTCAAAATGGCTGAATATTCAAAGCAGCCTTACCCCTAAACTTTAGAAGCAGGCTTTTGGCCTGCACAAGCCCAAAAAAAAAGGGGGCAATCTTTTCAAATTCATAAATCTCAGAAAGGGAATAGGGAATCATAAAAACCCTTGGCCTAATCAACAAAATAATATTCTTTCATTTTTTAAAGATTTGTTTTCAAACAAAAAAATCATAGAGCAATAAGCAAACCAAGAAAGATAAAAAAAATAAATCCCTTAAAAAATGAACCTTGAATTAACAGGGCCAGTTTGAAATCCATGCTCAGTGGGTTCAGGAATAAAAGGGTCTCTATAAAGAATTGAGAGACCAAACCTGGACAGGAGTCAAAACTAGAAGATCAAGGAATCAAGACATCAAAACCAAATCAGTCAGTCAGTCAGTCATCATCCAACCCGCTATATCCTAACACAGGGTCACGGGGGTCTGCTGGAGCCAATCCCAGCCAACACAGGGCCCAAGGCGGGAAACAAACCCCAGGCAGGGCACACACACATACCAAGCACACACCAGGGACAATTTAGGATCGCCAATTCACCTAACCTGCATGTCTTTGGACTGTGGGAGGAAACCCACGCAGACACTGGGAGAACATGCAAACTCCACGCAGGGAAGACCCGGGAAGCGAACCCAGGTCTCCTAACTGCAAGGCAGCAGCGCTACCCACTGTGCCGCCCAAAACCAAATCACTAACCTTAAAATTGTTTCTGAGAGAAAATCAGCAGAAAGTTAGAGACCCAAAATATGAGCACAAGAGAGAATATTAGGTTTTGTCCACAACCTTGGATGAAGTAGCTCCTGAACCTCTGTTATGCTTTGCATATGGAAAAGCTGATTGAGAAATGGAGATGACTGGAAGAGGAAATATCACACAAAGTCAAAGTTGAAACTAGAGATCTAACTTATCAATCGTCACAACCAAAATGCCCAGATAAAGAATTGTCAGGATCTGTGAATGCTAAAGCACATCGAATACACACACCCACAGACCCACACGCGTGCGGAAAGGTTATTTTTTTTAGAGATTTCACCAAACCTGGGTAATGACATGTTTGATGCATTGCTTTTTATGTCCATGTTGATGACGTTAACTACCTAATTACCAGAGATGCACTCTGTAGCAGCCAACAGTGCATCTTAATGGGGGCTGCTGAAAGTGGCAGTGGCTGTAAAAAACAAAATGGTGACAAAAACATAGAGAGAATGATAACAACTGCCAGCTTACATGATTTGTAACTCATAAAGGTACCTTAGAACATGAAGAAAAATGTATTTTAATATTCAAAAATCTGCCATATTGTAATAAAATGAATTCAGAAAATGGAGAAACAGAACAAAATACAAAAATCCAAAAACAAAATGCAATGACAGACACAAGAAATAACTAATGTCACAGCAGTCCCCCCAGCTGCAACATCAGCTGTTGTGTTGGAGGACCCATCCGCTAGATGTAAAGACAAGGGCCCAGTCGCCTTCCTGTGATGATGGGGCCCTACCCCTTACCTGTCATGTCCAGGGGCTCTTCCCCCAGATGCAACTTCAGGGTGCCCATCTCCAGCTACAGTATTGGAGGACTAGCCACCAGCTGCCAATTCAGGGCGCCTTCATCTCCAGCTCTCTTGGCAAGGTTCTATTCTCTAATGACAGGGGGTCTTATCCCTCATCACTGCACTAGTGCCAGGAAGCCTCCAGCCCCAGCAGTAATGACAAGGGCCTTATCATTTGGCTGTAATGAAAGAGCCCCTCCCTTCATCTGTTATCTCAGGGGAACCCACCCCTAATCTACCTTGTCAGGTATCCCTAACCCTCAGAGGGCCCAACCCCTCAGCTGCCATGTCAGGAGGCCCCACCCACCAGCTACATTGGTCTCTCATCTGTTACATCACTTGGCCCCACCCCTCAGCTGCCCCATCGGGGTCCACAACCCCAGCTGCCATGTCAGGGAGCTCAACCCTTTAGCAGCGATGTGAGAAGGTTGAGCCGCCCAGCTGTAATGACAGGGGGCTCTGCCCCTCCGGCTCAAAATACAATGTACAAGGTATATGAAGAACAAATATTAACAGCAATCAGTACTTTACACATATTTTTTTAGGAAATGCATATAAAGGAAAACAAAAACTAAATTAATAGCAGTATTCACAAACTAATATTAAGAAAACAACAACAGGATTTAAATAAAAAACAAAATACTTGAGCCAGGGGCATCTCCTAACAGCGTCCAAGTGACACAAATCACGATGCCTAAGTAAAAGTTGCATAAAAAACAAGAAAACTGGCCGAAGACAATAGAAATGGCGAGCGCAGGACTCCTTGGGGCTCGCCATGCTGGCTTAGCCACTCAAACAGTGGAGGGCCTGTTTCATTTGTTAGGACCCTGGGGCTGAGGGCGGGGGAGCAACTTTAATTTGCAAAACAAAACGCCAGTGTAAACGAAGAGGCCGTAATGAGGCTTTTTTCTCCCGTCCCTAATTTGTCTAATGAACACCATATGGTTCACTCAGTTGAAAAATCACCGCGAGCCGACGTGTTAAGGAGAAGGCGTTTCCTGAGAGCACCGTGTTGTGATCATCTCCAGCGCTGCTTCTTTCTTTGGCTCAGACAGAAAAAAAGGCAGAAGGTCTCTTGTTAATCAGAATTAAGCAACGAGAACCGCGGTACGGTGGAGCAGCCGCGCCGTAGCGCTAATCCCTGCGAGAGTCTTAATTGTATCTGCTTTAACAGTCATTGAGGCGCTTTTACCACAGACGGCTACTGTGATTAAGGACATTGGTTAAAAAAAATCTGTTCATTAGCCTAATAAAGGCTGGATAAGCCCGCTTGTTCAGCCTCTAATAACCCGGCTATTAGGTCCACACAGGATGCCACGGTATTATTGGTGAAACTCAAGTGTCAGAGCACTCACTGTGGGATCAACCAAGCCGAACTCTAAACACCTGTCGGGCACCATCTCAGCTTCTCTCGGCACAGAGCTACACAAAAGGCCACGACTGTCCAAAGTGTTTACCAGCAAGTCCCTTAGGGCATCAGAGATAAATGGGCATTTGTAACCACAGATTGGAAGAACACAATTAGATGGCATTTCAAGAGTCATTTGATAAAGACAGTATCACTCCTTTCATATTTCTGCTGTCTAAGAGCTTGGAGTCTGTGGTGACAAACGCCTTAAAGTACAATGACTTCACCGCTAGGGGGCCACACTGCCTCTCTATAGTGATCCCGCCCCATTGTAGCAATCATTGGTCTGTTTTTGTGATCGTATAATGACAGCAATGGCTGATGGGGTGAGTCGCTCAGGACATGTCTGCTAAGATGGAACTTGCAACCTCATGGACTTGGCCACTAGGGGTGCCATGAAGTTTAAAGCTGCTCTCTACACATTAGTCCACAGCTCAGAGTGACCACTGTGACACCCTCCATGTTGGTGTTGCCAGCCCTCAAGGCGAGAAAAAAAAATGTGTTCAGTTCGCTTACTGCCAGCTTACAGCATTGTAGGACATCCAGGAATGAGTGGTGGGGGCAGGGGGGTCAGTAGCCCATCTGACTGAGGCCCCCAAAAATCTTTTATTTGTTATAGTAATGGTGCTAGTTGCGCTAGCTCTAGAGTTGCCACATCTAGAACGGGTTTGTCCAGCAGAACTCTGATGTTGTCCTCTCATCACACACCAGCCAACTTAGCCTGACTTTAGTAGCTGTAGGTGTCATGTCACGTGTGCAGAGCACATCAACGCTCTTACTCGTGTGTCCAAACCAACATGTCACATGTCACAAGTCTCCAGAACTTTGATAAACAACAGTGTATAGTGCCTTTCTAGCTGTATTATTTACTGTATCTATTATATATATATATAAATATATATATATATTTACTTATCTACTGTATCTGTCTACTAAATAATACCACTGTTAAGTATCTATTTCCCATATAGTGCCTATCTATCTATCTATCTATCTGTAATATAGTGCCTTTCTATCTATC
>JANRMT010062816.1:20876220-20886384 GCA_026402145.1 Polypterus bichir lapradei | reverse complement strand
TTACAGTTCCCCACAAACAGGTCCCCACCACACATGTGCTCAGTCCTCTTCTATCCCTCTGCTCTCTATGTTGTTTACCACATTAATGACGGCTTAGCAGTCGTTACTTGACTCTGCAGATGATTTCTGCTTCAGTGAGCTGTAAAACTTTTAGAAGATTAAACTTTAATCAGAGTTTACTGTGGCCTGTGCCATCGAGGCCTTGCAGATAAACACATGTTGCTGCGTGGAAAGACCACTGAGTCAAGACTTGGAGGGGCAGCTGATGAGCCCCCATGAGACCAGACTGAGCCTGTGGACAGAGACAGAGGCAGCCAGTGGACAACCTCAAGGGGGCAGCAGCCAGGGGTCATCTCAGGGCTGCCCATCTGATGTGTCTGCCGCAAGGTCTGACTTCTGCTTATGACGGACCTCTTCTATGAATCAAAGATAGAATCTAAAACTCCATGTATTATATAGTGCCTTTCATGTCTGTCTGTGT
The DNA here is from genome assembly GCA_026402145.1 of Polypterus bichir lapradei. NCBI lineage: Eukaryota > Metazoa > Chordata > Cladistia > Polypteriformes > Polypteridae > Polypterus > Polypterus bichir. The sequence continues at coordinate 20,885,903 of JANRMT010062816.1, read as the reverse complement.
TAATTAGTACCTTATATAACATTTCTCTCTTTATATTATTTTTTGCCTTTAGTATCTATGATATAGTGTCTTTCATTTTTTATTTATCATTGTTATATAGTGCATTTAACTTCTATCGATTATACAGTGCCTTTCAAATCTATCTCTTTACCTATCTGTTATATACTGTCTTTTATTTCTATTCATAAGATCTTATACAGTGCCTTTAATATCTGTCTGTCTCATTATTTATCTCACTTAGTGCTTTTGTCTATATACCTATTTGTCCTTTATATTGTACAGTATATCTATTTAATCCTGCCTACTACGCCAAATTCTATCTATCTATCTTATAGTGCAGTTTGTGTCTCTTACATAGTTTCTTTGATGTCCATGTGTCTATCTATTTATTATATAGTGCCATATCTGTCTAATTATCCATAATATTGTGCCTTTCATGTCTATTTATCCTTCTATTACATAGTGTTTTTCACATCTATTTGTTATTTAGTGCTTTGTATGTCTGTCTGTCTGCTATATACTGCCTTTCATTTCTATCCCTTTTATAAGTTTCTAATATAAAAAGTATGAAACTGAAATATAAAAATCATCAATGACTTTTTTGGAATCTTTACACAGTAAAAGGTGACAAAAGTGAAATGTCTTGAGAATTTTGGATTTTGCAAGTTGTGTTTCAACTCAAGTTTTATGTCACTTTTAGAAAACAACAAAGAGGAAGAGTGACACATTCCTGGAAATCAGATAGCTAAATTGTAATTGACTGTATGTGACTGACACCCAGGAGTGACCTGCTGTTCTTGGTCGGTCCTCACGAGACCCTGACTCACATCTTCACTCCCCTGTGCTTTGCTGGCTCATCGAAAGCCATTACTGTGGGAAACTCCTGTCCTGTGTAAAAGGAGCAGTTCATGTTTTCATGAGGGCTCATACAAAAAAAAAAAAACAGCTGCTCTGGGACCAAGGCACTCAGAGGACACCAGCACCTTCTTTGAAGGCATCAGAACCGTTCCAAAACACATATACCTGCACAACAAAAGACCCCCAGAGAGAAACCAGAAGGCTGTTTACCAATATTGTCACTGAAGGAAAACTGTGAAGGCTCCTTTTGTAGCAAGGCTCCGTCCATGACCGGCAGTCCTTTGAAGACTGAGACCCTGTAACTGAACAGAGTACAGCTGGGCTTGTCGGCACCACAAAGCACGTGTGAGGCTTTCATCCATGAAAACAGTGAGAATAAGAAGAGACCTGCAATCTGAAACTGTGACTGTGGGTGAAAATTCATTTTAAGGCCTTCATCATCCCATCCAATGAACAGAACTACAGTAACTACCCATGGATATTTAATACTATACAGTATCTAGATTATATAACACATACAATATAGTACACAGACAGTATACACAGTGCATTCTGCTCAAACTCATTTTCACATTTTGTTAGGTTGCAGCCTTCTCCTAACGTTATTCACATTATTGTTTTCTCTCAACAAACGCTACCCAAAATGACAAGAAAAAACAGGATTTTAGGATTTTTTGCAGATTTATTAAAAATAAAATCCAGGAATATCCCTTTGACAGAAGTTTTCACCCTCTTTATTCAGTACTTCGTTGAAGCCCCTTTGGCAGCCATGCCAGCCACGAGTCTTCTTGCATCTGATGTGAGTGACAAGCTGCACCCACCTGCTTTGGGGATTTTCTGCCATTCTTCTCTGGTGATCCTCTCAAGCTCTGCCAGGCTGAGTGGAGACCATTGGTAGACAGCTGTTTTTGTTTTCAGGTCTCTCCAGAAATGTTTGATCGGGATCGAGTCCCAGCTCTGGCTGAGCCACTTAAGAACACTGCTCTAAAGCCACTCCTGTGCCGTCTGTGCTTTGTGAGCCTTCATTCCGGTCTAGGTTTCCATTAATGATATCTATGGACTTTGCCCATTTCAGCTTTTCCGCAGACCGTGTCTAGTCTCCCAGTCCCTGATGCTGCCACCACCATACTTCACCATTGGAATGGTATTGTGCAGGTGCCATTTAGAATTGACTTTCAAATACTGCTTATGGTTTACACAGCCTTCAATAATCTGCTCTATCCTAAATTTCAGAACGCCGCTCACCTTACACTCCAAATCTTAACCTTAGATCTTCAAATGAGGGTCTGCTTAAAATTCCAAGAGCTAAATTTAAAAGAAGTGGTGAGGCAGGCAGCCTTCTGCTGTTATGCACCTCAAATCTGGCATAGCCTGCTAATAGGAATTCGCCAGGCTGATATGGTGGAGCACTTTAAAAAACTGCTAAAAACACATTACTTTAACATGGCTTTCTCAGAGCTTCATTTTAGTTTAATCCTGATCAGGCCCGGTTCTGCAGGTCGTGCAAAGGGTGCATGCACGAAGGCGGCTGAACATAGAGCGCCACGGCCGCCCTCAACAAAACGCAGGCTCGGAGCGGGGCTCCTCTTTTCCCGTCGAATGTCGGTAACTTGGTTCAAAGAAAAACGGGCGAGTCACAACACGTGAACTGTGGCAGCTCAAGTACGTAGCACATCAATCAAAAGTTTTTGTAGTGTTAATCGGAATTTTACTGATGGATTAATTAAACTTGTCGCCAATTCGTTAAATGCGTAAGTCAAGTTTTCTTCTACCTACGAAGACATTGTCTTTCATTTTTTTTGACATTAAGGAAATTGCGAAAATGTTTCATTTCTAAATACACTGGTTTAGAAAAGGGCGGCACGGTGGCGCAGTGGTAGCGCTGCTGTCCTCGCAGTTAGGAGACCTGGCTTCGCTTCCCGGGTCCTCCCTGCGTGGAGTTTGCATGTTCTCCCCGTGTCTGCGTGGGTTTCCTCCCACAGTCCAAAGACATGCAGCTTAGGTGCGTTGGCAATCCTAAATTGTTTCTAGTGTGTACTTGGTGTGTGTGTGTGCCCTGCAGTGGGCTGGCGCCCTGCCTGGGGTGTGTTTCCTGCCTTGCGCCCTGTGTTGGCTGGGATTGGCTCCAGTTAGGATATAGCGGGTTGGATAATGGATGGATGGATGGTTTAGAAAACGAGTGAAGGTATTATAGGGTGAGGGGGGCAGCTGAAATTAAATGGCACGATGGCGGCTTTGCCTCTAGAACAGGGCCTGATCCTGATACTCTGTATATGATTCGTAGCTGACAAATCTGCAGAAAGGGCGTGATGCCATCATGTGAGCATGGGCCAGAATCTCAGAGGAACGTGTCCAACATGTTACGGAATTCACACCATGAGGCTTGAGGCTGTATGGCAGAGATGGGGGACTCGAGTCACATGACTTGACTCGAGTCAGACTCGAGTCACAATTTTCAGGACTTGAGACTTGCTTGATTGAAGTAAGAAAATGACTTGACTTGAGAGTAAGTGACTTGATTTGAGACTTGACTTAAAGTGGAAGACTCGACAATGACTTGAACTTTTAAATATAATTCGTTTAATAAAATAAAATAATTTAATAAAATAATTATGACTCAGCAGCACCATAATTGGCGCCTGCGCCCTTAACGCTGCACAACTCTTAACGTTACCAAGAAGAAGAAGAAGAAGAACGCTGCACAACTCAAACCGCGCCAAACATGGCAGACAATAGTTGAGCTCCTCATATAGTCACGTTTGGCTATAAGGACTTTGAACTAGGCCGTACTAACAAAAAAAGATTTGCCAGATGCAGAGAATGCAACGCGAGAGTATCAGACACGACAACCACAACATCAAATTTCATCCGGCACTTCAAAAACCACAAGGAAAGGTAAGAAAGTCGAATTCTTTATAGTCAATTTAATAAAACGATTACTAATTAATTAAATTAATCTTTTCTGTTTGTCATAATTTGGCCTTGGTTGCATGTTTATTTATCAGAAATGTGATGATCATCTCATAAATAAAACGCTATAACGTTACCAGTGGCGTAGCCACATTTTAATGTTGAGTGCAACTTGAAATGAAAGGGCTTCTCGATATTACATGTAAACTATAATGTCTATATTAAATGTGCGCATTTTCAAGCATTTGTATGGACTGATTGCGTGTGGTTAGTTGAATGGCAGCTCGTGTAACGTTATACTGCATGAAAATCTAAGATGAAAGCGTCGGTGCAATCACTTCTCCTTCAATAACTCGTTCAAAACTTTTTGGTCATACAGACAAGAATAATTTCATCGTTCGAATCAGTTACGTTAAGGGTCTATAATTTTTTTGTGTACACTCACAATAACAACAAAATGTTGTGTGCTGTATAACAATGAAACAAGTTCAAATAGAAAATAAATAAATAAATAAATAAATAAATAAATAAATAAATGCAGCTTCAGAAGACTCTAAACGATTCCAGCCGAGGAGGAGGAGTCTTATCTAGCGAAACAATCGGTTATTTTCTAAACAAATGGACAATTTATATACTTTTTAACCTCAAATGCTGGTCTTGTGTTGTCTCTGCGCAGTCTGTGTGATTCGGGTAAATACAGTCTTAGATTGCAGCAAAAGTGCAGACACAGTGTTTACACAGTTAACATGTATAGAAGCTCAAATGCCCTTTACAAAAAAAGGTAAAAACAGCGTTACAGGATGTTTCTGACATTAAAGATATAAAAGAGATTGTTGTTTTTTTGACATCTATTAACTGTATTTACCCGAATCACACAGACTGCACAGAGAGGAGACAAGACCAGCATTTGAGGCTAAAAAGTATATAAATTGTCAATTTGTTTGGAAAATAACCAATCATTTCGGGCTTTCTGAAGCTGCATTTAAACTGCATTTTGGAAGTTCAAACTTCGGGGCGCCATACATATCCATTATATATAGACAGAAATCCTGAAATGTTTTCCTCAAAAAAAAAAAAAAAAAAACAATTTCTTTATGACTGAGGAAAGAAAGACATGAACATATTGGATGACAAGGGGGTGAGTACATTATCTGTACATTGTTGTTGTCAAAGTAAACTAATCCTTTCAGATTGAATTGCATTATACATTTTAGACTGGATTTCTTAGTTTTAAAAATTTTGTGTAAGCAACGCAATTTTATTTTCAGATATTAATGTAGCACAGATATGCATATAATTTAAATATAGCAATGCAAATAAGATACATAATATATGTATATAAGTTCATCTTTTCTGTAAAAATGTTTCTGTGCAAAAATAAACGTATCGAAAATTTAACCTCTGTTTGTTTTAGTGCTGCAACTTGACTTGACTTGGCTTGAAACTTATCAGGACTCGACTTGACTTGCTTAGGGTGAACCCTTGACTTGACTTGACTTGCTTGATTTGTCTTAACTGTGACTTGAGACTTGATGGTTAACACTTGAAACTTGCTTGGACTTGATCATATGCGACTTGTCCCCATCTCTGCTGTATGGCCCCACCCAGTATTAGTATGGTGGTCCTAACATTGTGCTTAGTGAGTGTAGGTACGCGTTGTGTGATAGGTGGCCATGTGAGGGGTGCTGTTCATTCAACATTAGGACTGGCAATCCAAATGCATTATTACCAGGACTGCACTATACGTGCCCCCTGCCATCCATTTTTTTAAACTTCTTTTTACATTTAGTCCAGTGTGTTTTTTTACAAGTTGACCCCATGTCTCATCTCATGTTCCAGCTCCTTACAAAAACAGCGCTTGACTTTAATGAATCATAAACTGTCTCGCTCTGTTGACAAATCAGGCCGCCTTGGGGAGACTGAATTCCTTCACCATTAAAAGGTGAATCTTAACTTTAGGGTGAAATTGAGGCATTGAGTATCCAGAGTCTGTTTATATTTCCGGAATGTTCTGTTTAAAAGTGAAGCCCTCCACCTAATTATTTATTTTCTTCTATTTTTTTTTTTTTTGTCTCCAATCTCACAGTTTAAATGATCCCTGGGCTATCAAGGAGCAAGACGCTTCATCTCCTCCGTCTCTGCCGTCAAACTTCGTCTGGTCGAGATCACACTGAATGAAGCCATCAAAGGGCAAACAACATGAAAGGCGGGCACTGATTTACTATAGTTGGGCGACGCTCGACTTTGAGAGACGTGAACGCTTGGAACATATTTGTTCAGGAAGTCATATATAAGACGGATGGCTCACTTAGCCAGGAAAGAGAACAAAAGTAAAGAGGCGGCTCGAGTCACCGCCATGAAGGCAAAAGCTCAGCTTTACTGTGAGGAATGGCAGGCCTTACAGTATAAGATGCTGTTTACCCACAACAGGAACGTTTAAATCTGTTCAGTCAGATGAAATGAGGGACATCGTATAGACATGCTGGAAGTGTCGCCACATTGAAGTTGTATTCCGGTGTCCCTGGACTCTATATTTGGAGTGAATTTAGTCCATGTTTATTACAGTAACCGTCCTCCATAAGGAGCGATGCTTTACATGACCTTACAGCTTACACAAAACTAAATTTATTTCAATTTAAGGTCTCACTTTCAGACTGTAAGTAAAGTTAATTCAGTCCATGTTTATTGTAGCAGCTGTCAACAAGATAGCAGCGATGCTGGACACCATCCTGTACAATACACAAACTGAAACAAATTTAATTTTTAATATAAGTAAGTGTAAACCAATCCATGTTTTCTATAACAGTAAGTGTGATCCTGGAAGTAACACCATGCTATTCACAAAAAAAACTGTAAATGTAAATAAATGTAAGTTTTAAGGATCTGTCCTTGCTGCTATACTTTCATTTAAAAATGTTGTCTCTCTATTATAAAAAAAAAATCTTGGAAGGAGATGAGATGTGATTTTCTCAGAGAGACACTTATACGTCCCACGAGAAAGAGATTTAACCAGGCCCGGGGCCGAAAATAAAGGACAAAGAGTAGATGACAAAGTAGAACATCGTAAAGAATTCAAAAACGTTGGCACAGTTCACATGCAGAGCAGGTTAGAGATGATGGAAGTACGAAAATTCAAAAGTCCCAAAAAAAGGAGAGGAAAGATCGCATTAGTGCAAACGAATGGAAATTATGACTCTGTGAAATAACAGAACAGTTAAAAGAGATCGAATATATTGTTTGGATTTAAACTTTAAGTCGGAGACTTGTAGATCGTCTAATTCGTGCTGCCAGCGAGAATTAAAAGATTCCAAAAACGTTTTTAACATGAGATTCTTTCAAGTCATGCCCTACTTACAACTGTTTTCAAACAAGACCACGGTCATCTAATCTCAGTCGTGTGAATGCTTTTGTCAGACATACTTCCTGTGCTCTCAGGTCTTATAAATTTTATCAGGACAATATTTGTATACGTTCTAGATGACACGTCAACAACAAAGCAAAGAAGAAAGAGCAGGGACAAACATTCAAAAAAGTTGTTTGATTTTTTAGAGAGAAAGAAACGATATTCACTCACAGGCATGCAGTTATACGTTGCATTGTCACGATGTAAGTCCAAACACGGAATCAAAATTCAATGCGATCTTGAAGAAAAGTTAATTCCAAATATTGTTTTTACTAAAGTTTAAATTAAAAGTGAAAATAATGCATATGTAACAATTCCCATGAAAATAACAGTCTCTTTAAATTGTATATCCGGTAAACCAAACCTGGGGTGGGCGAGCGAAGCGAGCAGGGGGCGGAGTTTGAAATGAAAACAATCTCATGTCCGCACTGGCGTTTTCACAATGTTTTTGAAAATATCTCTGTTTGCACTAAATCAACTGAAAACGTATACTTCATAACCGTTCATCTGCTTTGGTGGTCATGTGCGAGGAAGTGACCTCCTTGAAGGGACGGCTACGCTGCCAGCCATGAGATTTAATGCAAAACTCTACCAAACCTATAGATTATTTGCCTCTCGCTCTTTTGTCCAGCATTGAAACAATTGTCACACATGGGTGCCATGAGGATCACCGTCCAGACTCAAAGAAGGTATTGCAATACCCCTTCTGGACAAGGTGGGACTCCACCACTTACAGTTCTTGCTCTTTTGCCCTCTGTAGCTCCAAGAAACTGATTATTACCAATGAAGCCCAGGCTCATCTGGTCATGATCAAATAGATCGGAGATCTCAGAAGATGGCATCTGAGTTGAAGGATCTCAGTCCTGTATGACGGCTCTCCCTGACTTGGACCCGTTCAAGAGACCTGAAACTTTAGAAGAGCCTCAGAGGGTTAGAAGGCACCTCCTTTCCATGGCACTCCCAACCTGGTCATTTTTGTTTAGTGTTTTGGACAATTGCAGTTGGCACCCCAACTTTTCTTCAGGACTCCTTTTCCTCATTTGCCCTTCAGTATTTTATTTATTTAATTTCACTGAAGGGCTGTATTAGTGGAACATAATGAGAATATCAGGAAAATTGTTCTGCACTCATTCGTTGTGTGTTGTGTCTTCAATTAACAAAACAGTGTGGCTCGCTGACCGAACCGTAAACATAACAGAAGGCCACATAATGCACACTATTCCAGTGCGCCCCCTATTGTCTGCAGCCTGTACCACCTAACTTTCAGAAACTGCACCAACTGGGTGTTGGCTCCACAGGCGGCCACTTATGTCACCTAATGGATTGACTGGCTCTGCTTCTGGATTAAACATGTCTTGCTCCCTGCTATGTAGCACAGATCGGGTAATGACAGGGACAGCCCCCGCACGAGTATACTGTATAATACTGACCCCCCACATCACAGGCTCTACTATTGTTAGTTAGTCGTAGTGATAGGAGCTCTGGAGATGCAGAGACAGATAAAGGAATTCTATAGAACAGTATGGCAATGGTGAATATTTCATTTAACTTAAACCTACAACACAGAAAAACTATTGTTTTGTACACACAGGCATTTGACAGCCACCTTGAGGTTTCCAGGTAATGGGGATGGACTGGCGAAGCTATATTGGCTGCTATGGCGCCATTTTCAGGGATTGTTACTGCCTTGCTTCCAATGCTTAATTGGACAGGCTCCAGTTTCCCTGCATCCCCTGCTCTGGATAACCGGGTTTGGGATATGGATGGATGCATGGACAGGTTCATATAATGCATGTCAGAATGATGAGGCTTTTCAGATTGCACCACTGGAAGCAGGCAAACCTTCTACTCTAAGAGAATTGAGGAGAGTAGGCCCACCAAACTTTAGGACGGCTTATTCGTATCCAAGAGACACCCCATCAATGCAGTTAAACTGAATGTGACCTTCCCCCTCATGGCCTTGGTTCAGGTGATAAATGTTTATTGACAGGCACCATTTCTTGAGGCTTGTTTAACTTCCATTTCTGTCACAGAAAATTAAACTTGAGCGGTTATCACAAACGACATCAGTGGTGTAATGAGGGTCCTAAAAGCCCACTTGAGAGAGAAGAGATAACCTCGGCAAACAGGCAAACAATCCAGCTGGAAATTTACGGTAGGCGACACTTCAGACTGAATTTCACAGTACAGTATGGGTATGATTACTCCTTATATACCTGTAGGTTTTCCAACAGTAACTGGCAACAATAATAATATGTGATGATGATCATGATAGTCATAATAATGATTGCTATTATGAAAATGAAAACCTCAAAAATCATGCATAGCTGCTTTTCACACTCCTCCCTCCTGACCAGCGGCAGCTGCAACAACAGATTCAGTTTATATGGACGGGTTGTAAGGCCACAGAGAAGCCAATCAGAAGCACTTCATGTGTGTACAAATAGATAGAGAGGTGCTATTTAATAGATAGATAGATAGATAGATAGATAGATAGATAGATAGATAGATA
>JANRMT010062816.1:20851153-20870959 GCA_026402145.1 Polypterus bichir lapradei | reverse complement strand
GATAGATAGATAGATAGATAGATAGATAGATAGATAGATAGATAGGAAAGGCACTATATAATACGATCGATAGATAGATAGATAGATAGGAAAGGCACTATATAATACGATAGATAGATAGATGACCCACTATATCCTAACACAGGGTCACAGGGGTCTGCTGGAGCCAATCCCAGCCAATACAGGGTGCAAGGCACACTGTATATATCTCTCTATTATATAGGGTCTTTCATGTTTGACTGTCCATCCATATTGTATGATCTAACACATAGAAGGAGAGACATTAAAGGCACTACAATAGACACATTCTGCACATTATAGACAGACAGACAGACAGACGATCCCCTCGGTGTTTGGAATGCATGCACTTTAACTTTTTCATAAATGATGCCCCTCTGATGGCGTCACCTAATGGATTAACCGGCTCTGGATAGATAGATAGATAGATCATGAAAGCCATCATAAAATAAACTGATAGAAATTAAAGACACTCTATGATAAATGAATACGAAAGGCATATGACAGAGACAGAAAATGAACAGCATGGCGCTATACAGGGCCTTGTCCTCAGTGCTGCCACGATAGACAGGACTGTGCAGTGTCCTGTTATGCCCTTTATATCTTTACCCCAGAATACACACAGCTTCTGTCATTTCCTAATAATATATAGATTATTTTATAATGCACATTTCCTTTCAGGTTTGTCTTCTTTAGATTTTTATATAAGGCGAGTTTCTCACTTCTTACCCCTTCTGTTTTTTTTTTCTTTCTTTAACTTCCGCTCTCCCATTTGGTGACATTCAGAGTGAGCGACTGAGGTGAGGTGCTGATCTAAGTAACACACACGCACTGCGCTCCTGTAAATTGTCTCCTAAAAAACTCATTAAAGCCCCCATTATGACTGTTGACGCTAACACGTTGCCCAATTAGGCACATAAAGCAGCAGATTGTTTCTTCAAAGATTCACGTGAAATAATCTTTGTGCAGCATTTCAAAGACAAGATAATCACAGAAACAGTCCGCACTCTCATTTAAGTGTCAAAATGGCATCAAGTGCACTCAGCGCGCTTTGTGTTGTTCTCGCGGTGGGAATTTAAAGCGCCCTTTTAGGCTCCTCGTGCGGGGCATCAAAGGGTCCAAGACGCGGTCGTTTGAAGTCGCGTCGCGGCTGAGGTCTCCAAACGGGACAGATGCGGGCTTGGCAGCGCAGACACACGGCTCACAATGGACATTTTGGAATGAAGTGGATTAACTTTGAACCAGTAAAGAGTCTTTAAGGTGTGTAGAAAGGCAAATTAATGATAAGGAACTCACAAGTTAAATAAGAAGCTGCTTGAGACAATTACACGGTTCATCCATTGCTGTGGCAGATTCACAACACACGGGCAAAAAGGGCAAAACAAATTTGAGAAAAGTGCCAGAAAGTATGAGTAATGGAGGAAAAAATGCACTCCTTTAATTGTGATGAAGATGTCTGAGTAAGAAAAGAGCCATCAAAAGCCAAAGATTACAAAGGCAGGAGAGAATCGGGATGTGTTCTTCAAACTCACGTGGCAGATGAAGGCAGCTTGTATATGACGTGGTATTCTTATGGCTTATTTAGTGGGCTGGTTGTAGGTGTCCTGTGATGGACCGGCACCCAAAGGCGATGTTTCACTTATATGTTGCAATTATTGCAATGCAGAAGAAGGATAAGGCTTATCGAAGTGAAGAATGATTCCGTTGCAAAGATCCCCACAATTTTGTTCACATGCAAACTTGCCTTTAAGGTCAATGTCAAGAACATCCAGGGAAGGGAATCCTTGATGGCAGCAATTGAAGCGAAGCCAAATTACTAGTGGTACTCTACACGTTCGATCAAGGATGGTTCCCGTAAAACTTTGAGTGCCGCTGGTATAATCTACCAGTACATGCCAGTATGCTTAGAAACTGGAAACTGTGCCAGTACTGCATACAGGTGAGTAGAAAGTACTAACCCACTTCAAGCACTTGGAATAACACAGCCAGCTCCTAATTGTTTCTCTTCATCTTCTCCCGCTTCTGTGTGGAGTCAATGTGCCTGAACAACCTTCTCTCTACATCCCCAGTCAGACGCCTCTCCTTCAGATCTTCTTTTACTTTATCCATCTACCTCTGCTTCAGCCTCTCACGTATTCTCTTCCCCATTCCCATCACTCTTTTGCCCATGTCTTCGTTGTCTGTCCTCAACATGACCATATCACTTCAACCTCCACTCTTAAAAGTGAAGGTGCCTGGATGGTTCTTCAGAGCGATGCCTTAAGGGAACCATTTGTGGTTCCTAAAAGACCCATTTATGTTGAAGTTCTGGAAAGAACCTTTATGTGTTTAGATCTGGAAGAGGCTCCATGCGGTTAACAATCATGAAGAGATAGTAACAGATCTGTGAAATACCAGTGGCTCCTGATTTTAAAGGGACTCTCACTGCATACAATAACACAGGCTAACTTCAGGTTTTCTTCATCTGTTAATGTCCTGCTAAGTAGCCTACCATACGTTAAAGGATTCAGGTTTTTTCTACATATTAGGATGTTTTTCAAAGCACAGAAATCCAACTTCTTATCCAAAGAACCCTTCCCAGAATGAAGTGGTTCTTTGTCAAGCACTTGTTCTACGAGGAACCACACAATCCAGTAAAGAACCATGAAGTGCCATTAAAGAATCAGGGTTTTCAAGAGTGCACTTTCCTGTGCTTTCTTATATTTCTCTTCCACTGTTGTTGTACTTCTGATTGTCTCGTTTCTTCTTCTGTCCTTTTCTTGTAACTCCACACATTCATCTCAACATTCACATGTCTACCACATCTAGCTTCTTCTCCTGCACTCCCTTTACTGCCCGTCTCTCAGCTCCATACATCATTGCCACTCTTTTAAACCTGACCTTTAATCTTTGCGTTAGTTCTTCGATCACACGGCACTTCAGAGATCTTCATCTAGTTGTTCCGTTCACACTACACGCTGTGGGCTGTCTCCGCATCTAATTCTCCATCTTGGACTACCACTGATCCATGATATTTAAATTTCTCCACTCCATTCTTAGCTTTCTGTGAAGGCTTCCTTCTGATTCCTGATCCTCATCTGGCCCCTTCTGTCTTAACATCCTAATTCTTCTCATTGCAGAAACGCTTCTTTCAGATGTTGCACTTCCGTCTTGGTGAGTCAGAGCTAAATGTATGAGTTTATGGAGATCTGGATAAGTTTCACTGTTAAGTTCATGCTGGTATACCATTAGAGCTGAAAAAATGAAAAACTCCAATTAAGTAACCGTGAGTGCATTTCCATGGGCTTTAATAATCCAGTTATTCACAGCAACTTGGTAGCCTAGTCCACACGTGCCCGGGTATTTTTTTAAAACATAGTTTTTTGTATGTGTTTCGGCTTTCCGTCCTGTGGTCGAAATTTAACATCTTATTAAAGAAAGAAACATCCTCTAACAGGACAATTCAGTAATCGGGCAGGAGAAAAGCTGTTCATGGTCAGAGAAACAAAGAAAAGAGGTTCATTATAGAAACTATTGAAGATAGATAGATAGATAGATAGATAGATAGATAGATAGATAGATAGATAGATAGATACTTTATTAATCCCAAGGAATTAATACATTCATATTGAATTTACATTCAGTGCCAATCAATGCATACATTTTACTCTGATTGGTTCATTAGTTTACATCCAAATGATTTATATAAAATGAAAGTCTGTTATATTCTGGTTCTTCTTATACCTTTTGAGATGTGCCACCACCCTTGAAATTTCTGTGCATATAACAAGTGTCCATTCTCGTTTCTTTGTCCATTTTGCTGATTTCTTAGTCATCTCTTAGTCACCCTTCAGTTCATTTTGTATATGACATCAACCTTTCTTCTGGTACATTCTTCATTTACTTGACCATCTCAGTATTTTTCTTAAACCAATTCTTCTATTTCAGTGTACATTTGTTTCTTTACTTGACGTTTCTCTGGTTTCCTGGTGTGCCATTTATTAACCCTTTATGCTGTCTATTTAAGATAAATGTTTTGTTACCCTGAAATTATCCTTCTACCGTCCACACGCAAACTGTGTTTAAGCTCCATGAAAACGGACCTTTTGAAAAACTCCTTCCAGAGTGAAGATGTCTAGAAACTCTGTGTTCCCTTCTCTAGCGCCTTCAATGCCATCCAACCTCTGCTCCTCAGGGACAAGCTGACAGAGATGGGAGTAGATTCATACCTGTGGCACTATCTTACAGACAGAACTCAGTATGTGCGTCTCGGGAGTTGCAGGTCTGCCATTGTGGTCAGCAGCACAGGAGCGCCGCAGGGGACTGGACTTTCTCCGGTCCTGTTCAGCCAACATACATCAGACTTCCAATACAACTCAGAGTCCTGCCACGTGCAAAAGTTCACTGATGACACTGCCATCATGGGCTGCATCAGGAGTGGGCAGGAGGAGGAGTATAGGAATCTAATCAAGGACTTTGTTAAATGGTGCGACTCAAACCACCTACAACTGAACACCAGCAAAACCAAGGAGCTGGTGGTGGATTTTAGGAGGCCCAGGCCCGTCATGGACCCCGTGATTATCAGAGGTGACTGTGCAGAGGGTGCAGACCTATAAATACCTGGGAGTGCAGCTGGATGATAAACTGGACTGGACTGCCAATACTGATGCTCTGTGCAAGAGAGGACAGAGCCGACTATACTTCATTAGAAGACTGGCGTCCTTCAACTTCTGCAATAAGATGCTGCAGATGTTCTATCAGACGGTTGTGGCGAGCGCCCTCTTCTACGCGGTGGTATGCTGGGGAGGCAGCATAAAGAACAAAGACGTCTCACGCCTGGACAAACTGGTGAGGAAGGCAGGCTCTATTGTAGGCACGGAGCTGGACAGTTTGACATCCGTGGCAGAGCGACGGGCGCTGAGCAGGCTCCTGTCAATCATGGAGAATCCACTGCATCCACTGAGCAGGGTCATCTCCAGACAGAGGAGCAGCTTCAGTGACAGACTGAGGAGACCCCACACTATGCGACTCTTCAACTCCACTCGGGGGGTAAACGTTAACATTATACAAAGTTATTGTCTGTTATACCTGCATTGTTATCACTCTTTAATTTAATATTGTTCTTTATCAGTATGCTGCTGCTGGAGTATGGGAATTTCATCTTGGGATTAATAAAGTATCTATCTATCTATCTATCTACATGTTGACAGGGAAAACAGAGTTTTTGGCTTGTAACATTGCCTGTATCTTCTTTGCTTGATGTCAGTGTGTGCGCCATTACCTGCTTTGTCTATATGAGGCAATTTTGTACAATGGCGGGCGTAGCTAAAGTAGTTGTGGTGTTAGGTTTGTTAACGAGACTTTTTACATGTTTGCAGTTACACGTTGTGATCCTTGAACCCGGACACAGACAGACACAGACTCCAGACGTCTAAATGCACACCCATTTATTTCACACGACACCCACAGTGCACAAAACCCCCAATATTGCTCACAGTCCTCTTGCTGCCTCTACTCCTCCCGTCACAAGCTCCATCCTCTTCCTCTCCAAATGGAGTGTGGCGGCCTCTTTTATACTTCACCCAGATGTGCTCCAGGTGCTTCCTGATCTTCTTCCAGCAGCACTTTCTGGTGTGGTGGAAGTGCTGCCATCCAGGGCTCCATAATTATCCGGGCGCCCCCTGGCAATGGCCGCAGGCCCCAACAGGGATGAGCTTCCAAGCTCTGTTCCCGCGGCCCCCATGCAGTCGCTCTTTTGTGTTCGAGGGAAGATACCGCCCTTCTCCCGGTCATTCCCTTCTTCCAGCATCCCAGTGGGGCAAGGTCCCTGGACATCTGTCACAACGTACAATTACGTTATCACTATATTGAGCAACAGAGGCTTCAGAATGCACTACGGAGGTCACTGCTACATCGAAGACTCCGAGGACAAAGACCCAGCAGCCAACGTCACTGGTTTTGGATGAGACTCGGTCAGACCTTTAGTTGCCGGGACAACTTTGAGAACGAAGAGGTTGTTGCTGAAGAATGGCGAGAGAATTTTCGTTTGTCAATGACATCACTGTTGTCGTTGAGTAAGCTGCTTTGCTTACACATCGAAGGAAAGACAACTGTAATTTGATCGCCTTTCAATGTTGTCAAAAAGAAAAGAGCTAGGATGTTGGCATACTTAGATTGGCAACAATCCCAGCTTAGGTTTTCCTCAGTTTTGCTAACTTTATATTCGAGTGTGATACTGAGGGATAACTCCACTTCACTATCTGTCCATACATACATACATCCCCTCACCTCGATGAGCCATTGTTGTTAGCCTTCCTGAACTGGTAGTGACTTTTTTCAGGCTTCTGATTGGCCAACATGGCGTTACACTTATAGTTATATCGCCGCCTGTTATTTTGGCATGCTCTTGACAGTGGATTTTTGCATTTTCGTGTGGATGGAGATTTTTTTTTAAAAACAGTACATGCGTAGATGAAGGAAGAAAACTCCCATTTTAAAAAAATACCTGGGTACATGTAGATTCGACCTGTTTCTAAAATGCCAGGTATACCCCTATGGCAGTTAGAGAAAGCAGAATGTTGGCCTCTGAGGAACCTGGTTAACAGAGGTAGACTTCTCCACGAGTAACCTGATTCTGTGGCCATGTAAACCCTTAACCAGGTTTTTGTAGTCTGCACTTATATTCACTTCACACACGCATCCAGCAGCCACAGATAGAAATGTCTACAAGATGCCTGGGTGATTGCATTATTCTTTCTTCCTGGTTGAACTAATCTGTCTCATGATTTCAGTAATCACTAAATTTATGTTGATGAGCTGAACTTACAGCACTAAACTCAGCAGCACAGTCTCAAGAGCTCTAACGTGTTAAAAGTAATGGCCGCTATGTAGTCCAAATACCTTTTGAGGTAACGAGTAACCAAACGCCAGTGCTGGTTGAAGCCCATATGGTGCCTTAGATGGGGGTGAGACGGGGTCCTCCTTGGTGTCCGGAATGTGCGCCCCTTGCTTTACTAACAGTGCCCCTCAGTGTCCATATTGCGCATTCAGTATTATTAGATCAGTGCCCAGAGCACATGCCCCTTGAGTCACCCATAACTTTTATAAACGATGTCCCTCATAAACGCTGTGGTGGTCGCAGGGACGCTAAGATTTCACAATGTCCAAAGAAAGTGATTTGTTTATTTTATTACGGGGACCTAAGGAACACACCCAGCCTTGACCCGGCACACACACACACACTCACTCACCCAGACACTGATAAGCGGCTCAATGAATGGATAAATAATAATGAATCTATTAATCATGTGATGAGAAAGAACAAACAATGTTATACAAAAGCGAATACGCAAAATTCCTCCTGTTCCCGGATGGCTGTAATTATTTATATACACTACACAATTAACACAAACCACAAAGTCCAACACAGTCTAGTATGGCTGAAGCAGATGACGAATAATGTGTGAAAGAAACTTCCTCTGAATAAAATGTAAAGTTTTGTCCTACCAGGTTCCTGTTGCAGCATGAGGCCTGCAGATGTTTGGGAGCACACAACGGAAAATCCACACCGACAAGCAGGCGCAGGACAGCACATACAGTACATCCGGATGAAACTGTAATCCACGGTAGGGGTAGTTTGTTATCCAATAGCATGTGTGATGAGTAGAAGCAAAAGTGACAGATGATCGCAATTCCTCTGCATCATTTTGGTTCCTATTTAAGGAGCCAGTCTGATTATCTCCTTCCCAGCAACCCCTGCCTCCTCCAAATCTGCCCAGTAGCATTATACTGCCGGGGCTGCTGGGACATGAAGTCTATTTTACGTAGCACTGCTGTTAAGTAACCCAACCCAAGTATGTCACTCCTTTGCAGGGCTCTATTGCTCCGTCAGGTGGAAAAAAGTGAGCAGCATGCAATCTGTTAACAGAAAGTCGACCCCAAAGCAGGGCTTGAAGTGGGCCACTTCCCAGCGCAGCACCGTCACTTCTTCCAGTTTCGACAGAGAGTAGCGACACCTCTTCATGAATCTTGTATGCCAGCCAGTCTTCTGGACAAAAAGCGGTCGATATAAACCGGCGAAAAACTAAAAATGCTATTCAGTGCAAATACACAGAATTGGTCCTCATAAAGGGGCGTCGGGGCGTTCTGTTTATTGTTTTCTGTTTGTCACATCAACACTATTGTAAGAGCCATTTTCCTAGTTCTATAAGATTCATGAATATTTTACTAGATGACAATGCATAATCTATGGGAGGTTCCTATAACCCCCGTAAGTAGAATTGTATTGGTATATTCCTGCCATTTCTAACAGCTTTGAGTAAACATTATTCTTCAGCTAGTGACAGCCTTGCCATGTGTAAGGTGTGGAAGGCATAAGGTTTTAAACCGTGTCTGGGCACATGCCCACGTGCCAACCGGCCTACGGGCCTTTTGAGTGTGAAGTAACTCGCAAAACAGCACTTATTTAAGTGTTGAATCATATGCTTAGATCATACAGAAGAAGAAATTAAGAATTTTTAAGTACAGAAAGAAGAAGCTAAGAATCTTTAAGTACCGTATTTACGGGTGTACCATGCGCACATTTTTTCCCGAAAATTACAATTAGAAAATCAGGTGCATGTCATACACGAGGAAATGTAATTCTGTAATGTTTGGTTGTTCTGCTTGAGCTCGCTCGCGCACTCGCGCTCTCTCTCTCTCTCGATCGCTCGCTTGCTTGCGCACTCGCACTCTCTCTGTCGCTCACTCGCGCACTCTCGCTCTCTTGCTTGCTCGCGGTCTCTCTCGCTTGCTCGCACACTCGCGCTCTCTCTCTCTAAATGCTTCCTATACAATCACAATGCATGTCGTACACGGGGCAAAATGATTTTCGCGATTTTCTTTGTAAAAATTAGGGTGCGCGTCTTACATGAGGGTGCATGGTACACGAGTAAATACGGTATATAAGAAACTAAGAACCTTTAAGTATAGAAAGAAGAAGTAAAGAACTTTTAAGTATAGAAATAATTAAAGTTTCTCAAGAAAAGCTAAGTTTATAGAAGATACGTTTTTTCTTTTTTTTTGCCTTTTATTCTACGTGTATAACTATTTTTTCTTTTATTCTTGTGTGGATTATTTGCTTTTAACTTTCACTAAATATTTTAAAAACAAACTTTTGGACTTTGAGATTTCTTTCGGCACGCGTTTACCCGTGCTTGACAACGCCTAACGCCTCGGCAGCTACACGTATCATAATAACGGCTCGGTGATATGAATTATCATACGTGTGAGTCGTCCTTTAGCTGGTTTGCCTGCGTTTCCCTACTCGATCAAGGCTGTCGTCGTTTCCCAGCTTCCCTGAAATGGCTCAGAGTTGCCGTAAATCATCACACGTTCCCAGGTTTCCATTTGCATGGGATTATTAAAAGAGGCCTGAAATGTGCGTACACAAGCTTTATAAATGAGACCCCCTGGAGTGGCTAAGTTAGAGTACACATCTCAGTCCAGGGGAGAATTTGTGGGCAGACTTCACTCGAGACCACCGTGACACCTGATAGAGCCTGAGCCGTTTAACAAACACTGAAGAACAATGGCAGAGCTGACAGACAGAGAGACCTGAGCACTTTAGACTCGGGGCTGAATTGTGACGTGCAGGGGGTGCTCTGTTGTGGTGTATATTTGTCATTCACTCTGCCCACGCTGCTCAGCTCTGTTGTCACTTTGACATTAAGGAGTCTCGTTCTGATGCTCAGTGTCAGAAAATGGCAAATGAAGTCCTCAGTGCTTCAACGTCGTATGACAAGAAAATATGAAAACTTCTAAGGGGGTGAAACTGCCACCGCAGTTTGAGAAAAAATATTCATTAAAAAAAAGAAAAAAAACAAATGGCCACAAAGAGGTCTCCTGTTCTCCACATTTCACCTCATATCCCAGGAACCACAGTTCCCCACCAGTCCATCCCAGTTCCCACACAGGGATGACCGAGGCCCACGTGGACACCAGCCAGGAGAACACGCCACACAGACACTGACTAGTCCGAGATTGGCAGGCCGCACCCCGAGCCCCCGTGCCATCGCGTCACTTCTGAAGTTTCCACGCTTGCTGACAGACGCCATTTGTACCTGCAGCTTGTTTTAGGTCTTTGGTTTCTTCTTCTGTTGGCCGCATGTAAAGACACTCGTCATTCTTCCTCAACAATAAAAGCATCTGGACGGCATGTGAAGGCCAGGTGTGGCTTTGTGTTGACACGCCGCTCAGCCCTCATTTTCTGCTTTTGCTGTGAAACACAAAACACATTCTGCACAACAAAAGGAGCGTAAGACAGCGGGGTCAGTGGCCTGTCATCCGCCGCCAGCGTTTCAAGGTTTTTCGTTTTGTTTTTTTTTAATGAGCAGCCGACAAAGGTGCAAATGACCCAAGCTTAGCAGCTACCTGTAAGACAAATTGATATAGTGGCTGTTAAACCTAAATAAATAAAGAAAGAACGGTTCAAAGGAGCAAAATGGTAATGCTGGGTGGCATGTGTATGTCACAGTGTTAGGAATCCCAGCAAGCGTGGCATGGTGGCCCAGCAGGTGTGGAGTCGGCGTGTTCTCCTAGTGTTCTTGAGGGATTCTTTTATGGTCTCTCACTTCAGTCCACAGCTGGCACCTGCTGAAAGTGGGCACGAGTGCAGTGACCCCCTTCAGGGACAGAGAACTGCACAGCAACAGACAGGGATGGGAGGAGCCAGGGTCTCCAGGCAGGCATAGGGTAGGACTGGGGGGCAGGGGCGGAGCCTTCGATCACAACCTGACAGTAAAAAGTAGAAAAAATGACATAATGTAGATTCCGAATACTGAGGGCGGACTATTTCAATGCCACCTAAGAAAATGTCGCCCTGGTGTCCATCATGAATGCCATAAGACATGGCAAAAAGCTTTAGTAAAACAGCTATCGGCGTGTCACACAATTACTTTGAACAATTAATAATAATTCTTTGCATTTATATAGCGCTTTTCTCACTACTTAAAGCACTCAGCAATTGCAGGTTAAGGGCCTTGCTTAACAGAGTCCTTATTGGCATTTACGGGATTCGAACCGGCAGCCTTCCGATTGGCAGTGCAGATCCATAGCCTCAGAGCCACCACTTTGTTCAATTTCAGGTTGCAGCACCAGAGAGACCCCAAGATATTAAAAGCTTCTGGGCCAAGTCCGCCAGAGTTAACATTGATTTCGTAACCAAACCAGCGTGGACTCATTTGGTGTATCTGATGTGGGGCAGGCCCACCACGTCCCTGTTTCCATTCGAAAAGCCTTCGCCTTGTTTTCATTTGGTTTTTTTTCCGTCCGTGGCCTCAAATGTCAGTCATGTCAATGTAATACCGCTACCATATTAACACTTTCATTACTCAAAACTTGAAGAAAAAATATAATGAATGTTATTAAAATAAAAAAAAAAATCTGGAAAACTCTGCGACGCGAACTGATCGGAAACTTTAACTTGAAGGCGTTTCATTTTGGGCCCGTAAGCTTTAGTTCCCTGCAGCTCTTCACTGCCCTCTGGTGGCTTTTTGATTGCATCACCCTCACTTGCAGCGGAGTGAATTTTTTGAACTGGCCATCGCTCGGACGTGCTTTACTTTTTAAAAAGTACCCTAACTTCATTATGCAAAGGTACAAGAATACATTGAGATTAAGAAGAAATCAGACAAATGTGTGCTAAAGGCCACCCTGAATTTCGCACTTCATCGACTTTTAAACATGTTGCCGATTCAGGACCTCAACACTTAAGAAGTAGCAGAGCCACGTCATTTGTCTAACTGTCCTCTGTCGCGCATTTCTGATGTTAAAATTGTCTTTCCAGGGTGGCCACTGACCTTCAACCAATCAGATTTTAAGCCCTCTCGGTGTCTTTGTAGGTTTTCATCCTAAATTCCCAAAGATGTTTTCATCTGGCATTAACTGGGCGATCATGTCTATGCCCAGCGAAGGGCTGGTATCCGGTCCAGGGTCTGGTCCTGCCCTGCACCAGGTGCCCCACCTCTATAAAGTAGACCGAGCGGCTCTTATTGTGCCTGACCGCTTAGCTCAGTGAAATGCAGTTTTCATTTTAACATCCCTTTCTTCTGGTGTTGGATATTTGTTTATTAACTGATTAATTAATTCATTAATTACCAGGATTTTAATCTCTGTTTCAACTAGTATTTATAACATTTTCTAATTATATATAAATATCATTTAGTCAATGATATTTGGCAATTAACTGATTAAATTGATTAATGAGTTAATTATAATTTGATTTTAATAATTGTGACACGTAGTCTTTTGACATTAGGTAATTAACAGATTAATTAGTTTATTATAGTTTTATTCTAATTTTAATCTCCCATTGTTCTAGTTTTTAACATTTCTATATAGGTAATATATTTAATATATTTGTATTTAAAGCTTGTTTCACCTACTTTGTTGACACTTGTTAATTAATTGAGTGAATAATTAATTAATTGCATTTCTATTTTATTTTAATGTCTCTTCCAGTTTTTGACATTTGGTAATTTATTGATGGATTTGCATCTTTCTTTCACCTAGTTTTGTTTTACATTTATTAATTTACATTTTTAATGTTTGTTTGATCTTTTTTTAAACATTTACTAATTAACTGATTAAGTCATTATTAATTTTATCTTCCTTTTAATCTCCCATTCTAGTTTATGACATATGACAGTTAACTGATTGCTTCATTTATCATAATTTGTTTCATCTAGTTTCTTGACCCTTGTTAATTAATTGATTGGTTAATTAATTCATAATAGCTTTATCATAATTTTTGTGTTCCTTACTTCTAGTTTTTAACATTTCTAGTTCAATAATGGATTTATTAATTAGTATTTAAAAGTCTGACATTTGTTTATTGACTGAATTAATTTATACATTTATCATTTTATTTTAATTGTAATGTCTTTTATAGTCTTTGACATTTGGTAATTAACTGATTGATTATTAATAATAATTTTACTTTAGTGTTTCTGGCTTTTTGAAATTTGTAAATTAATTGAGCGATTAATTGATTAATTATCTTTTCAATTAAAACAATTTTATTTAATTTTAATTACTGTTTCTTCTAGTTGTTATTTATTTATTAATTGAATTGCTTGTAAACAATTTATTGATTGGTTATCATTTTATTGAACATTTCCGCTAACCTTTCGGAATTTGTTAGTTGATTGATTAATTAGGTGATTAGCACTTTAGGCTCATTTTTATGGTCCTTCTAGTTTTTGACATTTGATAATTAATTGATCGATTGATTCAATTTTAACCTTATCATAATTTTTATGGTCCAAGTAGACATTTTTAATTAATCGAATTGATTCAAATTTGTTTTTTTGAAATTCGTTATTTAACTGATTAACTAATTGCATTTTTTTTATTTGAATGTCCCTTTTTTCTAGTATTTGACATTAGATAATTAGCTGTTAATTTACTTTAACATTTGTTTCACCTTCTTCTTTGATATTTAATTAATCGATTAATTAGTTAACTACATTTCAATTTTAGTGACCCATTAGTTTTTAATATTTGGTAATTAACTGGTGAATTAATTATAATTTTAATGATCTTTTCTTCAGGTTTTTTTCCTATTTATTAACTGATGGCTTGTTTCTTATTATTTTTGTTAATTAATCAATCAATAAATGAAATTTAATTTGAATGTTTGTTTTGTTTAGTTTTTTGACGTGATTGTTACTTAGTTATTTTATTTTAATTTGATTGTCTCTTTCTTGTAGTCTGACATTTTGAGATTGATTAAAAGTAATTTTATTGAAATGTTTGTCAATTTTTGACGTTCGCTAACTAACTTATCGATTATTACATTTATTCATTACATTTCTGTTCTTTTCATTTTATTTCTCATATCTGGCTGACACTCATTTGAACCCGGACGCTGGCCCAGATGCCACTCTTTGCTCTCACTTGTCGTCCATCAGTCTCGGACTCTCTGGACTCCTCGGTGCACAGACTTGGAGAGAATCAAACAACTAAGTCTGCCTGTCGTCTAACCACCTTGTCCGGTTTTGGTGTGTGAGGACCAGGTGCCAATCTGACAGTGCTGGGCACAATGTGGGAGCCACTCGATCGTAAGCCCCCCTTGCCCACACAAAGCCAGTTTAGAGCTGTCAGTTCATTTAACATGAACATCTTCAGAATGTGAACGTCACACAGGGGGGTCCCCGGACTGGGACTTGAACTGAGGCCCCCGGAGCTGTGTGGCCACCGTGCTGACTGCTTACAAATGGTGCCCAGTGGGCCTGATAATCCACATGTGGCCTTCTAAAAGCTTTTTTCTACCATCATAGAAAGCTGTGACAGTTTTTAGATGGCTTCTGGAACCTTCCAAGGAGCCCAGTTGCACTGGTGGAAACCCAGCACTGCAGCACTCCTTACAATAATATTTCCCATAATTCCTTTTATTAGCCACAAACACGTCTGGCCATTCTGCATTTTTTAGCTCTTCGGTACTCCTGATTAAGCTAACTGAGGGCACGATGAGTAGCTGATTGGTCAATTCAGCCATTTCAGTACTGGGGCAGAATACCAAGACTGGCGTTGAACCCATGTGTTAAGCGTTTCAAGTGGCTCCTCAACCCTCCACCATCTTTGACTTTGCAGCCTCTTTTCAGGAAGTCAACTGTCCTCATCTTCTCAACCCTCCTGAACACACCACAGTATTCGCCACTTTCTCCCGTCTGTCCACCACTGGCATTTCCAATCTCCGCTCTTGTTGCCTTGACCATCAAGTGTGTTGAAAGAACAATACGAGCACGAGTTTAAAATACCTGAACACCGCAGAGTAAAGGCTGACATTTCAAAATGAAAAGCGGTGCCAATTCATTTCCTCCTTTTATGTTATTGTTGGTTTTCTGTTCTGTGTGGTGTCCTTTGAGGTTTAATTTCATCCATCATCCAACCCGCTATATCCTAACTACAGGGTCACAGGGGTCTGCTGGAGCCAATCCCAGCCAACACAGGGTGCAAGGCAGGAAACAAACCCCGGGCAGGGTGCCAGCCCACCGCAAGAGCTGAAGAAATTCATAATAAAAAAGTAAACAGATAGTCAACATCTCACACAGGGTCAAAGGTCAGGGAGTCAAAGTGTGTTTTTAAATAAGACTAGGAGGCTCCGCCCCCTGCTCTCTTCACTCGCCAACCCCCGTGCCTGCACTATCCGCTAGCCTCTTCATGGCTCTGCCACTCGCGTATGTGGAAGCGGCTGTACAATTTAAACAGTGTCACACACGTGTGAGTAGGAGGCAGCTGAAGGGTGGTAGGGGCGGGGTGCACTAACACTCTTTCTGAGTTCCCTGCTCCCTGCAGACCTTTTCCAGGAAATCCCACCAGGAACCAGTGCCTTGACTCGAGACACGCCACTTCCGGCCCCGGGCCCCGAGGATGACATCACTTCAGGTCACAGAGGACGTCATCACTTCCGGCCCCGGGCCCCGAGGATGACATCACTTCAGGTCACAGAGGACGTCATCACTTCCGGCCCTGGGCCCCGAGGACGACATCACTTCCTATAAAGCCTCACTCCTTTCCCCTGGAATTCAGTTCTGCTTTGGACTCTGTCTTGTAAACTTGACTTACATTCAAACTTTTACTTTTTGCAGCCAGGAAATAGATTATACGGGTGGCTGCCCAGACCTTTGCCATGTCTCATGTCTCTGCTTGTCACAACAGATTGTTATTTTCATGAGAATTATTACACATGCATAACAGAACTAAATATTTTACATTACAGCGAGTAATTAACCAACGTAAAAAATAGTAACACGTAATAATTTGAAAGTAAATTATGTTTCATGTTATGTCTGAGGTATTCGTTCCGTAATAAGATTTCATTCTGTTTGGCTATGAAATTAACATGCAAATACTTTTTAAACTTACACTTTTACTGTAAAACTTCGGTAAAAACTATTTTTTGAATTAACTTTTCATCAATATGACATTGAAGTTTGATTCTGTGTTTGGACTTTCATCATGACAATGCAACGTATAACTGCCCGTGAGTGAATTTCGTTTCTTTCTCTCTATTAAATAAAGCAAATTTTTTGAATGTTTGGCTCTGAGATTTAATTGTCATAGCAAAAGCTATTCTAACGGGAAACTGTAAATGTTTTAATACGAATGGCATATCGAGATCTCATTAGGTGTCTCATGTCATTAGTGAAGATGGACTACATTACCTTTCTTGGATACGTCCTTCTTTCAGCAGTAATTCGGCTGGTGGAAGACCAGACGGTGTTAACGGCTGTAGATATTCTTCATGATTTTGTAAGTTGATGTTTTCATCTTCCACACCATCACCACCAACTGTTTCAGCAGAGTCTAGTGATACGCATTTAACCAATTTGCTGCGTTACCGATCGACAATTTTCGCGTTAATTCATTTGACTTCATCATTTCTCGGTGCTGGGAATACCCAAGTACTCGTTTCTTCTGTTGATAACCCATCGGGATGAAATTCTTCAATAAGATTTGGACATAATACGTCTTCTTTAATTGGGAACTTAAAGTGAGGAATACGTTAAAATTTATAAGAGCTGAGAGCACAGGAACTGAGTCTGACAAACGCATTCAAACCAATGAGAGGTGTGGTTGAAAATGGTTGATAGGAGGGCATGACTTGAACAAATCTCATGGCTAAAGTCCCATGTCGTGGGAATCTTCCAAAAAGTCTTGTCGCCAGATTTTTTTATATAATACAGAGATTTAAAGACAGCAAGTGAAGGAGCCTGCCTAACGTCCGTCCATCCATTATCCAACCACAGGGTCCCGGGGGTCTGCTGGAGCCAATCCCAGCCAACACAAGGTGCAAGGCAGGAAACAAACCCCGGGCAGGGCGCCAGCCCACCGCAGCCTGCCTAACGTGCAATGGCAAATCGTTCCAGAGTTTTGGAGCTGCAACTGAAAAAGCCCAATCATCTCTGAGTTTGCATCGTGTCTTAGGAACAAGTAAACGCCTCTGGTCTGCTGACTTGTGAGAGTGAAATGGCACATATGGGGGCAGCAGGTCCGACAGATTAAATGGGGCACAACCATTAAAGGATTTAAAAACAAATGCAAGGATCTTAAAATGGATTTGAAAACGAACTGGGAGCCAGTGAAGGGAAGCCATAATTGGGGTAATGTGCTCATGCTTGCTTGTACCAGTTAAAAATGGAGCAGCAGTATTTTGCACCAGCTGTAGGTGAGCAATGGAGGCCTGGCTAACTGCAGTCATCTGGACGAGAGGTTACAAAAGCATGTTTTTTCTTCAAGGTAGCAGTAGACCCCCTTTTCCCCTTTCAGTTTTTCTTTGGTTCCTGAATCTTCTACACTTGATATCAGGGCTTCAGTTTTGGGATCCTCTTGTGTCCTTCTACCACTAGTCTCCTTCGAGTTAATATCTGATGCAGGCTTAACATCAGTTAAAACCAGTAAGCTTCCACTTGGCCGGTAAGAACACCCATCGCCTCACATCTCCTCCAGGTTCCCTCTCCCTCACTCATGTCTGCCCTTATGTGCATCATCAACACCTAACTCAGCGTAGGCTTCTCTTCCTTCAGTATGGTAACACCTGACCCATCTCAAGTAGACGGTGACAGACCAGTCTCTCCTCTCTTTTCTCCCCACAACACATTCTGTCTCTAAGTTTCTGCCTGATCTGAATCAGTCAGGCTTCAAGAGAGGCCATTCCATCATAATGGGTCTACTTAATGTTATCGACACTTTACGGTACATACGAGCTACCAACATGGCATCTGTCCTCATCTTCCCAGGTCTGTTCTCTGTCTGTGACACCGGTCAACCACCTGACCCTCCTTGTCATCCTCTCTGACCTTGACATCACTGTGACTGCGTCCTACCTCTTTGGCAGATCCTAGCGGGTATCTTGGAGAAAAGAGATGTGAAGGATGGACCAGGCAAGCACAACTGTGCCTCAAGGATTGGTGCTGAGCCCTCTCCTCTCCTCTCCTCTCCGTACACCTCCTCACTAGGACCCACCATCCTGTCCTGCCCTGTCCTGTCCCATGGTTTCTCATATTAGTGCTCCAGACCCTCCAGAGGACCACACAATCTCTGCATGTCTCACTCGAATTGCATCCTAGATAAAGGTGCACCTTCTCCAGTTCAACCTGGCAAAGATGGACCTTCTCGTTCCCATCTCATCTGTCTATACAGCATGGCTCACTAACACCAATCAAGTCAATACACAACTTTGGGATGGTGACCAATGACCACCTGTTCTTCACTGGACACATTCCAGTGGTCTCCCAGTCTTGCAGATTCAAACTACACAACATTCGTAAGATCAGACCGAGTATGTGACATGACTTCTGGTCCAGGATTTGATCCAGTCACATCTGAACTACTGCAGCTGTCCACTGGCAAGAACACCCACATGTGTCACCAAGCCACTGCAGGGTGATTCAAAATGCAGTGGCATGTCTGGTATTCAAGGTGGGCACATGTCCTTCCTCTTCTCTGATCACTAAATTGGCTCCCTGTAACGGCATATATAAAGTTCAAATCCATGATGCCCGCCTACAGAGTAGTCCGTGGATCACCACTGGTAAGATATTAGACACTTGTGGTCTGCTGATAAATGGCATAATGTGGTGGCATCAAATCTCAGTCCGGACTCTTTTCATGTGTAGCTCCTGGCTGGTGGAACGAGTGGCCAACCTCCATTTGAACTTTTGAGTCCGTCAATGTGTTTAAAAAGCATTTGAAGACCCTGTCGTTTGGTGAATTTATTTCTAACTGATGGCGGCTTTGGTAGGTTTTTGTAACTGAGGAATTGTAACTCGCTGGCATTTTGTTCTGAACTTTGCATGTGTGATGATCAATTTTGAAAACCTTGTCCAGTCACACTTGCTCCTAAACTGTCCCCTAAACTTTTTCATCTAAGCAAATAAATGATGCCCGACCACCCGCCTGCCCGCCTGGCATCACAACATCCACACTGATTCACTTCCTCGTACGTCTGCTGTTGCTCTTTGAAGTGGTCGGCTTTGACTGACAAGGCAACCTTCCCATGACAGCCGTGATGTTTGTTGGCCAAGCGCTCTCAGCGACTTGCAGGGAGCCTTCAGAACTTCCACTTTCTTTGTGATAACATCTGAAATGAGGGTCTAGACGGCGGTTTACAAATGGGGCAGCTGCAGAAAATGATCTGGACACCGCCATGGTCATCATTGTGCAGGCTAGACACATGCATCCACTCGGAACGGGCAAAGGTCTCAGACTCTCGTAGATGAAAATTAAGTCAAGCTCATTCGGGCTTTGGAGGCATTTTGTCTTATTACTTGGTATTATTGTGTTGATTTTCTTACGAGTGCAGAGTGCAGCAGGTTGGATTGGCACCACACCGCTCATAGATTCCAGTTCAAGAGTGTCAACGTTTAGAAACCCATTTGATAGGCGAGTTTGGAGTGTGAGAAAGAAATGGCACCCCCTGCTGGTCTGAGCTCCCCCTCCACAGCTCTGACTGGAAATCAAAGGTCAGAAAAGTTCAAGTTCTGGCCCGATCAACACATGGTAAAGAATCAACCATTCACAGAAGGAAAACTGTGACAAGATGAAAAGAAACAAGAAAAAAACAAGTTCAGCAGACCCAGAAAGCACTAGGGCCACACGGCCACACACTAGGGTTAACAGAACAAAGATGGCAACCTTCACAACTGCCTGTGGGAAACAGCCCTGGGTCACCTGCCCTCTAGTGGTCCCTGTGCTGTTAGACCAGCCTGCAGGTTGATATGTTATGGTGCCTATGATATCGGATAGATAGATAGATAGATAGATAGA